>JAWZYV010012441.1:0-395000 GCA_038373885.1 Cheiracanthium punctorium
CCGGGAGAAGAAACGCAGCAAAAAAGGCCATCTTGAAATGGGGAAAAAACTTAATTGATCATAAGGGCCTTAAAAACGTTATTAAATTTTCTAAAATTTTAGCGGGAGATAGCTAATCGCCCGAGACAACCCTGGGTAAAATTTGGAATAAAAATTAAAATTAGAAGAGAGTAAAACTAATTAAAAACTGGACATGAACAAAAGATATTGCAAGAAATGAGTTAGGCTATTGAAGAGAGAGGGAAACTTAATAGTCAGCAGAAAATCGACAGAATTTACCTGATAATTAAAATTACACCTCCGGAGACCGGGCAAACAAAGGCAGAAATAATTTAAAGAAAAGGTAATTATTTAAAAAAAAGATCCCAACAAAAAAAGATAATTAGTAGTAATTTAAAAGAAGTTAGCTATTGAGTTATAGAAGAAGAGTCATCCAGACCATTATATCTCCTGACAAAAGGTATTTAAATTAAACTTCCAAGTTAATTACAAGTATTAAGAAAATAAATAATTAGTGGTTAAAACAATTAAAAAATAAAAATTACTGCTTTTGATTTGTAAAAAACATTATCCCCCAAAAACAATACAACAATATTTCAGATATTGAAACCTATCGTTGTTTTTCAACATTTACATTTTTTTCCACATAAATTTTTTCTTAATACCTCTTACTTTCCCTAAATAATTTTTTTGGTTAAATTATCATTAGTATTACACGTTTATTTAACAAAAACAGTTAAGTTATAATTTATTCTAAATGCAAATACATTATCATCCTAATTAATCAAATTGTTAAGTTATTCCAATTCTACTTATTTCCTAGTTTTATCAAGGACCAATCAAGTAGTGGGTTCTTTTAAGTAATATAGTTTTAAAAATAATGTATTAAAGATAATTAAGAACATGAAATTCCAAGCATGTATTTCATAGGAAAGGCAATTGGGCAATTCCACGGTATTGTGGACATTTATGTCATCTCCTCAACAAATTTGATTGATCATTACTAAAATTGATTAATCATATAAAAAATTGAGTTTGATGAATAGTTTCTTCTTTTTTTCTGTAAATAGTATGTAACATTGTTTATATATTTAAAAATTGTTCACCTACTTTTATTTTTTTTGTGCTGTTATGACCAATCAAACTTATGAGGACCGAACCATAAATGATCACAGTACTGTGGAATCGCCCAATTATCAAATAAAAGTTTTTGAAAGTATGATGGCACATATTGATAGAAGTTCATTATTAAATTATAACTGAATATTTTTCTGGTGCCATGTTTATGGCAATTGTAAACAAATCTGAAATAATTAAATTTTCACAATTAAATTCTTTCTTTAAAAATTGAATTTATGGATTCTTATTTGTGTTTTTCAATGTGCGACTTTCTCGATGGGTGATTGGAACAGGTGTCATGAGCCGATAATGGCCCGTGGGCAAGAGGTTGTGCCTCCTTGATTTAAATCAAAGATTTTTTTTAATCAGTTGATTTAAATCACTCTTAAAATCACTAATTTAAATCAATTGATGTAAATCATTGACACCCTGACTATTGCTATTATTAATAGCTGTTTTCTTGGTTACTGTATAAAATAAACAGGTTGTCTTTAAACAATAATTTTTTCTAATTAACTCTGCTAAAGTGAAACCTTTTCAATCAGTTTCCCAAGCTTCACTGTATTTATTAAATTTAAATCACTTATTTTTTGTAAGTAATTTCCAAAACAGGTTGTATTTATATTCTTACTTTTTTAAAAATTCATATATTTTTTGCTTTTCACTGCATTTTAGCATTTTTTATTTTTTAGATGTTCAGCCAGTCACATACACAGAGCCTGCCTTCTGGTGCTCAATTTCCTATTATGAATTAAACACAAGAGTGGGAGAAACATTTCATGCATCACAACCTTCTCTTACAGTTGATGGTTTTACTGATCCGTCTAGTTCTGAGCGATTTTGTCTTGGTCTACTTTCTAATGTCAATAGAAATAGTGTTGTAGAACAAACCAGAAGGCATATAGGTTAGTTAACTCATTGTTAATTGTGTGTGAGCCTCAAAATTTTAATGTGGTTTTGTGCCTTCTGAAAAATACTTTGAAATAAGAATAATTGAATTAAAAATCCGTTGCTTTTATTCATATAATAAAGTATATACAGGGTGAGTCAGAACTCAGTCTAAACTGTAAAGAATGCTATTTTATCTCCACAAGCAATTTTTGGCTTACAAAGTATGGTCGTAACACAGCAGATGAACTGCTAGATATTGCTAACACTGTGTTTATTTGAATACTACATCAGAACTTTCAAACAAACCTCAGCTTGCAGTGCCACTCTAATTTTGTTCTAATGTCATCAGTATATGATAGTTCACTGCTTGAATTACAACCAAGCTTTGTATGATGAAAATTACTTATTACATGTGTTGTATCTCCTCTCAACCCTTTAACCCTTTCGTGGGTAGTGGTTAGGCGTTCTAGCCACCTACTTGGTGTACATGATAAATTTCAGAAGCATTAGTCAATTTTCCTATGTCTATTTACCAGATAATAATGAAATTTGCACGAAATGATATTAGGAGGTAAAGTGTCATGCATATTTATAAAAATGTTATCGATATTTTACAGAAAAATTATCCATGCTTCATTAAATTGACATCAGAAATTTAACTATTACTCCAGGCATCTGCATAAACGAGAAAATACAATAAAAGTTCTTGCACTGAAAAGGTATTATTTCTGGCAGGAAGAACTATTTAAAATTAATTTTTCTAGAGAATGAAGTTTGCTTTAGCTTTTTTTCAGCAATTTATTTCATAGACTAAAAAGTAATAAAAATGTAAATTTCTAACCCACACAATTATACAAGCTTGGTCTTAGAGGGATAATATTTTGCCTCTAAAGTTCAAATTTATGCGTTTATATGAATTTAATTTATATTCAGCTTTTCAACTTCTGTGTGACATTACTATGCCGTTAACTTAATAGCACCATGCCCTAGATGTTATACCAGCCACCTTAATGGTTGAATATTCTTTCACAACAATGTCATGTGATCTTACCCTACTGTTTTAATGCAACTTATTTGTGACATTACATTGTTGACTGTCACAATGCAGGGGTACTACAGTTGTGTCAAATGGAATCTCTTGATGCATCCGAATCTTAATTCTAAAATAAATAATAGTTTTGAAATTTTCTTCTGATATTTCTGAATAGTTCTGAATGTCAATATTTTCATTCCGTTTGTGCATAACAGTAGTTAAAAGATAAAATATTTTAAATCAAGTTAATAATTTTGAATTTTTTGTTTGAATTCTCTAATCTAGTTCTGACACCTTCAATGACATACTGAAAAACTTAATTGCTTCTGCAAAAAGACTTTCTGCAATTTGATTTTATGTATTATATATTTTGTTTAATCCATACTCAACAATTAACAAAATGCTTAAAATAATGCAAAAAAAAAAGGATTGTGTAGTTTTTTAATATATGTAGATATAAGAAGTGTTGAACTCCATAACTGAAAATAGATTTCTTCTTTAATTGTGCCATAAACGAAGAAAAGATTTCAATAGCTGCTTAAAAACCAGCAATTCCTATAAACTTAAATTAATCAAGTGATGGCAAGCCTGTGAATGCACACCTGTTTAAGATGAGATGCATTTCCGAGTCATGACAAAAATTGCATAGTGACAAAATATTTGTCTAATGCAAAATCTAAATTTCTATAATGTGATATAGCTTCAGGGTTATGTTAGGGGCATGGTTGGCAAGTTTTCAATGCATGACAGTTTTACCCACATTTTAATCATTGCATATAAAAGCCTTGTGTGAAAAACATATTTTATAAAGTTAATATTAAAATGCAATATTAACACATAATAAATTGAAATAATTCTGAAATACTAGATTACAAGGTTAATTAGTCCAACGTGGCCCTCACATGGTACATATGCACATTAAAAGTGTTTAACTAGGATTTTGTTGTTTAAAGACCTTAAAATCTGCTTATTTTTGTTGTGAAGTTTCTAAAAAGTACTTATTTTGTTTCCACATGTTAAAAATTCCTTATTTAATTTAATTTATGTTTTGAAAGCACTTTGAAGCTTGTATTGCAGTGAAAGTATGCATGTATTAGACTGTTTAGCTGTTACAGGTGTGCAAGACAGGCATGTGTGTCATATCGCATGGAATCTGAGAGAAGCAATCATCAAGACTTCAGTTATTCTGGATTATGGATTAAGTACATAAATTGAGAGAGATTTTTAAAAATTCTTATTCATTTATTTAGTGTTTACGACTCTGGTGAATTGTCTTATTTAAGGCCTTTATATATTTTGAAATAAGATGACTGGCGTGTACTTTTCTTAGAAATAAAAAATTTTGTAATTTCTATTCCTTTGAAACACTAGATGCAAATACAACGTTAAAAAAATCAGATGTGGACGCATGACTTCCTTGTACATTCATTAAATTATATACATTTTTGATTTGCTTCATTCAATCTTATTTCATTTGAAATTGAGATACTTCAGTAATATTAAGGTTTGGCAATTTCTTCCCCAATATTAAAGATATTGCCAAACTGGTTCTGTTCTAAAAAAACATATTGGAATGAAATTTGGCTATATTTTTTTGCAAATCTTGGTGAGATTTTGGGCATGGCCGAAAAAGTGATTGTCCATAGACTATATGTATTGAAGCTGGTTATAAACTTTAATGCATTGAAGGTTAGGTGGTGCTTTTTGGATCTTTCATTACATGAAAAATATAAAACAGAGAATCTGACCATTGGACAAAAATTGAATATAATTAGTGCATTATTTGAAATATTATGTGTGTTAAAACTTTTTCATTTAAACATGCAAATGCTGTGGCATTTCTTCACAAAATTATGGTAAATAGTATGTACAAGTATTCCTACTGTAAAGTTAATTAGTTCACTTTCAGATTTTCTAAGCCAACAATATTGAACATATGTATGAAACAGGAATGCTTCTTTGATGCATTTACCACAGTGCATACAAAGTAAAAGGAAAATTGGCAGTCCATATGACTTATACATGGTTAAAAGAACTGATTCAAAATTGCATGTAAGGGGCTGTTTATAAATTATGTCACTTTTTAAAAATATTTTTGACCCCCTTCCCGCCCCACTGCCTCTGTCACAAAATGTCACACTTCACCATATATCCTCCCTCTCTTTGTGACATGTCATGCTATGTTACATAAATATATACTTACAGTTCAGAAACAAAGCACTATGTTATGGATCCTATTACAAATTTTACTTTTAAACTTACACTATATGTTTTAAAGCAAATATATACTAATATTTATAATGGGTTTCCAACTAGCAGCCCACAAAGCTTTCTGGGAAAATAATTTGAACATCAAATTAGATGTTCTTATTTAAGGAAAAGAAGTTTTTGTAAAAATCAATGTCATTTCAAACACTTTTCATTTGAGAATAAATTTTCATTTTCCTTTGTTTCCATGAAATTTAGTGGTTCACATGTGTTCTATTACACACCTCCCCTCATTTTTCACATACATTAACTTGTCCGTAGACTTACTTTACTTAGGGATAGGAGCTGCCTTTCAGATTCTTCTTTACTCCATCCCCTGATCAAGACTGCTCTCAATCTCCTGAGACTCTCAACAGCAGAGCTTGATGTAAACAATCCTTCTTTAGAAGTTGCAGCAGATAGACAACAATTCTCACTGAACATATTGTGTGCTTTTAATTTAATTCTTCCCCTCTTTTAATTTTAAAGTTTTCATTTAAATTTTAGTCATTTTGTTGTTTCATATTGTATGGTAGTTAACACACCATTTTATCTGGTTATGGCCTTGGGTTTGACTCCAACTTGGGTTGGTTGTTAATTCGTCCGTCATACTATAGATGGTAATGTCCAAAATTACCCAATTTTTCTTGAATCGCAATTTAATTTTTGTTTTTATAATTTGGTGGAAGTTAGCCAGTTTTTGATCAATCTTTAATCTCAAAACCCTAAAATAACTTTATTAAGAATCTGATTATGCTGTGGCCCACTACTAGACCGGTGTATTCAATTGCGGCCCGCGAACATTTGTAAGCTGGAAACCCCTGATTTATAATCACCAGCCATAGGCATAGCCTAGGAGAGGATGCAGCCAGCTGCCCCCCTCCCCTTTCCCAAATGAAGCTAGTAGTAATAAACTGTGCCATGCAAACTCCAATGTCTGTCTACTGTAGTTCTGTCCTCCTCATATAAATTCTGTTTACACCCATGTCATCAGCTAAAGTTCTAATATTTGAACTGAAAGAGTGCGACATGAAGCTACTTTAAATGGTACTTTAGATGACAAAAAAAAAGTATGAATTGAAATGCGTGGAATAAGCATTTTAAAAATGGTAAGTGATTTAGAAAAGATTACAGAAACTGCCAATCACAAGAGCTTAAAAGTTAGTTTAAGGTATGATATATAAAGCATTGCTTAAGTGAGATCTGGGAATGATATCTATATTTAAGACATAATTAAATACATAGGATTATGAAAGACGATAAAGATAAATCAAATACAAATTCTGAAAGCAAAGTAAGGAAATATATGAAAGATGAAAGCAAAAGTAAAATGTTTCAAAACTGATTAAATTTAACAGAGGAAAACAAACCAAAATGAATATTAAAATGTATGTCACAGTTAATATATGTCATGTTATATGTTAATATATGTCACAGACTGCTTGCATAAATAGGTGATGATCCCATCCCAGACAGAGACATATAGATAAAATATCAAGCAAGTTCCCCAAATGTGTGGGGCCCTGTGCCGTGGTGCATTTCACACACCCATCACGCCAGCTCTAAGGAGCATTCTTTGCATTCAAAGTAGCAAGAATTATCTTCAATTCTATGGTGAAGAATTTCTACTGCTACCATTTTCTCAGACCTACCCTGAATACCTTTTTTGAAAAGAAAAGAATATAGTTGAAAAATAAATCGCGTAAAAGTTCTTTTAGCCATGATTTTAAAAATACCATCAGGTTCTTCTATTTCAAATTACTTCAAAATTTAATCTGCTGATTTCAACATTTTTATTTTAGCCTAAATGTGTGATGTCACACATATTGTTATTCTCCCTTGTCACAAACTGCCCCCCTCCAAAGTGCCATTGTGGCCCCAAACTCAGTTATGTAAGTATTAGTTAGAAGTTTCAGAAATTATTTCCTGTATCTTACACTTTTGTATATATCTGAGAATAACGTATAAGTGGGGAATCATTGTATATTTAGATATGATACTGCTGTAAAGCATAGAATGGATGATCATGCATCAAAGGAATATTCCTTTAATGTTTTTGATTGACAGTTTCTTTAAACATTTGTTTTAGTGTGTGTAAATAATTGGTCTTTTTAATAGGACGAGGAGTGAGATTATATTATATTGGTGGAGAAGTATTTGCTGAATGTTTAAGTGATAGCAGCATTTTTGTTCAAAGTCCCAATTGTAACCAAAGATATGGGTGGCATCCTGCTACTGTTTGTAAGATACCTCCAGGTAGTTAAGCATTTTGTGTTATGTATTTTATTCAAGTCATCTATAATTGAGTTTAGTATCCCTTATTAATAATCTCTACATTTAAACTGCTCTTTCTTTACAAAATGTTACTATTAAATGTACTTATTGTAACATTTGTACTATATGTTACGTTATTGTAAACTATAAAGTCCTTATAAAAGTCCTGACAATAACTTAAGACATCAGTTGTTCAAATTGATTATATACTACTTTATCCTTCAAAGATATCATAAATTTCTCCTCAAATTTAATTAACCTATTAATTTCTTTGCCTATTACATTTTAAACAATTTATTGTAATTTTGGTTGATTACAGTAATTGAATTGAATGTGAAAAAGCTGAGATTATCTGTAGGGTTTGACAAACCAAAAGTGTTAGTAGATGTACTACTCTTGGGAGTGATGAATCACTCAATTTGTTTGCATTGCATATTTGCAATCTTTAAAACTATAAATTGTACTTTAATGAAGAAAACCAATACATTTAAATCATTATTTTGAAGTATAATTTTAAAGTTTCATAGAGAAAAGTTATGTTTGGAAAATTTGTGTAGCTTATAATACACAGGCCCCAATTATGACATCATGGGGCCTCATGACTTCAGACACTCCGGGGCCCTCCCCTCTCCAGAAAATAAAGTGGTAAATTACAAAACTTTCTGAAATCATAGTAAACTTATGTCCTTCAACCTTCTTACACTCATTAAGCCTGTATGTCAAGCCTGAAAAAATGTTTTTCATGATTTTATATCCCTACCCCCTTCTCCAACCTCATACAGGTAATTCATTTGTATCAGCTCACTGTTGCAGACCTAATTTCACAGTAAATCACCTTTAATGCATAACATAGCATTATATTTAAAATTGGCATATGCTTTTTCACCCTGTGATTTTATACAATCAAATTCATGAATATATCACTATAATTTAATTTCTCAGGTAAATCACAAGTTATAAGAAAAATCGTAAAATTTTTGGACACTTGTACTGAACTAACTGTTTAGTATTGAGACA
Source organism: Cheiracanthium punctorium (assembly GCA_038373885.1). Taxonomy (NCBI): domain Eukaryota; kingdom Metazoa; phylum Arthropoda; class Arachnida; order Araneae; family Cheiracanthiidae; genus Cheiracanthium; species Cheiracanthium punctorium. The sequence goes on from JAWZYV010012441.1 coordinate 8,582, forward strand.
TTGACTTGGCATAATTTTTAAATCATGAAATTAGAATGCAGTCAATTGTGCTCAAATGATTAGTCAGTCTGTGTAAATATTGAACGCAAGTGATGAAAGAGTAAAGAAAAAAGCTACAGTACTTAGTTAAAAATTGAACACAGAAATACCTTAGTAATTAGTTAAAAACATTAAAAGCCTAAAATTTCCGTAAAAAGATTAAAACACGCACCATGAGCACTTTCGACAGCCTTTGCTCCACGCATATTTGGAAAATATAAAGATCATAAAAATCCCCCATCCCTCCGCCCAATAGTCAGTAAATGTGAAGGCCCTACCTATCTACTTGAAAAATACCTAAAAAACATATTAAAACAAATAATTCCCTCCTCAAACTCATCTCTAAATTCCACTACCGATTTTTTAAAAGAATTAAAAAACACACAATTCTCAGATTCTGTTAAAATGGTCAGCTTCGACGTCACCAACTTATATCCTTCCATAGACACAATAGAAATGTACAATACAATAAGTAAAGAAATTAAGAACACATTTAATACAGATATTTCAATAACCCTAAAAGCTGCCTTGTCCCTCATCCTCAATAACTCCTACTTCCAATTCAATAATAAATTTTACAAACAGAATAAAGGTGTCCCTATGGGCTCCCCGATATCTGGTATAATAGCAGAGTGGAAAATGCGAAACCTTGAAACTTTAATCAATACAAACCTCTACCCCCATATTAAATACTGGTTTCGTTACGTTGATGAGGTTTTTGCAATAGTAAATAATAATAGCATAAATAATATTCTCGACGAACTTAACTCACTTGATGAAAATATACAATTTACTATAGAACTTGAGCAGAATAATAGCCTAAATTTCCTTGATGTTAAAGTAATTAGAACCACCCCAGACAATATAGAAACTACCGTTTAAGGTAAACCTACCAATAATAATAAAATAGTCAATTACTCCTCAAAAACTACATATAACTACAAAATATCAATCTTACGTTCACACGTCAATAGAGCCCTGGAAATATGCTCCAACCAACAATTACTAAAGGAAGAAATACAATTCATAAAGCAACTTGCGCGCTAAGCTAATTATCCTAGCAATATCATCCCCCGCCTAATCAGAAATAGAAGAAAGAAACTAAACATCATCAACGACGCACAAAAAGAAAAATCCACATTTACTCATCCGATTCCCTACTGTTGCGGTCTCGCTGTAAAAATATCCAACAGGGCACATAAAATGAACATCCGTATCCCAATTAAACCCAATAGCAATATATTTAAAAGAATCCGGTCAGATAAAGACAAGATTAACCCTCTAGAAACCGCAGGTATTTATAAAATAAATTTCACATATAGAGATTCCAACCTTCCCGGACACTACATTGGGGTTACAAAAGAAAAATTAAAGATAGAATTAAAGAACACATAAACGACATAAAATACAATAGACAAAGTACCACTCTATCCCGCCTAGCCTTAAAAGAAAATATAAATATAGATTTCGTAAATGTCAGGAAAATAGCTAATTACAATAATCACAATTATGGATTAAGACGGGAAGCGTTGGAAATAATGACACAAGAAGGAGCTGTCAACGACATGACGCATGCACAGATCGAGCAATCGTGGCAAGCCATAGTGAAGAAGAAGCGGTGAACGAGCCAAGCAACTCAGTTCTGATGATGACAGCGGGCTAGGCTGTCGAAAGCGCTCATGGTGCGTGTTTTAATCTTTTTACGGAAATTTTAGGCTTTTAATGTTTGTAACTAATTACAAAGCTACAGTATTTTATTAAACAATAAGAAATCTTCATAATTTCTAAATTAATCTTAAATTCAACCAAATTCTCCATGGATTTTTTTTTCTCTAGAAATTCAAACTATTGGTTAAGGTAAAACGATCTTTAATGAACAATTTGTAGACCCTACATATTTGGAGGTCCCGGGCAAATGCCCGAATTACCCATTCAGTAATAAGGCCATGAAACTACATGACAGTTTTAAACAGCCAAATATGATTTGCTTGATTAAAATATATTTTCCTGATTAACAAAATAAATAAACAATGAAATTCTACTTTAAAATTAGTCACAATCTATCTAGTGCAGGGTTTCTTAACCTGTGGTTCATGGACCCCATGGGGGTCCATGGGTCATATTTTGGGGGTCCGCCGACTGATCCTAATTTTTAAAATGTTTGCATCAATATTTAGCCAGCAGTGGTAACAGAGTGGAACAGAGAAAAAAACTTAAGGCTATTCTATTGTCCAAGTATGTGATACATTCAAGAATAGTTGAAATTTCTTGCGATATCTTGAAACAGATCATCGATGAATTGAAAGCATCGCCATTTCCCTTTAGTATGCAACTGGATGAAACTAGACTCGAGATTCAAACGAACTAGACTCGAGAAAGACATCTCAAATTGTAGTCAACTTCTTGTTTTTGTTCGTCATGTGTCTGCTGATACTATCAAAGAAGAATTCTTATTTTGTGAGCCTCTTTTGCAAACTACAAAGGCAGTTGATGTTTTAGCGATTTTAAATGTTTTCTTTTCCAAACACGACTTCGACTGGAAACAAAAACTTCATTCACTTTGTACGGATGAAGCACCTGCGATGCTTGGCAATAAATCTGGTTTTGCCCATTTGGTAATAAGAGGCTCCTAATGTTATTGTTACACATTGTTTTTTACATAGACATGCACTGGCTACGAAAACTCTTCCAACCAGCTTAAAAGAAGTATTTTCAATAGTTATTAAAACTGTGAATTTTATTAGAAGTAGAGCTCTTAATCATCGTCTTTTTAAAACACTGTGTCAAGAAATGAACTCAGAGCATGAGGTACTTCTGTACCACACGGAACTGCGCTGGCTGTCACGAGGGCGGGTTTTGAAACGAATTTTCATGTTGAAGACAGAAGTATCACTTTTTTTAGAAGAAAAAGATAACTCACTCTTCGAATATTTCAAGAAAAAAGATTTTATATGTAAATTGGCTTACCTGGGAGACATTTTTAACCACATGAACGATATATGTCTTTCAATTCAAGGGCCTGATACAACAATTATGGATGCCACTGAGAAACTACAGGCATTTTTATTAAAAATGTCACTCTGGAAAATTAGAATTCAAAATGGGATATATGCAAACTTTCAAATGTTGGACAAAGTGCTTTTTGAAAATGGATCTCGGCAAGATAGTTCGTTACTGAATAACTTGAAAAATGAAATCTGTGAACACCTGAAAGTGCTTCAAGTTTCATTTGGAAAATATTTCAATTCGGATGGAATAACTATAAAAGATGAGTTGTGGATTCGTAATCCTTTTCTTTGTGATATTGACTGTATCGATGACATGAACCTTGCCAAAGATGAGCTAATTGATTTGAAAACGAAGTCCTTGTTAAAAATGGATTTTGATTCAAAAACTCTTGGAGAGTTTTGGTCTTCTTTAAGAGAAGCTTACCCATTGCTTGTAAAATGAGCTATGGCAGCCATTATTCCGTTTGCTACAGTATATCTTTGCGAAGCGGAATTTTCCACACTTGTCACAATAAAAACAAAACATCAAAATCGACTGAATGTCAAACATGATATGCACGTTGCTTTGTCGAAATTCATCCCTCAATTCAATCGGTTAATCAAGGAAAAGCAGCAACAGCCTTCACATTAAAAATTTTAATTTCTTCAAATTTTTTATACTATTGAAATAAAAATATTAAAATAATTAAGTAATAAAACAGAATATTTTGTAATAAATGATGTTTAAGCAATTTGTTTTTCACAGAGGGGTCCGTGACATATTTAAAATTTTTATAGTGCTCCATTGTGCCAAAAAGGTTAAGAAACACTGATCTAGTGGCTCTAACTACTATAAGGCGGTTTTAAAATCTTTTATTATATAAAACTCTTACTTTTGTTTTTTCATAACAGCTAATTCGAAGTAATGAATTCATATACTATTAACATATTAAATTAAACAAAAGTAGTTCTTAGTTTTGTTAATGAATGTTATACTTATTTTTTATAAGAAAATTTTAGCATTTTTCTGATACTGTAACCAGTATTTATTCTAAAAAAGGCTATGCTGTTCTGCTACAAATTTACCGTCTTGGAAAATGTTGGCCTTTCTTCTATCCAAAAACTATTTAAAAATCTTCTCAAAATTGAATGCACTGCTACAAACTGTAAAAATTTCAGATACATAAAAATAGTATATATATATATTTTTCCATTGCTTGTTTTGATTTTCATTGTCTTAATTTGCTTGTTGGGACATAGTGATAAAGATATAATGGAAAATGAAGAAACCACCAGAATATAAGATAAATTTTATGCATAGCAACTCGTATAAACCTGGCTGCTACATAGGTATGACAAAAAGAAATATAAAAGAGTGAAGGAATGAACATATAAATGATATTAAATTTAATATAACCAGTACTGCCCTGTCAAAAATAGCCTAAGAACAGCCTTTAGAAATTAATTTCAATAAAATAGAAAAACTCACTGATTGTCAAAACCTTGATTATGCATTAAAAATAGAAGCCTTACAAATACTTACGACAGATGGCACCATCAATAACATGACGCATGCACAAATAGATCCGGGATGGAGTGAAATTATGAGGAAGGAGATCAGTGCACACACACAAAGACTGAGGATGGTGGTGGCATGCCACCAAAAGTGCTTATCAAGAGGATTTTAGCATACTTTTAATCTTTTTTATACAGTTCAAAAGACCTCTAAAAAATTAACCTTTTTTTAGCTTGCAGCTACTTCCAACTCCAAATATCTAGCAAGATATCACACCTTGAAAAAGTAAACAGAACTGACACAATTCATTCCTAGATTCTTTGAAAAAAAAAATCGCTGAACATAATCTCTCGCGCAGATCAATTAGATGACGTCATACAGACTGGCAGAAATACTCCTTTTGCGTGACAAGCAAATGCAAGGACAGTTTTCTTTAAGTTCTGTTTAACTGAAAAATGATGATGGATTTTGGGTAAATTTATTCAGAATGTGTAAAATTTTGTTTGCACAACATTTAAACACCTATTTGTGGGAATTCTTCTTTTAGAAATTGGCAACACTGTTTGAGATGAGATTTCACTTTGTTGTTTTTTTGTGGTAAGCATTTGTTTAATTGGATAGATTTTGATTTAAATGTTGGATTGTAACTTTTATTTCGATTGTTTTGGGACATTAGAATTATTTTAGTCATAAATCCATAAGCGTTTGATTTTGAAGTGTTTGAGTGTTTTAGATTGTTTTGGTGACGTATGTTTTTGTCATAATTTCAACATTGTTAGATCTTAGCTTTTATTTAGGTTTTTTTGGGACATTTGTTTTCTTTTTGTCGTAAATCCATATATGTTTGTTTCATTTTGAATTCACTGTAGCTCTCTTCATTTGAAAAACTGCAGTGTTTTTAAATGTTAAAGATGTTTAAATGTAGTATTTTTGTGAAGACTTATTTTAATGGATTTTAATTTCAACGTTGTTGGATCATAGCTTTTATTTGGGTTAATTTGGTGTTTATTTTGTTTTTGTTGTAAATCTATAATTATGGATACAAATGAGACTCCTCTAACTAGAAAACGGGGGCTAGCAAAAGAACGACAGGTGCGGTGCAGGGCGAGACAAACTGCAGAAAAAAGGCAAGTACATAATGAAGTCGCTGCTGAGTCTCTCAGACAAAGATCAGGATAGATTTCTGGAGTTCTATGAGTAACTCCTTAGGTGAGTGCCCTGCTGATGGAAAATTTACCTCCTGCTGCCATAAAGGGAAAGTCGGACTGCAAATGCCTGTTGATGTAAACAGGAGTGTGTTATATTATCTGGATTTTTTATGTAATTTAATAAGTAATGCTGAAAATCCTTATTACTCTAACTTTAGAGCGCATTATTTTGTTGTTTTTTAAAGCTGATGTTTTGCACGTTTGTGCCATTGTTTACAATTGGCACAGCCGTGTTTGCTTTGGAATTGGTACATTTTTTCCGATCAGCAAAGACGAGGGTGAAAGAGAGAGAGATGGGAAAGCAACTGTACTAAATCCCCCCTCCTTCTCTTTTGTATTCTTGTTGCGGCAGGAAGACTGGTTATTATACTGATGACTGGACTCTATTTGTTTTTAGTAGCTGCATGGTATTAACAATAAATGACTGTTAGAACACAGACATGTAGAAGGGAACATGTATCAGGTGCAGTCGTTGCACATGGTCCGTGTGAGCAGGCATATTGAATTAAAATAATTAAATTATTATGGACAAACTGTTGAGCTTTCATTCAGCTGATCACCAAAGGCAAGCAGCTCGTAGGTTGCACATTTTTTTTTTCTAAGTTTTCCATTAGCAGACCAGGTGGTCGCCAAAGGCGGGTAGCCCGTAGGTTGCACTTTTGGGTCGCAAAGAGACCGTCAGCAGACCAGCTGATTGCCAGATACGGCCGCTCACCAAAATTTGTAAAAGCAGCCTGTATGTTGCATAGGCTGGACGTGAAGCAGTCTGACCAGCTGGTAAACAATAATATTCTCATTACTGAAATCAGTATGCTAAAACTCAGAGTTTTGCAGTTAGTTATACAACTTATTTGTTGTTAATTGATGACTTTATATAAGAGGTTCCCAAACTGTGTGCCATGGAGTAGAGATGAGACGGGCTCAGCCCGAGCCTGAGCCCGGGCCCGACTCGGGATCGGGCTCTGTAATTCACGATTGCGTGCGGGCTCGGGCTCGTGAAAAATTTCTTCTTTGTTGAACATACTCCTTGAAACAGATTTTAAAAAGTGATTCATGGGATAAATAGACGTACTTATTTCAAAAAATAGCGGCACGGGGGACTAGAAGGTGTGTGAAGCTCCAAAATTTATTGTATCCTCTTAATGAAGTAGTTAATTTTATTTGTCTTTAGCTGAAATTTCGGGCTCGGGCTCCAACTTTAATAATACTGCTCGGGCTCGGATTAAAAGTCTTCGGGCTCGGGCTTCAAAAAATGAGCCCGAACTCATCTCTACCATGGAGATAATCAAGAAAGGTCTAACAAGGAGGAGGCCCGGCCTTGGGGAAACGGATTTCAATGATCTTTGGCACAGTGGTAGTATGCCATGTGAATATACTAAGATGCAATACTCAAATACAGTCGAGAAAAATTAATATTAATTTTCGAACCACTTCACCAATACTTTAAATATAAGTTACGCGCTATTCAGATTGAGCGCCGGTGGTGTAATAGTTAGAGTGGTGGTCTTCTACTCAGGGGTCCCAGGATCAAATCTCATGCTGCGGTAGCGTTTTTTTTTTTTTCCCTGCTCACTCTGTTTTTAAATGCATCAATACTGGTAAATAATTCTATCAGTCCAGTAAATATTTATTTAATGTTTCATTTATTTATTTTTACTACTTATTGAATTTTTGTATTACTTATTTACATATATTTTTTAATTTTATTTCTACTATTAGAAGTCTATTTTTACAATTGATTATAGTTATGATTATTTGAATAGAATAATTATAATCAATAATATAGTTATGACTAATAGAATTTCTTTTTTCTCTCCATCTGTTACATAGTCATCAGATGAGTTATCTTTAACTGATTCGAAACTTTCTTCTATACACTCTTCTTGAGAATGAATCAATTTCTCATCAGTTACAAACTTCTTTTCATTCAACACATCCAATGTATTATTGTGCAATTCTGTGCCTATCATCATAGCTTCTTCAGGTAGTGTATCAGAAACTGGCATTGCAATTAATTTGATTTTTGAAAAGTGAACTTTCGTAATACGCTACTCCATTTTTTAGTCACTGCTTCAAAACATCACTGTATGTAGAACTATCAGTAGTTTTTTTCACCACAACAATAAGAGCTTGCTTGGCCTGGTGGCATATTTGTAACTGTAATATAATTCTTCAAAATAAGTCTTACTGCTTAAATATGTGTATTCAAAATTTTACCATGTGATATTTTAAATTTGACAACCCATCAACAGATGACAGACGATTAAAAGAAATAATGCTGTTGCTGTGGCATCATGAACGGGTGAAAATTAGAAAAGAAGTCTGTCTTACCATTGTGACAAAAAGAAATGTACCTTAAATAAACATAGAGTTTTGCGAGTGTTAAAAGTGAATTATTTTGAATGTCTAAAATTCTGATTCCAAAGTAAAGATTTTGCAAGTAGAAATGAAATTTAAATAATAATATAAAAATCAATATGTAGGTACTAAAAATAAATAAATAATAAATGAATAAAAAAAATAAGTAAATTATTTACTTTACTGGTAAATAATTCATTTTTTAGTCTTGTTGTATTTAAAAACAGAGTGAGTGGGGGGGAAAAATGCTAGCGCAGCACGAGATTCGAACCTCGGACCCCTGAGCAGAAGACCACCGTTCTAACCATTATACCACCGGTGCTTAATCTAGTCAGCGCGTAACTTATTTTTAAAGTTTTGGTGAGGTGGTTCGAAAATTAATATTAATTTTTCTTGACTGTATTTGAGCATTGTGTCTTAGTAATTTACACGTAGTATATTTACATGGTATACTACCACTGTGCCAAAGATCATTGAAATTGTTTCCCCACGGTCGGGCCTCCTCCTTGTAAGTTTTGGGGGAGTATAATCAAAAAAAGTCCTCTATCCCCAAAAAAGTTTGCCAAGCCGATGATCAAGTGGGTGGAACAAAAATATTTTAGTCAAGCTCGAGAGAGTTCAGCATTCAGTCACCTCTCTTTTACAGGAACTCTGTGAAATAAGGGGGGGGACAAAATTCCCTTTTCCGAAGAGAGTTTGATAGTTATCCCTATAAACATAAAAGAAACAATTAAAAATCTATCCAAACTGTTTCATTCTAACCTTCATATTGCTTTAAAGGTAGCCTGTCCCAAAACATTTACAGCCTGAGGAGGATGCCCTAAAATGTTTTTAGCCCAACAAGGGGGCCACAAAGTGTTTTTAAAGCCTGACAAGGGTGCCATGGAAGAAAAAAAATTAGGAACCCCTTCTTTATATAATAAGAGTGTGTAAAATTAAAGCTTAATCACTTACACTTACTTGTTTTAAATTGTCTGTTTTTCATTTTAGGCAAGCATGTCTTTTGATGTCAATACTACTTTTATTTACAGGAAAGGGGGGAAAAATCATGTGACATTGTATTTATAAGCTATTTTCAGTAAAATTTACTTTTACATCAAAATCAAAAAGCTTTGGTATCGTTATGTTATTACCTCGAAAGCTAATTTCAAACACTGAATTCTTTTGCTGAAAAGTATTGTCACCAATAACAGTATATGTAATTAGACAAATACATAACTGATCATAATAGTAAAAATAATAAAATGTAATAAAAAATGAAATTGGAAAAGTAATACAAAATAATTTTTTTCATTTTAAGACTATTTCTTAGAGTTGTTTAACAAAAAATAATATTGTACTTCTCAATTTTATTTAGCAGCTTGATAAGTACTGTTTTGCATTTTAAAACCTGGTCCCCCCCCCTTCCTATAGTGAATATTTCCTTAGATTGATACAAAAACATTCTGAATATAATATGTTCCTGTGCCTTGTTGTTTGTATCAGTATATTATAGTGAATTTTCCCAACAAACGATTATTTTTGTCATTACTAAAAAATGCCGATATTTTAAAGGACCAGTTATTCTGATTACTTTATTTGCGAAAAACGTAAAAAGTTTCATTAATTTTTCATTCTATGAAGAAAAACTGAGGCATAGAAGTGAAATCAATTTGCTCCAATAAAAGTTTATTTTACAAAAGGAACCTTTTTTAGTTTTAAATATATTTATGTATGAGCAACAAATATCACAGGAAATGCCAAATCTACTTATTTCTATCAGAATTAATATTTAATCCATAAAAATTTTATTCAATAAAGATTTATCAAGTTGTAACTAAGCCTGTTAAATGTATGATTTTTATTCACTTATCACCTGCACTGAATTTCACTGGCATATTGCATGCTCTTATCCTTTAATGCAGGATGCTTCACTACCAGACCAACAAACTTGGAGGAAGTGTAGGGGTCACAGAGATGACTCCAAATCTCATAGCAGTACAAGGTCAAAAATGTCATAGTTGCGAGCTATTGTGCCAAAAAATAGAGAAAAAGAACAGAAATAACAACACATTAAAGGGACAAACAATTCATTGAAAGGTTGCACTACAGAAGGTGTTCGAAATTATCACCTGGAGTGGTCAGGCAGGTTTGACAATGGGCCTGCATAGAATTCTTTACAATCTGGAAGATTCTTGGCATGTCTCATCCTCCCGGCAGTCTTGCAGTAGATGCTACTGAAGCAGACATGCCAAGTCTCAGCATTTTGGCCTGTCTGAGGCTTTTAGATTCTGTTTTGGACCTAATCCTGTTCTCAGTCTTTTTAAAAAGGATGAGAATATGAGTTCATTAAAAGATTGGAACCCATTTTCTTCATCAGGTTCTCAAAATCAGTTTGTGTTTCTTTCATGTTACTGCATGAGGCTCAATAACCTGAGGGCATTTGATCAGGAAAAAATCCACCTGCAGTTATTCTAAAATATTAGGCATGAATTTTTATTATGTTGTGCTCATTATTTATCTACAAATATGCTAAAATTTTCAAAGCTGTGTGAGATTAAAAAAAGTTATTTATTATAAAATTAGATATTGTTTTATACTTTAGTGTTATAAGTCATCCTTACATGACTTAACTTTCAATAGTTTATCCCCTATGTATTTTGAATGATGTGTTCTATTTTCTGATATTTCTTTGGCAGGTAGTCGACATTTAATTTACTTATACTATACAACTTAGCATTATCCTGTTGCTTAAATTGATATGAACGTGCATGGCATGTAAGAAAAGAAACTACGTATTTATTTTATATCCATTTTATGCTGAAAATAAATGTATAAAAAATGTCAGACTTTTTGACATTAAAAAGTTGGAGATCTCAGGCATTTTGATTTTGGAAAGTTTGCACGTCTGTGAATGGAACAGAACAACAATCCTGGAGGAAGTTGTCATTGCGACCTGGTTCCTGAGGTAGAAGGATGAGCATCTGTTCAAACAATGAAATGATCTCCATACTAATCATGGATGGAGCTGGGAACTGTAACAGGCATGCCTCTCAGCCAATGTACTGTTCCTTCCCTTACAAGCATCACACTACCTTTACAAGTGTGAGCAGGTTATATGAGACTGGTTGTTTAACAAGGACACCTGGCAATGAAAAGTCTGACTCAAGCAATAGGCCAACAAGTGGAGCTCCACTGCCTAGAGATTACTTACAACAAACCAAATAAGTGCATTTCAATGCATCCAATCATTAGAGCTTGAGGATTATTCACTCCTGAAGGTGTTTGCTACATGATTCCTCCAACCTTTTGTCTTAGACAACATATTTTCTGTGTCTGTATTGTTCAGGTATGAAGCATACTTAATGCATGAGGAAGCCTACTATCGATATACTGTTCATGCATGGGCTTTTGAGATCCCTATGTTACTTGGCCATGTGCAGCTCAACAGCATTTCTTGCTCAATGTTTGGGTCATCATTCTTAGAGATTACATCGTGTCCAAATGTCTTGGATGCAACACATGTTCCTCTATCGTTGCACTGCTCCATGTGGTACCAGCATGATGGGGCTCCTGCACATTTCACAAATGGTGTTATGATGTCACTGACACCTTAATGTAACCTTCAGTCTGCGGCAGATAGGTCATGGTGGCCCAGTTGATGGCCTGTCAGATTACCAGACTTATCATGCATGGTAAGTCTGGTGGTTCTTCTGGGGTCAAATGAAGAGCTTGGTATACAAGACCCTGCTCCTTCAATTGAAGACCTCACTGCTTGAATATCTGTAACTACCAGGAGGATGCACAACACGTCAGGAATCTTCCAGAATGTAAGGAATTCCATGTGGTGACACATCAAGCCTGTCTGACCACTTCTGGTCATAATTTCGAAAATCTTCTGTAGTATAACGTTTCAATGAGATGTTTTCTGTCCCATTAATGTGTTGCTGTTTCTGTTCTCTTTCTCTGCTTCTTTGCATCATAGCTTGTATATGCAGCATTTTCAGCCCTGCATTGCTGCATGATTTCGGGCCATCTCTGTGTTCCCTACCTTTCCTGCAAGTTTGTCAGTCTGATAGTGAAACACCCCGTCTATAAATTTATATATATAAATTTATTTTAAAACATTTATAATAAAATCATTTCCTTTTTGTCCATATATATGTTCCATATCTCCTGTTGTAAATTTGATCCAATGACTGAAGTTCTTCAACACATCAGTAAACTTAGCTAAACTTTAAGTTTCCTCTTCATGAAAAAGTTACCTAGTTGATTGTGGAAGTATTTTTATGTAAAATCACTGGACTGTATTTTATTAAATATTTAAAATTCCTCTGTTTTCGTTAACTAAAGCATTTTATTTATTCTAGGTTGTAACTTGAAAATCTTTAACAATCAAGAATTTGCTGCATTGTTAGCTCAGTCTGTGAGCCAAGGATTTGAGGCAGTTTATCAGTTGACAAGAATGTGCACAATCCGAATGAGCTTTGTGAAAGGATGGGGAGCTGAGTATAGACGCCAAACAGTTACATCTACTCCTTGTTGGATAGAGCTCCATTTAAATGGCCCACTGCAGTGGCTTGACAGAGTTTTAACTCAAATGGGTTCACCTCGTATACCATGCAGCTCTATGTCTTAAGTTAGTTTACTGTATGACATATGACTTGGTGCTGCAGTTTTGCTCATAATGGGTAGCTAAATGACATCATGTGTTGATGATTTTGTGTGATAAATTTCTAAGAGACGAAAGTTTTCAGAATGTTGATTATGTTTTCTATGCTCGTTGCTCTTTGGCAGATATGTTTTATAGATTGAAATGAGAACTGTAAGCGTCAGACAGTTCATGAAAAGCTATTTTCTGTAATTTATTTCTGAAGTTTTTCAAGAGAAAATGTGCTAATGTTGAATTTCTGAGTTTTCTCTCCAAATTGCAGAACTGTTTTTAGCATATGTGCATGAATTGTAATTGAGATGTGCAATTTCGTAAATTGATTTAATGTTGCTAAATGAACAATGTCACTTTCAGCAATTTGTCAATGATGATGATGGTTTGCTATATGAGAAATGTAACCTTTTACGTACATTTTGTGTTTGAAACTTTAAAAGTTTAAAACCTCTTCTTTTTATTCATTGGTTTTACATAGGACCTCTATTGGATATTTTATGAAAAAATTTAAAATTTAAAATACATTTTGCATGAAAATGAACTTTGTTTTGCATTGTTGTTGAATATTACCATTGATTTTAAAATAGAGCTCATTTAGTAAAATATCGACTTACTTTATGTTCTTAAATTTTTTATATGCATTTTAATTTTTGCTTGTTGTGAATTTTAATAATATTCATTTGTTATTAGTGTTGTGTGTGGAATATTTCTGGGGGGCCAACGACCTGTATTAAACTGTCAATTTGTTTGAATGTATAAAATACTAGTCAGTGTGTTGTCAAATACTCAGCCTTTTAATTTTGTGTCCTAACAGTCATATAACATTCAGTAACTGTTGAAATTTAAAATTTCATTTTTAATATTTTATGCAAATGATATAATGAATTTATGGCTGAAATTCTTTAACAGGGTTCCCACAGTCCTTGAAAAACCTTGAATTTCATTATAGAAAATTGGGAGCATGAAAAGTCTTTGAAAACTTCCATAGGGTCCTTGATTTTTTTGACCATGAAATAAATTTTCATTTAGCATTTCTCATGTGAGCAGTTGGAGAAAGAAATCGCCCAAGAAAACCTATGTGATCAAGGAATCTTCCAATTTCCTTTTCTCAGTACATCGAAGACTAAACCAGGTCCAATTGAGCTTTGCTGTTTTCTAGGCATTCATTCCTTTTTTACTGATGCTGCCACTTGATCTGGGAAAAATCCATCACTGAGAATCTGTACTGCTGTGATCATCTCTTTGTTATTGATGTCATTCTCTCAGTGTTAAAATAACTGTACTGTCCCGTCATATAATTATCTAAGATGTGAAATTCAGTACTTAAGAAAATATCTGTATTTGCAAGATTACCTTTGTCACATTTATAAATTACTCTCATACTCAAGGCTGTTTTCAAAGGGGGTGAATCATGAGGGTTTGCCCCCACTCCCTTGATATTTTAGTCAGTGTATCAGTAGTTTTTTATTTGCATTGGCTCTGGAGATCAATTATATAGATAGAAAAAATTTAACACTACATCTCCCCCCCCCCCCCCACACACACACAATTTTTTTTTTTTTTGTGTGTCTACGACCTTGCTCATACTAGAGTAAAAAAAAAGATTTTAACTTGTGAGTGTTAGGCAAATACGAAGTATTTGAATTTACTTTGAATAAATGAGTGGGAACCTTGTTTAAAAATGAACTTGTATCTACAAAACAGTATTTTTAAAGTTTAATCATGCTTTTATTTTATTAGCATTTTAATTTTTAATGCATTATCTAAAGTTCTGAGATTTTTTTTAAATGCACATTAGTTTACCTTGTATTGCGAATTTATGTTGTCTTTGCTCTTATCAGTGTAGTCTGGTCATTTAAGCAGTGCAGAGTCAAATTGTTGAATTTTGTTTATACCTATCAATACTCAAGCTTTAGATTGTGAAGAAACGCTGTACTGTGATGATTGTTTGTTGCCTATCAATTAATAATATGTATACTGTTTGTTATAATTATTTTAAAAGAAATTTGAATGTATAGTTCCATTATTGTATTGCTGACTTCATAATGTGAAATAGTTAGCAATGTGTCCTTTTTTTCTCTAAGTTGCAAGTTCAAATCCATTCATATATATCATCTTGATTACTTGGGTCTTTAGGTTGTTAGATCCTTCACTCTTCGTTGAATTAGTTCTCGCATTTATGAAATGGCTATGGCATGACGAAATAAACAAAACTTACAAGTGTAAATTTTTGTTGCATCTTTTAACAACTGCTTTATTATTGTAATTAACCTCAGAAATTTTTTTTTAGTAAATTAGTTTTGTTTTTTAATAATCATTATAAATTATTAGTTTTTCCTTAATTAATCTTGCCTATTTTCATGGGCAAGTTTGATTATTTCATAAATTAAGATTAGTTTATAAGAAAATTAATGAGTTTACTTAAAGTACTTGCAGTCAGCTCTTGTTAAATCTTCCCTCAGTAAACTACCATCCTTCTGCTTTGTCAGTAGAACTTGGAAACAACTCCTAGCTAAATATCCTCAATAAACCACCACCCCTTGTAACTTCAAAATGTCTAATATTTATAATGCTAGTTTAATAAGTTTTGGCTATCTTTTCTCTTGTATTTTGAACATATTTTACATCAACACATAAACTTTGTAAACTCAATAACAAGATTTGACTGTATTTTGTTTGTTGATTTGCAAATATTTTTAAAAAAATCTGTATATGTTGAAAAAACTTTTATAAATGTAATACTTTTAATGGTGCCTTTTTTACTACTGATATTGCTGATATTAAAATTGATTGCATGCTAATGAGTTATATAAATGTTTTTATTAATATACACTACCAATAAGAAGTTTCTGGACTCTGAAATTATCAAATAATGAAAGTATAAGTAATTAAATAAAAGCCATCATTCAAATAATACTGGTATCAATTTCATTAGAACAAAATTAATGTATGCAATGTTTAAATATTTATGCATAATATGTATATAATTTTTCCCTGACATTACCAGTCATACATTTATTTTTCATTGAAAAACCACCTTTATATGGTTAAGACTTTGTTTTATTTAGTGTGAGTGAGTATTTCATTCTGTGCTGTTTGAAGTTCCTCCCAGAGCTGTTTTGATAAAATTGAATTTAATTTTCTTACTCATCAATCTAATTCACCCTGTTATAACTATAGAATTATAATGATTCAGGTAGCCAACTTATTATTCAGGTTTTATTCAAAGACAAATCCATTACCTGAATGAACAATGCATATATATATATATATATATATATATATATATATATATATATATACGTACATGAAGTGTTCTCTTGATTTTATGAAGATTTTTTACACCTCTACATAAAGTCCTACAGTGGCCTAGTTGGTAGAAAATCCATTCCCATTAAAACACTGAACTTCAAACAGCAAAATGTAACACTTGGTAGGGGAGAGCCTCTGCTAACTGGCTGGTGTAGAACTGTGTATGCTGAAGGGAGCTGGTGTATGTAAAATCTGTTTCCGGCTCCATTGTCTTCCATGTTAAAATTACACCTCTGGGGTTGCTAATCCAAAAGCAAGTCTCTCATCTGGAATTGGTTCCGAATTAGGAGACTTCATCCTTGAGGAGGGTAAGTTGCTGTAAATCCTAAGGATCAGTTCAATCCTGTGGGTAACAACAACACCTGCATAGAAAAAGCATCCCATTATGGCAATGGCTCTTTGTAAACCCCTCAAAAAAAAAAAAAAGATTAATGCTTTGAGTAGTTGTTGAGTACTGGTATTTTATTTTCACTAACCCTGTTTTATACCCTGCAGAGTCGATTGGTTAGGAACCAATGTTTTACAGTAATGAGTATATTGGCATATTTAGTAGTTGATGTTATGCAGGCAAGGTGCATCTTTTTGCTAGCACTACAATGAACATATTTCTACATTTTGTACAAATACCTCAAATTTATATTCATTAGTCTCATACTCATTTCATATATTCAGGATTAAAATTTTGTTATGAGTTTGCTTTTTAAGCGTGTGCTACACAGGCTTAATACTTACTAAAATTTGCTTATGATGACTTCTGTTAAACTGCCTTTGGATTTTAATGCTATTAGCTTCCTGTTCATTTTCCCACAAAATGATTTGTATCTTCTCCCTTCATTCATAAATGACTCAAGGCCTCTTGCTAAATTTTTGGTCCTTATTTGAATTTTTTTTTAAACAAGTGATAATATTTTTGACAGTAAAATGAAGTTTTTTTTGATTTTATGGGAATATACCATAATATGTGTTAGGCCTTTTTTTGTAGTGAAGTATAAACATTTTTCTTCCAATATTGTTCAAAAAAATGTTATTTATGAATGTATTCTGAAACTAATTAATTTCACCCGGAGCTTGAAAAATTTTAGGAAGTCTCTTAAGCTGTATTTTACATTTTTATGCCATGCTAGCTATGCATGCCAGGTATGAAGTTTTTTAAAAACAAATGATAACATAAGCAATATTTTGTTAAATTGTTGCACTTCAGAAAGTTTTACAACTCATATAGGTTTATTTATTAGTTTTTTTTTTTTTTTAATTATGCCTACTTAAACTCTTAAGCATATGGTGCCTAGTAGTCCAGTATATAAAAGAAATTGCTCCAGTAGTAGGGAGAGGCTTAAAAAAGTCAGAGGAAAGGATATCTTGCATGGCTGGACAGGGAAAAAAAGTGCTCACCAGTCACTGATTCCGAAGCACAAAAAACACAATTTGGGCAGTCAGCAAGACCAAATCTAAATAGGTGGGATTGCAAATAATCATGTTCTGTTTTGAATCTGAAGCAAGCCACACTAATAACTCTTGGTAAAGAAGCATAGATCTGTCTTTTCAATAAACACCATTTTTTTTTTTTGCAGTGACAACATCCCTGTAATGACAGAGTCTAGCTTTATAAATGTGCTCTTTATTCATTTAACGTTTCTAGGTGAAACATATGTATCAGGTTGGTCAAGACCACAAGCTTCCTTAGTGAAAGCATTAGCTCATTCATTGCCAGGTACATTGCAATGGCTGGGAATCCATTGTAAGATGATATTCTTCCCAGTCTGTATTAGGTAGCTAATCAGTAATTTGCACTAAAACTCAAAGAATGTAGGGTCAAAACTGCAGTTTGTATAGATGGCAGCCTGAGAATCAACAAATAACATTTTTTCTTCGGGTAAGTTTTTTATGGCCCTTTGGGCCATAAAAATAGCATGCATCTCGGCATCAAAATTATTGCAAAAATACCCAGAAGCCTCCTTGAGTTGAAAAATTGGAAAATATGCCAATACCTGCTGTTCCATCTACTGCAGAGCCATCAGTATAGACATGGATCCTATGCTCAATAGGATATCTCTCATAGAGAGTAGCTAATGCTGCAGTCTGAGTGGAAGAATTCTTTTCCACTGAGTTACTCTTGGTTCACTAAATTAAATCCGGTTTTCTATAACAACCTTAAGACTTTAATGACCTGCATCACCCAGTGCTGTCAAAAGAGTATTCTTTACAGAGGTAGACAGATTGTGGTAAGTCAATAACAAATCGGGATGTGATTACTGACCGCCACTAAAGGACATGGGTAGAAATACTTCCATTATTTTCAATAAAGTCAATTTCATTGGTATCATTAAAATCCTCCACCAAATTACGAGTAGGACAGTTTTGATGGTAACCCTATCTGGTAGAATGGGTATTTAAGACCCCAATAATTATAGAACTTTTATTCCAGTCTTGTAAGAGGCAGTTTAGGTCAGGATTGTTTCTTGGTGGATTATAAAGAAAAGTAATACGATCCCCCATATTATGTTTCCAAACTCAAATTGCAGATGCCTCAAGCAAATCAAAATTAGTCATAGAATGTTTTACATGGGTTTCATCAATGAAAGAATTTTTTACAAAAATCACAATTCCAGGTGCAGTTTGACAATACCGTAGAACCCCGTTAATCCGAACTAATTGGGACCAGTGCTTGTTTGGATTTTAAAAAATTCAGATTATCTGAAATGACGAAAAAATTTGAAAAGAAAGAGATGTGTGCTAAAGAAAACTAAGTTATAGTTATGTACTTAGTATTACTATCTCTTGAATTGTTTTATTCGAAAGCAATAGAAAGAGAATATGTACATATATCTCTCCTTTTCAGAAGAATAATGGATGTGCTCCCTTACGAAATAACTTTTATTCTACCTTACTTACACTTTATACGGACAAGAAATTAAATGTAAATATGATCCTTTAATTATGGAAAAAGTTTCTTCAAATATATGCATGCAAATAAGTACAAAAATATGCATGCTGAAAAAGTAAGTACAATTTCAATCTTTTCATTAATTTATACAAGTATAATGTAATTTTCAAAAATAAAATCTGTTCAGATTAGCGGGGTTCTACTGTAGCATCTAAAGGAGTAAGGTATTGGAGTGCAGCATTTGAAAAGATACTGAAGTTTTATGAATTCCTATCATAGTTAATTTTAATTTATAGTGTAATTAGAGGCAGGAGTGCAGAAAACATTTAGGGCCCAATATTTCCTCGGAACACAATTTTGTTTTGTCTGAAATTTTCCCAAAACTGAAGCATATTTTCATTCTAGTTTAAATGACTATCTATCACTAGCTTCTTTTGATAACTACTGCATCTCTACAAAAATAGTTTTCTCACCTTTTTTCTTTTCTTTAAACATACTCAGGACGAAAATTTACCCAGCACTTCAGAATTTCCCACCTCATTCATGCATTTGGACATATTCTGCACTCCTGATTTGAGGCTATATAACACATTTTGCTTTTCAAACTTTAGCCATATATTTTACTGTAACAGTATAAAAGTTGGCAGCTATGTTTTATTTAAATAATGAACCTTTTTTATTTCTAACTTTCTTCACATTGTGTGTTCTGCTCAAGATTACAGCTTCAGTCAGTCTGTGTCCACAATATATGTTACTACTACTAATAATAGTGTTATAGTATAATGCATTAATAATGTCATGATCAATTTATTTTTTTTTAATTTGTTCAAACAAGTTTATTACAGTACACTTTTTCTACTGAGTAATAAGTGATGCAGTCTGAATATTCTTCTATTCTACTTCCTTCAGAGTATACAAGATGATTTTCATCATTGCTGGATCACAAATCCATTGACCTTTATAGATTTGTCCAGAAAAGTTTTGCTGGTAGTGTATATGTGTATGTATACATATATATTCTAGAAAGTTATAAATTGTAGTCAAACCCTGATATAATGCCACTATTTGTTCGAAAAAAAATTGTAGCTGTAGAATGAGTTTGATTAGTCTGTTGAATTAGATAATCTATTTTAGTGAATAAAAATTAAGCTCATCAAAATGTAATTATCTTATTAATTTCATGATGCCCTATTAATTAACTTGTCCATGGAATATATATAATTAATATTAGAAGTTATTCAGTGATATAAAGAATGTAATTAACATGAATCTTTGGATCATCAACTCTAGCAAGAGTAAATATTAAGTCACAAATTAAAACTATTTTACTTTGATTACTTTTTACAAGAAACAAAAATATTTTTTGTGGGTTTTTTTTTCAGTATATTTTTTCTAGCTCTTTTAAAAATTGTTTATCATATTTTCTTTTAATCTATTGCTTCCTCAAATGTAATATGCATAGTTTCTTCAGATTCAATTTAAATGAATCTAAATTTTGACCAGTAATCAATTCAATAATTTCTTAAATTGTCATGTTGAAATATCTTTATTTACATTAATGTATTCAGGTGCTCAGAGATGATGATGATTTTTTAATTTTTTTATGTCATTCTGCAGTTCTGGAAGTAGTGGTGTTTTGAGTAAATCTTTCACATTTAATCAAATCACGATGCCTCTATCAATCAACAGTAGCTCTAAAAATATTTCATTGTGTACTTTTTTTATCATATGAATAGCATCATGTTATTAGGAGATTAGAAAGAAGTCATTTATATTTTTTTAAATGTGTGATATGATGATTTCGATAATGAGCTTCGACTGAGTTTGTTTACCTATATCCAATGGTTATAAAAGTCCTGTGTTTTGTAGTCAAGAAGCAAAAATTTATTGTGGATATTGCTCATTGGGTATGGTTTATGACAGAGTGTTAAGCAGTAAAAATTCCAAAGAATTTTGACTTAGGTGATTTTCCAATCACTGTCGGAGTTCTTTTGTCAGATCCATCGATAGTAAACATCCACAGCTTTATATTTCAAGATCAGCACAATCAGTTTTGTATGACCATTTATCACAGCATCTTCATAATACTTGCAATCTCAACACTTTGTACATACTGAGAGAATTCTGTTTGATTTTTACATGTTTTCAACCAGGCCATTGCTGTTCTTGAAATCTGTGATGTTCATTTTCTGGCCAAAGACTTTTGTCTTCTCTCTAATAAAGTCTTCAAGTATGGTGGCATTTGTATTACTCATTTCTAATATTCGTGTGTAGAGGGCATTGAGAGATTTCAGATTTTGACAAGAGTATTTGGAACTGCTAATTCTTTGCCTTGTTGAGTTTGAAAACACCCAGAAGTAGAAAGAGAAAATTCTGACTTGACAAAAATGTAATGAAATTCTAAAAAAAAGATTTCAAAACCAAAGCGGCATACAAAATACTTCTTCAATTTCTAGAAAATATGTTGCATGAGACTTTTATTTTTTTTTTTTTTCCTGGTAGTGTAATAAGTTGTACATTAACAAATCTACAACTTTGAAATTCCTTTATGGGAGATTTTTTCAGAAGTAGTTGGCAGTTAAACTGAATTGGTGTTACTTAAAGATGGCGCATAATCGGGGTTTGACTGTATAGGGAAATTTTATTGCTGTGATGATACTTGTCACTTATGAAATAATGTTTTTTACTCATCTCACTATGTGTATGTTTGATGTTTGTACCAAAATTAAAGATTTAAGGTGTCTAACACTGAGCTACAACCCACCTGGAACAGACTGCTCGGTCCAAACCAGTTCGATTACTTGACACTCTGAGTGAGACAAAAGATTTTCCTCTAGGATCAACTGTAGAAAATACATAGGAATCCAACATGTTGAATAACTAACAACAAATTATTCATGAATAGAATTTTTAAAAATAATAAGTATTTTAAAGCACTTACTTTATATCTTCTGTACGTGTAAGACAGATGTAGCAAGAAAAAAAAAATGTCGGGGCCAAAATGTAGAATGTCTCATAAAAAGCGTTGTTATTGACAAAAATCAAAAATTTCAGAGGGAAGCAAGCCCCTAAGCCACTGGTTGTGTCCCTGATATAAGATTTTATGAAGTTCCACATGAAAAGGCTTTAAGATTATTATCACCAATTTCTCATAGAACTAAGACAAATTAGTCAATTTAAGAAGCAAAATAGGATGGTGATGGTACATGTTTGAATGTTCGCCTCATTTGCTCTTCATATATTCCTTCACATTAGCTCACATGTTATCATTGAAATCACTCCAGGTGGAGTGTTGCTTGGTGGTCTGTATTCACAAATGTTGAATTTTGCAGTCTTATTAATTTATTTTGTACATTTCATTCTTTTCATGATAAGAGAAATATATTGTATAAATATACAAAATGAAGAAATGCTCTTTAATTTTCAAAACTATTTTCTCTAAACTTGTTGTTTTTATTTTATAGAAGCTGGTCATAAAGACCTTGTTTGTTATTAATTAAAATTGATTAAAGAATCACTGGTAGAAAAAAACTAAAAATTTCATTTTTTTCTGTATTTTTATGGTTTTAAATTTGATAGTGAATTTACTTTTCTGCAATACAAGTAGAGCTTTTGAAAAAACAAAAATACTGTAATAATAAAGTTGTGTTCTTAGGAATGAAGGTAAATTAGCAATTTCATTAGAAAATTATGCCATTAACCTTTTCCTTAATTGCCCTCTTTCCAGAATAGTATTGAATAACTTTCTCATTTATGAAGCAAGGATTTATTGATTCCACCTCTGCCTCAACATAGGAAACAGGTGAGCAATAACAAAAGGGCACAGTTTACTCGACAAGTTGTTCTTCTAGAGGGTCTAGTGCTTGGTTTAAGAATTAACCAGACTTCCTCAAAAAGTTAATTTTACAATCTTGTATGTTAATTACAATGCTTGTATGTTAATTTACAATCTTGTATGATCTTAACAAACAATTTATAATGTTACATCAAAATCCTAGTAGCACAACTAGTTCAAAGCACGTTCAAACGACATGGTCTGAACGTTTTTAAAACTAGTTGTGCTACTAGGGAAATTAACATCCTAATCATCTTATTTCATTCATCACTGGAGTTCAACATATTGTGTGGCCTTTATCCACTGGAACTGAAAATCTCTTAAGTTGTATCTTAAATATTTTTGTCTGTATAAACCTTAGTTGTATTTGTTTCTCACACATGTGATACATTATTACAAAAACATGAACTTTTTGGAGAATTTAAGTTTGTTTTTTCTGTCCTAAACTAATTTAAAATTGCATAATCTTTATATTCAAAAATTACTATGGATTTAAATTCTAGAAAAAGTTAACAGCTGTTTTGAGAGTAACCATAATTCTTTATTTGAAAAGAACTTGAAACAGCTAGTTTGTATTACCAAATTTAAAGTGTTTAATGCTTTTCAATTTCAGGATCAATTTCATGGTGCTTTTTCAATAATCATAGCTAAAGTTTCTATTCATAAATAATATCCAGTGATGTTACAGCTTTTGCAAATAGCTGTAATATTTATCATTTAAGTTTGGCAATAAGTGTCCAATTTTTATTCAATATTTTGTAATTATTTGAAAAGTGTTAAATAATAAGCTTGACTGATACATCAGTTTGTTAAAAAGTTATGCAATGGTTGATATTAAAAAACTGATTTTAATGTAAATTAAACAAAAATTTTACTGCTGTTTTGAGAAGTAAAAAGGATTTCTCTTTCAAATGAACACCTTTTTATCTCTTGAAATAACTGTTCTGTATTTAAGCAGTTTCTAGTGTTTGAAGTTTAAATACTTTTATTTTAGAATAATTTAATGCATACTTCTAATTAATCAAACATAATGTGACTTGATTTTACACAATGGTAATAATGGCTTTTGTAAGTTGCTGTAATGTTGTTTACTGTTAATGTTTGGCAATAACTGTCTAAATAATCTGTAATTGTTTAAATTAAATAATTTGTAAAACTGAAAAGTAATTTTTCATTCATTAACCATACCTTATTAATTCAGTAGAACTCAATTATTGTGCGAGTCCTGATTTATGAAATGATTCTTCAAAAGTTCTCCCAACAATGATTATATCGTGCAAATATGAGACATGCTTCATACTCTCAACACTAGGGTGCATTGAATTTTTTTAATTTTTTCGAAATTGAAATTGGATGTGTGTGGGGGGGGGGGGGAAATGACCATTTGTATTTATAATACTGTGTGATTTTTTCCAGGATTATAGTTCAACCATAAGATGGCAGGCTCCATAAACCATGAAAATTTAATTATAGAAGATATTTCAGGTTTTCTAAAGTACTAATTATATATAATTTAAGATACTGTTTTTTGGTTATAAATAAAAGTATTTGTGCTTTTGCTTAACCTACTGGCTTCTCCTTATTGTCCCTCAAACATCTTAAGCAACCTGGACAGAAAAACATGGTCCAGCCATATTTTCAAGATCAGTTGAGATGGCTTTAGCTAACGGAAAAAAAACCTTTAAAAAACGAACTGTGTTGTCAACTTTTTCTTATTTATTCGCAATGGACAGAAAACGTAGAAATAGGCTTGCATACTGATCAGTGCTAACTTTTGTACATTAGGAAAGCAGTTTCAACTGCCTATTGGCCCCACCATGGCTGAGTGTATAAAGACACTGAACATGGTAGATGGTTGATGTGTGCAACCTGCATACAGCCATTCCTGCATTCGGACCCATCCATTGATCTAATAGTCTGGAGTTTTGGGAGATTTTCTCCAGATGTAATGTGAATACATGTTAGAGCACCTTAAAAAGTCCACTGCCTAAGGCACCCCTCTTGAGGCAGATAGCCCTCAGGTAACTTTGTCTTAATACACAATACAATTCCACCTAATATTGGGATCTGTTCTTTGCAAACAGAGACCCAGGTAAATTTTCGTATGCTTGCTGAATAACAGTGACGAACAGAGTTATGTATATAAATACCACCAATCCTGAGAAAACCTAAAAACTAGCTAACTTCATGATGAAAGTGTCCACACCCTCATGGGATCAACAAAAAGAAAAATTTATCCTCTACAGAAAGCTTTAGAAACATTTTTCATTTTGTGTTGTCGATTAAACAACTAAAGCCATTTTGTGACCACCTAAAAATTTTTCTTTGTGGCTATGCTGACATATCTGAAAGGATTTTTGAATTAAGAAAGCAAGAATGGGAATAGGCTAAACTAAGATCATTAGTTTCGCCTGTCTACTATCAATCTGGATACAAAACACTGTGAATTTATGGACTTACACAATCATTGAACCACCTCTGACAACAATTTTACATATAGCAAGAAGAGTTCATCTCCATACACATGTTGGAAGAAGAAAGTGTTGTTGACATTCCTTGGAAATATGTGTAAAGCTTTTTACAGAGGCTGCCACTGTACATAATGGATTTGAGGCCTAAGACTAGCAAATTTCAATTAAAATTGCAATCTCGGAAACTCAGGGTGTCTTACAAAACAAAAAGTGACTATGTAACTTCCAATAAAGACTTGTGTTTGCTCATTTGGTTTTTATACCTTATTTCAGCACTCCAAATCCCTATAAAATAATGGTAGAGACTTTGGTAATTTTTTAAAATTTAAATAATTACCATTTTAGAATATCTAATATATTTGCTAAAATTATAATTTTTCATGGTCTTAGGGTCAAACTAAAATTCTGAGAAAATGCACACAGTATTGTGTACTCAAATGAACACTTTTCCACACCACTCCCACCATTTTGATTTAAAAAAATATTATTGAAAAAACTTTTGCAAAAAAAATTACAATTTTTTTATGCTCCATCAGGCCACTTTATGGTCGAGCTGATATTCTGGGAAAATTCTCACAATATTGTTGACCCAAATGGCTACTTTTCCACAGACCACTTTTGAATTTTTTTTTTTTTTAAATGAACCCTACTCGACACAGTCTCTAACACTTAAAAGTTGCAGAGTTTAAATGGCATAACTGAATCACTATTATCCTTGCCTCATAGCAAACACTCTCTTTTCACATTTATAGGGATGAGTTTCCACTTCTTAGAAGCTACTCTTAAACATTCACTTTGATAATGTGCCATCTGTCCTGGAAAGAAGTCAGTTGCCCTTGGTAACACCATTCAAACATGGATAGACAATGCTGAATAGGGCTGAACCATCTTTCTACCAGACTAAGACAATTAGTGAGACCCAGGGACTAGTTGAGGACTTTATGATGTCATTACACGGAACTTCCTTTAAAGGATTGCTCACCTCGTCTTGCTCAGCAAATGAAGCCATCTTGGGTGTTGCTTGATTGAAGCAGGAATTCATGTTGTCAGCAAGGTAGATTTAGCATATTCTTGATTACAGCTGATAGGAACTTTTAACAGTTCCCTGCAGAGTTTGGCAGTGGGTGTAGCAGAGTCTATTAACTGAACTTTCATTAAAACAAAATTTCTTTATTTACAGAAAACATAATCTCAACTTTTTTCTAAATGCACAAAATTCCATTATACCTGCATATAAGATACATAAACTTTTGCATACTACCGGGTTGCAATCTATACCTCACCTTCATCTCGAGAGACGAAACCCTTCTATACTCAATTAAAACAGTTACCCAAAAATTAAGGAATGATCATCAGACACATTTCTTATGAGTGGATTTTCCTACCTGCTGCTAGGAAGGTTCAGTGGCGGATTATTGCAAGTTTGTCGGGGGGGGGGGGTCGTCCCCTCCGCCCTTGGAAAGGTTGCCAAGGATTGTTTTTGCAAATGCTTAGGAGAGCTAGGCTAATTTCCTATCCAGACTTCGAGTTGCTTCCTGGTATGAACACGCAGAATAGTGAGTCTAGGAGGAAAAAAGGGAATTTAGTGAGCTTTTATATAAATGCGTAACAATGGCTCCCCTCCAGGTTTTTTCCTATTTATGAAAAGAGGCTTAAAAATATTAAATTTTTTAACAAAATTTGTTTAAAACATTATGAAGTAAATTCAATTTCCTTAATTGCTGTAAATTCGTATACTATACGAAAAATAAATAAATATATCGTGTGTGTGTGTGTGTGTGTGTGTATCAAGGTTTTAGTAAATTATACCTTGGGTTTCTTTAGAAATTTAAAATTCCAAACTAATTTTAACATTTAAGCATTTTAATTATCTTAAACAAAAAGAAAAACTTAGTTTCATGTGCTTTTAGCTTAATTACTAGAGAACTTATATTTCATAATCAATTTCAATTTTTGAAAATGTACACCCTCCAAAAAAAGTATTCGAGTAAGAGATAAATTTCCTATGTTTTCGTATATTATAAATTATTTATCATAGAATATGAATTAAGCTATTATAAATATGACTTCTATATTTCTGTCCAGTTGTGCATTTAAAAAAAAAAAAAAAAACTCAATTATTATTTGCAAATCTAAAATAGGAAATTCATCTCTTACTCGAATACTTTTTTTGAAGGGTGTACTCGAAATTTTAAGTTAACGTTAGTTTTACAGTTTAGATATTTTGAATAAACACAATTTCACAATATTAATTTAAAATCATTTATAAAAAATAAAACCAGCAGCACTGTGTTATAAATGTGATTTACAATAGTTTTTACTTGAAAATCAGTTCAATAAAATGCTTTAAGTTCTCTTGTAGATGGTTTTATAAATAAGTCAGCAATATTCTTTTTACTTACGACGTGCTTTATCTCCAGTTGTCCGTCCATTACGAGGTTTCTAACAAAGTGATACTTCATATCGATGTGTTCAGTGTGGCTATTCTGCATAGAAGATTCAGAAAAGTCTATAGCCGCCCTGTTGTCGCATAACAGAAGTGGAGAGTTCTGGATTCGTTGGCAGTATGCCTCGAGATCTGCATTTCTCTAAAATTTTTGCTGTCCATAACTCTCTAGAAGCTTCTGGTAATCTCGCATACTCACACTTCATGGAAGACAAACTAGCACATTTGTGTTTAAGTTTTCCAGAGGATGGGAGATTGATCCAGAAATAATATAATGCTTCTCATAGAAACTCTGCCGTCCCTGTTTCTTACGAAGTCAGCATCACTATAACAATTGGGGGATATTTTACTAACCTTGGATAATTTCATTTTGTAGTACGTTGTACAGCTTGGAGAAATTTTTCGTGGGGGGGGGGGGGGGGGAGTGCCGGATTAGCAATATAGCAGAAGTAGCAAATGCTACGGGCCTCGCTCTTGTAGTTTGAAAGGTTTTGTCCTCCCTCTAAAATTTAGCTTTTTTTTAAGCAAAAGATAAATATAATTCTTTTCTTTTTTTTATAAGACAATTTTTGAAGCTTTATTATGGAACTGTAAATCAATTATAGATAACTTATTGAAAGAATACATTTAAATTTAGTGTGGGTGTCGCATGCCTGCATTATTTAGTCAACTGATTACCTAGACGGTACTTACGTATTATCTCGGTGGTCATTCTCGCCAAACTATATTTTCATCAAATGTGCTGGCAAACTGTTGTCAATCGTACTCCGAACCATCAATAATTTCATGTGTCCAATATTTATCTTGACAAGAAATCACTCGTCTTGACGGAACGCCGGGGTAATATGCAAGTACCACCTAGACTAAACTGAATGAGTATTCTAAAGACAGCAACAAGAGGCACACACTAGAGTATTTTTAACATACAGAGGAACAAAAAATGCAGTACCCAGAAAAAAAAATTCAGACAGGGTCCAAGTGGCAAGAGAGGCAGAATTTAAAAAAAAGGAAAAAAAAAAAAACGCTTCATCATTAGCACTGCAGTGCTATTAAAATCGAGCAGGTTTTTATCTTTTTGTTGAGAAAAATCGCTACTCGGAGGAGGGGGGTATCCAGATCCTTGGACTTCCCACCTATGTATGGCCTTTAGGAAATGCATTCCTTTTCCTGTAATGTTACAAGTTTGTCTTTATTGATTGAATGAATCCAGAAATAAACAAATATAGAAAGAAAACTAAGTACCAAAATGAAAGAACAGAGTCAGGGCAAGTTCAATGACGTATTAATAGCAAGGGGTCGGAGGGAGCGAACGCCCTTCCCAAGAAAAATGAAATTAATGTAAACAATTTGATTTTACTTCCATAAAATGGATGTGTATGTGAATCTTCCACCTAGTCGCCTCCACCCCACAAAATTGCATTAAAGCATCGGTTGGCCGAGTTATTCATTAGGCTGAGTAGACTGTACAGCCAGCCTATCGGACACGATCATTTCAGGAGCTTTTCAGTAACAAATCGAATGAATTTTTTAATGAAGTTGTAATCAAACTTTTCAAAATGACTCAAAACAGGAACTATTTGTGGCTATTTCAGAAGATTTTTCTCTGGAAAGCGAGTTGAGCTTTTGCATTTCCATGAGAGCTGAGGTCCATAGGAATGTAGGAAAAAATGCGACCCTTAAAAAAGACATTCCCCCTCGAAACAATTTTTATTTAAATATTGGATATAAATTTATTTTGTTTTGTAAATATTAGTATGGTATTGAATCAGATATTGGACTGTCCCAAAATTCTTTTGTCTCAGAGAGAAGTGGGTGGCTTTGGCGAAATTCGAAGATGTGTGAAATAGGGAGTAAGCCAGCTTTAGAAAGCTTTTGGCTTTGCTTTATTGTTGTCTATTTATTTATTAACATTTTACAATATTTGAACACAGATGAATCATTATTTCAAATAATAATTAGATATAGAATGTAAGCCTTTTTTTATATTTTGAGAATCCGCAATTCTTATAAATTATAATAGTAATCACGGAAATTAACAGCGCTGCTAAATATAAAAGAATTGCTTTTGGCCGGTCGAAAACACAGGTCAAGGTCGCGAATGTCAATAAGTTCGTTCACATAAAATAATTAGGATGGGGAGGATCTTAGCACAAGACAATACGGTCGGGGTATCCGGGAAGCGATAACCCCAGGCAAACTGAAAACAAAGGGTATTTTCTGATACTCTTGCTCCACAAAGAAACTCGCAAAATACTATGATCACATTTAAGATTACTATATCCTGCAAAAACATTTGAAAGTAATACGATAATGAATGTTTTATGCGATTTTTTATTATTTATTATATCGATTATTCTATTTAGAAAAGATGCAATCCTCTTATTGAGATTCTTAAAAACAAAATATTTTATAACATTTTTACGAAGGTAGGTTGAAAAGTAATGCAAGCATGCTTGTAGAACTCTAACGAAATAGTGCTCCAAGCTGTATGTGGAAGTAACAGTCCCCCTCTGGACGCATGTGCACTGTGCAGTTTGAACGCGTTCCGTTCATGCAGTGTATTTTGAAAAGCGAAAGTATAATTGCGCTAGGTCTGCCTATCCGAAATTTGATTTCTTATGAATTCATACATTAAAGACATGAAGTTAAAAATACGCAAACTAGTATTAGTAAAGACCTTCCAAATAATGGAATAATTTTACAAGTATGCATTTTTAGAGGGGAAAAAACTGTATTTAAACTCGACAGTTTGAAGTACATTTTATTTTCGAAGGTTCTAAAAATTTTATAGAAACAATTATTATTGTATGTATGTAAACTTGTCAAGTTATGTTTGCATATGGGAAAGGGTGAGGTGAAGGGGTATTATAGAAACTTGAAATATGTACCCATGAACATTAACATTCAAAAAAAAAACCTGAGTTGTAGGTATAAATACCTTTAAACATCGCCAGTCACGCTATATGTTTACCCCCCCCACCCCGCCTTGAATACCCCTTCCTCCCTCCCAAAAAAAGAGAACTTTATATTTTGAGGGACATTTTTTTCCGCATACCAATTTACTTGAAGAAATAGATTTGTCTAGTGTTAGCTCAAATTTGCTCATATTAAATTGTCCAGTGTTAGCTCAAATTTGCTCCTATTAAATCAAGAAGAGTTCGTAAACGTTGTGTTTTATTTTATTATCGCACAAAACCTAGACATTTGCACACCCAAGTGGGAGGAAGGATTGGGATAAAGCCCCCCAAGATCTAACGCGTAGGAAGTTTTACTTTTATTCACATATAATTCTCATTAGCAATCCCATTAACTAATTAATTCACACTAAAAATAATTTATAATATAATTAGCACTATTTATTTTCTCGGTTAATTTATCTATACTACCATAATGTGGGGTGAAATCCTCCCCCCTCAATAAAAAATCTTTCTGGGTGCGTTAAAGAACATGAGGCCCCTTGTTAACATTTGTTGCAAGCCCCGCGCTGTCTTAATCCAGCACTGGGGGGAGGGGGGGTTACGACTACTGCAACTCACATATATGCATACATGTGTGTGATAAGGGAGTGAAGAATATACATTTTGTGCTGTTCCATACAACTGGTCGACTCGATTCTTTCCTACCCCCGGTCACTCCTCAGATTCTCCCTGCAGTTCGAAAGACCAAGCTGGTCTCTGACGAGGAGGCTCTACGGAAGCTGACAGTTTGAGGAGAAACCTTTTCTATTCTCAAAGCCCTTTTCCCCCAAAAAAACCCCAGGGATTTCCCCTGAACAGACCAGAAGTAAAAGTTACGAGCTGAAAACTTCTTGTCAAGCTTTCTAAACTTTCTATTTATGCAATTAAACAGGTTTTGACACATTATCTTTTAATAAACATTTATGAACGTTTATTCACATTTTTATACATTTAAAATTCTTTGTAAAAAAAAAATTAATGTTTTTTAAGGCTGTAAGGGTATCGCACATTTATTTATGGAATTCTCACAATTTCACATTTTTATACGTTCGTATACATTTTAACGCACTTTTCACTGGGTTAGCATTGGAAATATTTGATTTTTTATTTTAGTTACTTTTCGAATTCCGCGCTCGATTTGTGTGCACATTTAAAATTCAAAAAGTAGTGCGCGCACAGGCCGCAGCGTGACACAGCTGGTGTATGCGTACGGTATACATCAGCGATACACATTTTTCTCCACGTGTTGGATTTTGTTCGATTTAATCAATAATTATGTACGCGAATTTATTAGTTATCAATAATTATGTACTTACGTTGTAATGAATAGTAATCCTGTTTATTTCTAATGAATGATCTATTTATAATTCAAACTAGCTGTGTACCCGCCCTTCATACGGGAGGAAGCAGATATTTTTCTAATACACCTGATTAAAATTTATTCAATCAGAGCAAAATTATGGAATTGTTTCACTCGTAACCTGGCATTACGATAATTGAAAAAAAAAACTACTTTACTTCGTGGAAATTTGTAATGTAGTTTGTTTCTTTAACGTTTAGAGTTCTACCCACAACAGAGGAAATTATTTAAGTACTAGCTCGTCGACTATTTTCCTTTATTTTTTACCGAAAACTATGTGATAAAGTGTCAATAATGAACGAAAACAATTTCATTGATTACCACGTTACACCCAACAAAAGGAAAATAAAACATCACATTTTCAGCATTTTATATCCTGCAGATGATATTTTAGTGTTCTCTATTGAACTTCTGAGGAAATAAGTATTTTTGAAGTTTTTTTGCACCGAAAAAGAACTTTTGTTTGAAATTTAAAAGTAAATTATTTTTAATCATGGGTAAATATTGAACGATAAGCATCATCTATGAAACCATAACTCTTGGAACGCGCGGTTCGAATATTTCCGATAATAACCTACCCTCAATCGCTATCCCTGAAAGGGCTCAAACCCATATGCTCCTCCGAATATTTTGGATTTACCAACGTTTTTTAAGGGACTTCGTAAAAATGTTATCACACATGTGAAGGAAATAAATTGCAAAATAGAATAGAAACAAAAATCCTATTCCTTTTGAAGCACCATCAAATTAATGTTCTATTTATTTTATTTTGATGATTCTAAGACCTCCGAGAGTGTGCATTCTCAGCAAATCGCAATTCGTAATCCAATAAGATTCCGCAAACATGACTGAAGGAAATAATTTAACCTAGCCGCAATATCAACAGATTTCCGCATACACTCGGATTCCGATTTCCTGCGCATAACCACCCTGTCCCCGCGGAAAATGGGATTAAATCTTGTTCACTTCCACGAGATTTTTACAGCTAACTTAAATCATAAAGTTACGAAATTATTTCGCGCGTGATGTAATTTTTACCTGAGAGGTGATTAAGTTAAATTGGCTTTGAAAGCGAATTATAAAACTCGTGAAAGATGCTTCAATCTAACATTTTTTGCCAATTGCATAGTTTTTGCATTATTTCTAAATATTAGGGTTTCTTTAAAATATTTATTTACTAGCCGCCTCCGGCGACCAGTTGGTTCGCCATCTTAATAAATCTTGTTCGGAGAGACTCCTGTTCTTCACCGGCTTCCTTGGCACTCAAATCTCTCAGATTCTGAATGGAATTTAAAATTAAGATGGTTACAAACAGGGACGGCCCTACGGTAAGTGTCGTCCTTGCTAATGTAAAACAGACGCCCCCTTTTATGCTACTTAGTTTTTGAGTTCGAAATGACGCCCCTTCGAAGCCGGCGCCCAGATGCGTTGCTTACCGTGTCGGGCCGCCCTGATTACAAAAATAAGATGGTTAAATGATAAAAACCTGCAAAAAGGAACAAATTATTTTCGTCTTATATTAATTCTGAAGAGCTTCTGGATGTATTGGCCTTTATCAAAAATGGAAAGGAAACAAAACTAAGAAAATCTGAAACATTTTCAGATTTTAAATACGCACTAAAGCGCTATGTATTAAAAGCGTATTATAATCCATGGGTCTTCCCTATTTTCTTTCCTTATTCCATTAAGTTGGAAAGTATATCATTATTCATGAGTGTGATTAAACACAACTAAAATTGATATTTCTATCCTTTTTCTGGATGTAATACATTAGAAATTGATGGGAAAAGCTGTGCAGAAAAATGCACAATTCGAACTGAAATAAAGTTTAAAAACTCATTCAGGTGTATTCATAATTCAAGTTGCAGAAGCAGACGATAAATAGCGCTTGGCGTTAGAATCACATCTCCTCAAAATCGTATATCAACCAACATTTGTTGCCAAATTAAAAAGTTTCACGTTTTAGTCTCGAAAAATTTCCAAATCATATTTTTCTTTTGAGTGTAAAACATTTCATTCCTGCTCTGATTTCACATGCACACGATGTTTTAATTAAAAAATAACCCTACAAATAATGTAAAAAAATATTCTTTTATTTTTACTTCAAGAGTCTGAATAATTAATAAATTCGCCAAAAATGGCAACCTAGATAGCCAAACTCCCCCTCTTTCCACTGCAGGGTTACAATTGCGAAATGGCGAGAACAAAAATGATCATTTTGCGACACGTTTTTTATCGATATCTCCTAAAATAATTCGAATTTCGAAAAAATCGCTTCGAGGTGTGTCGCAACCCGTCTTAGAATTTCCGTACAAAATTTTGTAGGTCTACGATCACCCGTTTCGGAGCTACGCGAGACACAGACAGACAAACGGACAGTTTACATCTTGTTTTATTTATATAGATTCATGTTTTATTTTTCAACTAGCTGCGTGCCCGTTCTTCGCACGGTAGGAAACGAAAAATTTCCTCACATGTGTAATTCGAATTAATTCCAGTGATGTGGAATCTAGAAAAAGCAAAATTATTTCACTCTTGACTTAAAATTTGCGTCATATATGTAATAACCTGAGATCATTGCAATATAATGACACACAAAAAAAAAAAACTTCGTCAGCGTCATTCGGTATCAAAAAAGTGAAAATGGACCGTTTGCAGTGAACTTCTCACTTTCAAAATGTCTTATTTCCACAGACATGCTGTCTTTTAGGTTCACGTTTTAGCGTTAAATACCTCAGACACTACATGAAATGGACATTTTTTTTTAAAAATACGTCACCCTCTCTTGCAACCCTTTAGAAAAAGATAAGAGATAAGACTGCGCGATTTATAAAGGCTTTAAAATTGTTTTTCTAGATTATGCAGTTTAATTTTTCTTCTCACAAATAAATCCAGTATTTATAAAAGGAAATCGAGCCAATCAAAGATATTGTCTGCTTGGATATAAGAATAACTATGTACACAAAACGAAATCTTTGGAATGAGAAACTTTTTTCACGTTTTCAGAAGAACGCTCGTTGTAATTGCTTCACAACGGGCTTTGACTTTTAGTTGTACAACAACAGTAGTATTTGGCGCATTAAGGCAATAAACAACAGATGCTTTAATTCGAATTTTACAAAAAGTCGCTTCGAGATATGGCGCGGGACCCGTTTTTATTTATTTTTTTCAACTGGCAATTTTAATCTAAGTTACTGTATCCATGACAACCGAACCGCAAGATATCAAACCGAAATTTATAAGCAGGTGCTACTGAAATGAAAATCCTTCTTTACTTAAAAATTCTCCTAATTTATATTTTTCTTCCGTTCTTCTTTTAAAAGTGGGCGAATTGTGTGCTCCGTCTTTTGCCGAAATATAAAAAAGTTATGACAGATAGAATTCAAGATGCAGCAGTTTTAAAAATATTTTACGGAAGTCAGCGTCAAATATAATTTTATTTGAAAAATTCCCAAAAATCTGCAAATTATGTTACACAGTCCGAACAAACACTTTTTAAAAGAAAATTTTCTCCTCTATACGATGCTGTAAATATCGTTTTCTTGCGAGTGCAATTACCGGCGTTATTATGTATTACGCAAGAAAAATCGCAAGAAAATCGGACAAAACATAAAATAAAACATTTTCTAATTCGAATTTCGAAAAAATCGCTTCGAGGTGTGTCGAGACCCGTCTTGGAGAATTTCCGTACAAAATTTGGTAGGTCTACGATCACCCGTTTCGGAGCTACGCGAGACACAGACAGACAAACGGACAGTTTACACTCTGTTTTATTTATATAGATGCAATACAAGATATTTTATGCAAAAAAAAACCGTTTTATTTGGTGAACAAAAGTTAATAACATTTCCCCTTTTCTTAATTGAGTTGTTCTCACAATTTTACATCAAGTTATAATAACTGTTTTAACAGATATTTTTTTCTTCTTGCTGTATTTTTTTCATATATGAAGTTCAATATTCGATAATTTATCCATTTAATTTTCTATATATCGTCGTTCTTGCTTATTTCAGCTATCTTAAAAGTTTAATGAGTTTTGTAAAGCAGAGAAAGAGTTTTAGAAGATATAAATTTAACTTATAAAGCTTTAAAAAAGTATTTAAGTATGCATTATAGTATAAATACTTTTTACTAATTA
Organism: Cheiracanthium punctorium; assembly: GCA_038373885.1. Taxonomy (NCBI): domain Eukaryota; kingdom Metazoa; phylum Arthropoda; class Arachnida; order Araneae; family Cheiracanthiidae; genus Cheiracanthium; species Cheiracanthium punctorium. The sequence goes on from JAWZYV010012441.1 coordinate 44,738, forward strand.
TGACAATTTGGTAAACTGCTGAAGAGTATAGCTCTAGGTTTCCTGCCTACCGCGCGGCTGTTTTCTCCAGACGCGTCAGAACCCCTCAAAAAGTCCTCTGCCCAAGGCATACCCTAATTAAGCAGACATCCTTCGTGTAGATCTGCCTTAACCACAAAACAAAAATAACTTTCTTGATAATTTACACTGGAAGTAAAAATTTTAATATTTTTAATATGCATGTTAACGTGCATGTTAAATCTGTATAGTCTTAGATTCTATTTTTAGGGTTGCCTGTTAAGTGAGAGATGGTATTTAAATTTTTCGAAACTGCTGTAATTTCTCACTGAATCACTAGTTCTGGACTTTGTCTTAAGAATACAAACAAATTGTACAATCAGTTTATTAAAAAAACGCTGAAATTAGTATTATTGTTATTATTACTCCTTTGTTCATTTACTATTTATTTTTTAATCTGGAACAAGGAGTTTCTATAGTCTGTAGGGTCTTCTGTAGAGTGCAGGAGAGTCATACTGTATACTTACAAATCAGGCCACTGTTCTTGGAAATGTCTGAATGGCAATTTTCAATACAGATAAATACAAAATACACTAATGTAACTCTGTTTACGCCCACTTGTTTCTCCCATTTTTTTTAAATTCACGCCCCCCCTCCTTTTCTCTTCACAAAATACAAACCCATTCAATATTGTGCGCTTTTTTCCGGTGCGTTTTTTTTTTTCTGGGTGCGCTTTTTTCCGTGATTCTTTACATATATATGCAAAATTTCAAGCCGATCGGTCGGACGGACTGGAAGGAGTTCCTGGACAAACAAACAAACAGACAAACTTTCACATTTATATAATAGATATAATACTTCGTTAAAACATAATACATCTATTGAGGCTTTCTGTATCTGGAAGCATAATATTCTGATAACTATACAAAAATCTTTGTCTCCTAAAACATTTAATAACAACAGCAAAAACTAACTTAAATAAACAAATAATAGATGTAAAAAGAAATTGTTATTACCTTTGTTGACAAACCATCAAACAATTATGCAATGACATGTAAGAAATTATATATTACTCTAGCTTCTAATATTACCAATAATCTCATGCAGGGTAATTCCGGGACATACGCAGCAAATTTTTTTGAAATTGTGTAAAAAATTCCAGGCTGCACGTACAGTAAAATAAATCATGCTGTGCTATTTACAGTAGAATATAGAACATGTGTACTGCGACAAATAATAATAATAATAATAATAATAATAAATATTTTTTAACATTTTTTTTTCTAAAACTCTTGCACTGCGGGTGAGACGCCGCTCTTGTGCGGGAGTTATGCCGTGCCTGTCGTAAGAGAATGAAATAATAAATAAAATAGTACTTCAAAAAATTCATATCTGGACTACAATTACCTATTTAATAACAAAAAGATGCTAAGTTAGTATAAAGAGGCGTACTGGTAGGTTTAAATCAATATTAGTTTTATTTTTTTAATGAGAACATTTCTAACAAAATCTTTAAGCAAATTAACAATTAATCCGGTTTACGGTCAACAAACAATATTCCAATTAAGCCAGAGCGTTTAAATGCGGAAATATTATGATTACAATTAACGACTAATAACATGTCCAACTTGGTCAGTTTGTGTAAAATGAAAAGAAAAATAAAGCGGACAACACTTAATCAAATGCAGCAAATATACTCCATTAACATAAATTCAGTAATATAAAGAATAAGACAAGTAGAGATATTAAAACTTCGTTAAATACGGCGTACCGTACAAGAGAAACTGCGGCATGTATACCGAAATGGCAGTGCGGCATCTATTCCCTTTTGTACGGTTCTGACTTAACAAATCACAGTTGCTTGTCCTCGCAACTGAAAATAGCATAACTATTCTATACAGGTACTCTTTACAGGTTCTACACTTAGTTTTGACATCGAAATCATACATGGATTCAGTAATTAGTGTAAAAAAGTACTTAAGCATAACGTGTTTAAGTTTTTATAGTGAAATCACGCGCTTTATCTCAAAATAAAAACTGTATAATTACAGGTAGAACATTAAAATTGATTCAAGCTATATATTGGTTAAGGAAATCTTATTCCAAACCTATATTGTGCATTTGACTGCTATCTATCGACAATTACAAGAAATACAGGGGGTGCGGCGACTCTACCGGAATTACCCTATAACCCACTAACATGACTCAACTTATGTATAGTAAAAAGATACTTCCTCTTCATAGAGTTTTATGTATTAAACATAATAATCTGAATTATCTTTACATAGTACTAGTTAAATTTCAGTAACCCCCTCTAAAATTTAGAACTGTAACAATAGTATGCTATACCTATAGTGACGTAGCCAGTAAAATATTGTTAAAAGTTCTTACAGCGATGTATGATTATTTCATAAAATATCCGATGTGGAATATGGACACCACATGACTTCTTTGTACGTCAATTGTCAATTTTAAACATTTATGCAGAAAATTTATGTTTCTGTCTATTGTTACAGAAAACATAAGGGAATATCTTAATTTGATTTGTACATCCTTCTAAATAAAAGCTGTAATATAACTTTACAATTGTGGCAACATTAAATTTCAGAATCTATCTATACTATTAAAATCTGTGTGCGTCTGTCTGTGTGTAGCATCATCTCCTCTGAAAGGGCTCGGAGCCAGACTTCGTGCCGATTACAATCGACCGTAATCGATGATTAAAATAATCTTTTACAAATCTTTAAAAAATGCTATGTCAAAATAGTATTATTATAGAATTCTTTTCATAGTTGATTTCTCTAACATCTAGATTACTGTTATTTTACTAAATTAACATTCACTAGTCACAATCTTTTTGGAAATTGTTGGTAATCGTAATCGTAATCCATATCATTTCCTGTAATCGATTACAGATGATCGTGTAATCGCACGAAGTGTGCTCGGAGTACAATTTCGATCGAGGTGTCCACGGATTCGGAAAATTCCGAGGAAGGTCTTCCGCTAATTTAGATTTCGAAATTCGAATTAGTTTAGGAGATATTGATAAAGAAACTGTCAAAAACATTATTTTTTTCTCTCAAGAATTCCGCAATTGTAACCCCTGTAGTAAAAAACTGAGAAATAAGTATCAAGGTGGCCATGTTAGGCGAATTTATTAAATGATTTAGACTCTTGAAGTAAAATAAAAAATAAGTATGATTTTTTTTGGGGGGAGGGGGGTTAGAATATTTGCTAGGTTATTTTTTAAAATATCGTCTGCGTGGGAAATCAGAGCAGGAATGCAATACTTTTTATACGTAAAAGAATAACGACTTGGAGATTTCTGAGACTAATATGTATAATTTGTTTAGTTTGGCGAAAAATAAAATGGCTGATATGGCGATTTTGAGAAAGTAGTAGGTTCTACCGATTTGCACAATTTTGGGCTTGGCGCAAATTACTGAGAGCAAAATAAAATAGTATTTTTACAGGCTGTTAAAAAAAGTAGTGGCATTGGTGGTTATGATTTTAAAAAAGCTGATTTTTTTACTATGTGGCATTTATTTTCTGAGACTGACTGGAATTTTCTGAATGCTTTTAATAATATAGATGAAGCTGTGCATTGTTTTTATGTGTATCTTTATGATGTTTTAAACCATACGATTCCTGCGAAATCGTCAAGAAAAAAATTCCCCTTTTGGTATTCCACTGAAACTATTAAAATAATTAAATGTAAAAGTAAAGTTCGTGGGCTTTTATTAAAAAGTGGGGATCCGATCATTTCCGATGAATTTAAGTATTTTAGATCTAAATTAAAGATCAGCATTGCTAAGGATTATGCTTCTTATTTGCAGAATACAGAAAATAAACTGATCTCTGACCCTAAAAAGTTCTGGTCTTATTTTATTTTGCCTAACTATATTTGTTATAAAATGTCTGCTTTAATGACAATAGTGATATCGCTAATTTTTTTGCCACCTACTTTAGCTCTGTGTACAAATCTAGTTCGGATTATGACAGAAATTCTCCCTTATTTGACAGCTCCTTGTATGATTACATTAAAATTGATAATATTACTTTTGAGGGTGTTCTTTTGGCATTTAAGAAGTTGAAGTCTTCTTCAGGTGTTGGTGTTGACAATGTACAGCTGCGGGGGGAAAAAAATGTCCCACTTGCTCTTTATTTCGCCATCGTTCGTCGTATAGCAAAGTTATATATACCATTCGTTTGCAAATAACGCGTACTTTAATTTACTATTAATTTAATTTGCATAAGAGGCCGTCCTCATATTTAATTCTGCATCAACTTCGTTTTTCTCAATGGCAACCCATATTTTGACTTTATTAAACGAAAGAAAACCTTCAAATTACCCTAAATATAAATTTTCACCAATTTTCTACGATAATTTCCGGAGATATTGCGAATTCATTTTTGCGCGTTTTTAAGGGATTTTCTGCAAATTGAAAAACGCTATTTGTAGGTTCCGAACTTTTCACCTTTCATTTATTTCGCTCGCGAGAATTAAAAGAAATTAATATTATTTTCAAGGAAAATATTGTTCCCATTTCTCTTAAAGTTTTTCGTACTGAGAATATCAAGGGTAGAATAGAATATTTAGTCTGTGGTCCAAATGACCCGTGAGTTCATACAGTGGCGCACACAAGGGGAGGGGTCCTTGGGGTCTGGACCCCCCCCCCCATCGGCTTTGATTTTTTTTTCGATTGATTATCATCCTATATCTATAGTAAATAAAATGATTCCAAAAAAAAAAAAGGTAGCAATAGTTTCAGTTCTAATAAATAAAAAAAGAAATATTTTTCTCGTTTTCCTCAACTTTTCAAAAACGAACTGAAAGCGAACATAAAACACCATCTTGTTCTCAAAACTGTACAACTATTATTTTGCTTCCTATTGTACTGTGTAGTGTATTCTTAGGGAACTGGATGGGACGAGTTTTGATGAATTCCATCTAATGAAAACGAGTTCTTTCATCACTGATTTTTGTCAATCTGGAACATCCCTAAAAGTTGGACCCCTCCAAACCGTAAAAGGTGGCCCCCCCCAAACTGTAAAAGTTGGACCCCCCCCCCCCCCAGCCAAAAATCCTGTGTGCGCGCCTGAGTTCATAACTTCCCATAACTTCCTTGGTTCGTACACATGATTTAAGGGGAAAATGCAAAATGACTGCTAAGGATCTTGAAAATCTTTGTAATTTTGAAATTGTTATTCAGTGTTTCCCTTGATGTTTCTCTTAGACATCTGAAATGTTGGCAGGAGTTAGAGGCTGCTCCCTGCTCTTCTGACTACAAGCATGAATATTGCTCGACTCAGCTATGGTCGAACTTAAAGAATGGTGTCATGATTGAAAATTTATTTGTTTGAATTTCATGTAAAAAACGCAATTACTTTTTTGCCGACCCAATATTATCACTGTGTTTGTTATTTCACTTTCTTCATTTAATACTATCGCCTGCAATGTGCAATATTCTTAAGACTTTTGGCGGTATTTTAATTTATTGTTAGATGAAAATTTTTTTACAGAAAAACGTGATTTTCAATGTTTGATAAAGTATGGGGAATTCCAAAGACCTAATGTTTCCGATATTAAAAAAGGTCACATTCATGCCTGGAAAGTTGAGGATGTTAGTTTTTCTGAAATAGGACGTTGTATTAGAAGACATACATCTACTGCATCTAATTCTATAGCAGGAAAATATTTTATTTGGGGGAATATGGTAGCGGACGCAACAATACACGCTTTATAGAATCCCCAACAAACTGTAAAAACCTCTAATTTATTTGCTTCAAAATTTGATATTTTTAATACTGGTATCTTTTACTGTGTTTTTGCACAAAATAAATCTAATTTACATTTATTTTATGCAATTTTCAAAAAAATTTCACTTAATAAATTTATATATGGTCCCTTAACTCATCAAAATAACGCATTTTATTTAATATAAATTAAACTACTGAACGTAAAAATTTGAAATTTTGCACAGCCATGTAATATTAATTTCTGCATCTATTTCCATCGAAATTTGGCTAGGTCGCTATTCATAATTTTTTTGAATATTCATTTAATAATTTATAATTCATATTAATAATTTATTAAAAATCATAATAACATTAAATTATGTTTGGGTCGTTTAGTTCTAATAGTACGAATAAAAATCCGCTTCTTACTACCAATATTATATGAGATATGAATTGAAGTATGAAAAAATATTTTAACATAGGGGGAGGGGGATTTTAGGTGCTCATAACTCACTCATTTTCTGTCCAAATTTATTGAAAATTGGTGTCCGGGGTTAAAATGAGCTAAATTTTTGAAATATGAAGTGAAATCTAGGGGTTGCTATTGAGAAAAAAAAAAGTTGGTGCGAATTTTAATATGTAGATGGCCCCTTATGCAATTTTTATGCATAGCAAATTAAAGTGTGCGTCAATCGTAAACGATTGGTATCTGTAACTTTGCTGTGCGATGAACGACAGCCGAAAAATGTACAAGTGGGACTTTTTTTTTCCGCAGCTGTACCTTCCTTTATTGCTAAAGGTTGTGCTGATGGGTTGATTTATCCTCTTCTTGTTTTATTTAATCTTTATTTATCTAATATATAATATTTAATATCTAATATTTCTAATCTTAATAATCTATTTAATATCTAATATCTAATATTTAATCTTTAAAAACTTGTACTTTTCCGGATGCTTGGAAGCATACTAAAATTATTCCAGTCTTTAAAAATGGTGATATAAATGACTGCAAAAATTATCGACCTATTGCTATTTTAAGTCATTTTTCTAAGACATTTGAAATTATAATGCACAATAAAGTTTTTCAGCAAGTTAAAAATTTAATTTCCTCATCTCAACACGGCTTTATTCCTAAACGGTTTACGCTTACTAATTTATTTTGTTTAAATAGCAATATTATTTCTTCGTTTGAAAACGGATATCAACTTGATTATAGGGTCATTCCACGTCAAATCAAACACAAAACTGGAGAAAGTTCACCACACCAACTAAGATTTTCCTCAAATTTTATATAGATGATATATAGGCTAAGACATCAACAAATCTCAGTTTTGAAGGTTCTACGATAATTAATTGCCGAGAAATTAATTATGCAAATTTTTAAGTTTTCTGCAAGATGCGCCAACTTTTTTCTCAATTCCTTAAATAACTCCTTACCTGTAAAAGTTACTGAAGTGAAAATTTGTTTCTAGGAGTAACTTTTTACGCTGATTCCAAAAGTGTTATCGAAATTTGCGTATCTTCTATAGTTTATGCATGAGTAGTACATTTGCTAAAAAACATCATGAATTTTTTTCGGCATGTCTGATCACAGACACATGTCGCCTTAATAATTGCATTATTTTTGTATGAAAAATTGAAGTATATCGCCGTATTCTTGTTATTAAAAATTTTCATTTCATTTCATTTATTTCATAAAAGAAATGCACACTAACGATTAAAATCCATTTACAGTGATGCATAAAAGGACAAATTACATAAGACAAAATTAAAAAAGTTAAAATACAGATATAAAATAAATACCAGTCATGACTGCAAAAGTTCAAAACACTTAACTCTAAAGACTTTAAAAGACATGTTAAAAATATCCAAATCCAAAGAAAACTTATTATAAATTTTATAAAATTTATATAACGAAAAGTATATGTAATTATATTTTATAATTGGATCCACAAATAAATGGCTAATACGAAGAGACCTGTTCGGTACATTTAGACAAATACTTTGAAGAATATTACTGGAGTCTACCATATTATTGACAACTTTATAAAAAAATAATAAACAAAAGAGATCACGACGAGAACTTAAACTAGGAAGACCAAAAACACTTCTCAAGTAAGATGAAGAAATTTTCGGAATGTAAATAGGATTACTTTTGTAATATAAATAACGAGTAAACTGAGTCTGCACCCGCTCAAGAATTTTCATTTTATTTTTATAATACGGATCCCAAACAAGACTACAATATTCCAGATTAGAGCGTATCAAACTAAAGTATACGATTTTTAATGCATGAAGGTTAGAAAATTCTTTAGTTTTGCACTTAAGAAAACCAAGTTTTTTTGTAAGCTTTAGAGATAATGCTATAGATATGGATTGAAAACTCAAGTTTCCTGTCAGAAACAACGCCCAAATCAGTTATGGAATCCGAACGAAATAAAGGAAGATTATTAATATGATATGAATAAATTAAAGTTTGAGATTTACGAGAATAACTAAGAATACTACATTTCATAATATTAAGAAGTAATTTGTTGTCAGCGCACCATTCATATAAGGGTCATTCCACGTCAAATCAAACACAAAACTGGAGAAAGTTCACCACACCAACTTAGATTTTCCTCAAATTTTATATAGATGATATATAGGCTAAGACATCAACAAATCTCAGTTTTGAAGGTTCTACGATAATTAATTGCCGAGAAATTAATTATGCAATTTTTTAAGTTTTTCTGCAAGATGCGCCAACCTTTTTCTCAATTCCTTAAATAACTCCTTACCTGTAAAAGTTACTGAAGTGAAAATTTGTTTCTAGGAGTAACTTTTTACGCTGATTCCAAAAATGTTATCGAAATTTGCGTATCTTCTATATTTTATGCATGAGCAGTACATTTGCTAAAAAACATCATGAATTTTTTTCGGCATGTCTGATCACAGACACATGTTTTAAATTTTTATATGTTGTTAAGTTGTAATAATCCTACATCCCAAAATAATTTCATCTTGGCTTTCTGCTCAGGAGCAGAGAAAAAAATTGTATGTATGTACCTATATATGAGGATTTTCATGTGCAATATTTATACTGAAGATGAGAAAATTCAGAAGCAATAGTAAATTTTCCTATGTCTTTTAAATTGATATCTGAAGTTTAACTACTACTCCAGGCATTTGCAAAAACTAGACAATACATAAAAGTGCTTGTATCGGAAACAAGGAAACAACAAAAAATGCATGTCACACACAGTGTTAAATTAAAAAAAATTCTAAAGTTACAATTTTGAATTACTTTTAATTTAACCCTGTTGTTTTTGGCAATCATCCATCAGCCAATAAATCTTTTTAATTCTGTATGACATTCAAGTCAATAGAAGGAACAAAGTTTATTGAAAGAATTGAATTCCACAGTATTTATTTACCTTTAACAGAATGCGAACAAAATTGTGCTTTGGCTAGTTTTGTGGATACAGCAATTTGAAATAGGTTTTACTGTATACTGTATTAAATTTTTATTGTTACAACAACTAGCATAGCAATGTGAGGCACATTGTCAAATTGCACATTTTGTGATAGATTGCAGAATAAATGTCATGTAACCAGTTATTCACGGCAAATTTTTACGTCTACCCTCCTATAGGAGGATTATATTCGAAATGTTCTGAAATTGATTTTTAGGCATTCTTGAGTGTTGTGTATTTTACAGCAAGAATTTTATCGATATCTCTTTTCTTCTTTGACGATCTTTATTCATATAATAATAATATTAATATATTACTTATAAATCCTTTTTCTTAAAAATTTTTAGTTTTATTCCTTAAATATTTTTATTGTAATCCATTTTAGACTTTGAGATCCCGCAGAATGTGTGAAAAGAACACGTTGGGCCTTTATACTCTATAAATTACGAATTTTTGAAAATACTCTCTAATCTAGCACCTACGCTATAAAATCCCACTTGTGCTAAATTTCGTGTTATTAGCTTCAGTAGTTTTGGCTAGGTAAAATATTGCATACGGAAAATGGATAGAACTTTCCGGTAGACCTTATATATATATATATATATATATATATAATATATAATAGCTTACTTACGTAAAGTGAAATCCCAAGATAATCCAATGATAAAGTGAAAAAAATATATAAAAAAATATATATATATATATAATATATATATATATATATATATATATATATATATTATATATTAGGCAAGAATTTTATCTACCTAATATATATATATATATATATTTTAGGTTGTAACGAAAGTTTTCCGCCATTTCAAGTATTGCCTACACAAGCAGTTCGCGTTGGTGTCTTTGCCCATATTTTGTAAAACGATTTTTGTTATTTGAAAGAAAAGACTTGTTTTAGAGCACTGTGTTGTGAAATCCGTAAAACAATATCGTTATGATTAAGTATAAGGTTTCTGAAATGGAACTACCACGCTACCAGATTGATCCATCATTTACTCTCAGTTCTGTCGCAAAAGGTCAGCTACAGAATGACACTGAATCATGTGTACAGCTTAAGGTACTACTGTTGTATCATATGACACTGTGAAGATTTGGCACCGAAAGTTCAAAAACGAGGACTAGGATATTAAAGAAGCAGAGCGCTCTGACCGGACTACTGATGCTGATGTGGCCCGACTACGAGAATTTGGGAAGAAGATAAAATATTCATCCACGAGAGCTAGCTAAAAGAGTTAGACTTTAGTGTCATGTCCATTAGTGGCGCTAAGCATCGCATAAACTTGACATATAAGGTCAATAGCTGGGTACTGCGTGAGCTGACTCAAGCAAATCTGGCGGAAAACTTTCGTTACAACCTGATACATATATATGTTTTATTAAACATTGTTATTTCTTTTGAGTTCAATATCATGCAGAATTCCAAAGATTTATTGGCTGATGGATGATTGCCAAAAACAACAGGGTTAAATTAAAAGTAATTCAAAATTTTAACTTTAGAATTTTTTTTTAATTTAACACTGTGTGTGACATGCATTTTTTGTTGTTTGCTTGTTTCCGATACAAGCACTTTTATGTATTGTCTAGTTTTTGCAAATGCCTGGAGTAGTAGTTAAACTTCAGATATCAATTTAAAAGACATAGGAAAATTGACTAACGCTTCTGAATTTTCTCATCTTCAGTATAAATATTGCAAATGAAAATCCTCATATATAGGTACATACATACAATTTTTTTTTTTTTTTGCTCTGCTCCTGAGCAGAAAGCCAAGATGAAATTATTTTGGGATGTAGGATTATTACAACTTATTAACATATAAAAATTTAAAACATGTGTCTGTGATCAGACATGCCGAAAAAAATTCATGATGTTTTTTAGCAAATGTACTGCTCATGCATAAACTATAGAAGATACGCAAATTTCGATAACATTTTTGGAATCAGCGTAAAAAGTTACTCCTAGAAACAAATTTTCACTTCAGTAACTTTTACAGGTAAGGAGTTATTTAAGGAATTGTGAAAAAAGTTGGCGCATCTTGCAGAAAACTTAAAAATTTGCATAATTAATTTCTCGGCAATTAATTATCGTAGAACCTTCAAAACTGAGATTTGTTGATGTCTTAGCCTATATATCATCTATATAAAATTTGAGAAAAATCCGGGTTGGTGTGGTGAACTGCACTGTTTGATCTGACGTGGAATGACCCTTATATGAATGGTGCGCTGACAACAAATTACTTCTTAATATTATGAAATGTAGTATTCTTAGTTATTCTCGTAAATCTCAAACTTTAATTTATTCATATCATATTAATAATCTTCCTTTATTTCGTTCGGATTCCATAACTGATTTGGGCGTTGTTTCTGACAGGAAACTTGAGTTTTCAATCCATATCTATAGCATTATCTCTAAAGCTTACAAAAAAACTTGGTTTTCTTAAGTGCAAAACTAAAGAATTTTCTAACCTTCATGCATTAAAAATCGTATACTTTAGTTTGATACGCTCTAATCTGGAATATTGTAGTCTTGTTTGGGATCCGTATTATAAAAATAAAATGAAAATTCTTGAGCGGGTGCAGACTCAGTTTACTCGTTATTTATATTACAAAAGTAATCCTATTTACATTCCGAAAATTTCTTCATCTTACTTGAGAAGTGTTTTTGGTCTTCCTAGTTTAAGTTCTCGTCGTGATCTCTTTTGTTTATTATTTTTTTATAAAGTTGTCAATAATATGGTAGACTCCAGTGATATTCTTCAAAGTATTTGTGTAAATGTACCGAACAGGTCTCTTCGTAATAGCCATTTATTTGTGGATCCAATTATAAAATATAATTACATATACTTTTCGTTATATAAATTTTATAAAATTTATAATAAGTTTTCTTTGGATTTGGATATTTTTAACATGTCTTTTAAAGTCTTTAGAGTTAAGTGTTTTGAACTTTTGCAGTCATGACTGGTATTTATTTTATATCTGTATTTTAACTTTTTTAATTTTGTCTTATGTAATTTGTCCTTTTATGCATCACTGTAAATGGATTTTAATCGTTAGTGTGCATTTCTTTTATGAAATAAATGAAATGAAATGAAAATTTTTAATAACAAGAATACGGCGATATACTTCAATTTTTCATACAAAAATAATGCAATTATTAAGGCGATTTTAAACGATCTATCTTCAGAATTTTCACCAAATTAAGTAAACTGATTTTAAGTTAGAGGAATTCCTTAGTTAGGTGTTTTTTTTCTCTAAATTTAAACACAAAATCATTTAAAATTAAAAAACCACCGCCACGTTCCGATCCGATCTAATAAAAGCAATCTTCTCCATCTTGAGCCCAACTCCTAAGTAAATGAGAAAGAAAAGAACACAAAAATGCCTAGTCATGGAGCTTTGCCTGGTAAGATTTTAGGGAAAACGACACCCTTCGCGCCTTCACGGCAAACGAAGAAAAGGGACAATTTCGCCATGTGGTGATGTCCGCAAAGTGACCTCAATGCCATCTCATTGGGGAAGCACCCCATCGTTTAAAACTGTCGTCTTTTTTGCAGTGGTCAATGATGGCGGCACTATCGTACTTGCAAGTTAGGGTACGGCGGAAATTGGGAGACGGCTAGTCCACCCTAATTGCTTTTAACTCCCCCATTTTAGTCGACCAGTTGTATAATGAATCCAAGGATGGCAAAAAATTCCTCATGGGGGGTTATGACCCCCCCTCCCTTGGCTACGCCCCTGTCTGGTTCTGTTAGCTAGGAAAGATCCCTAGTAGCAATAACCCATCGGTCGATGAGAGGCGGGTGAGTTAAATCCGAAGAGAAGGAGCAATGGCCGATCACGGCTTTTCATCCAAAAAAGGGGAAATTTCATCGGCAACTGGTACAAAATGTCCGCTCGGGGGACCATAAAGCCGATCATCGTTTCCCGATGACTCCGATGAAATAACTAAAAGAAACCGATAAACTGTGAAAAATATATTTGTTAATAAAAAATAAACGACTGGCAGCAAAATTTTCAAAAAATATCCGTTCTGTTTATTATGTTTTCGTTTTTTGTATGCTAAATTTCTGTTTTTCTTAATAAAAAAAAATCCTTCCTCCCCCGGGTTCGAACCGTGAGCGTACTTATTACGAGATAAGCGCGCTACCCCTAGACCATCGAATCTTGTCAGGTGTAAGGCAAAGTGTGAAGTACAGGTTATTTTAGTCTCAGATTGGGACTTTGCGTGAAATTTTGACAAAGTGTTGTTCAGCTATTATTAATAATAGTAAAATTATTCGATTGGTAAGAAATTAGTTTCACTTTTTACCAATGTATGTTAAGTAGCAACAACATTCATAATTAATAATTAAAAAACAATATTGCCAATTGTATAGGAATTTTAGTGCGATTTTAACTTTCATATTTCTTGGATAACTTTTAAAAATTAACTGATTTCTCTTCTTGCTGTTTACATTAAAGAGGTTTCAAAAGAGTTGCTCATTGTAATGAAGTTTCAATTTTTCTTATAATGCAGCTGACGCTCAAATAGATTTTCTTTTCTTTTCTTTCTTTTTTTTTAATTATTTATATATTACAAACGATTTTTATATAATAAACACTTACATTTTTTTGGTAAATATTTCTTTTCAAATTTAAATTTTGTGGGAGGGGGCAAGGTGGGATACCACCCCCCAACCCCAATACAATAAATTTGAAGTAAATTATGCGATTAATTCAAGAATTGTTCAAAATTTCCCTTAGATTATGCAAAGGCACATCTAAATTACGCAAATATTTATAGGAATTTGGGTAAAGTGTAAACCACTGGGGACACCTGCAAGGCCCGTTGACTACAGAGCTGCAGTTTCGGATAAAATATTGTTTTTTGGTTTCCCATCGGCGAAACTGTTCGTCTAGATCACTTCTATCCATGAATAAAAATTCATCTATTGCAGATAAACAAAAGTGCACTTGCCGATGACTGAATTCGACGAGTCGATGAGTTAACGATGATTCGATGAACGACCGAGTAGAAAACAAGCAGTCATTGCTACTAGGGATAAGCTCCCTAGTAAGCTTATTGGTATGGAATTTTCTCCCATTTCCCTAATTTCTTGATTGGTACTAGGACATGGCAGCTTAGACAGCACCTCTCCTCGAGATATTGGTAGTGATGACATTGGATAGTTGTATTTCTGAAATTTTTCGCAAGTTTCTTCGATATATTCATTTTGATGAAAAAAAAATCCTTCTGGACTTTCTTCAAGCCTTACTCCTAACAACTTGGCTAGTTTTTTTCTAATATTTTAACATCGAACTTATTTTTTATTTTCTTGACTTCCGTGTCAATTAATGAAGTTGTTTTTGCGCATATGACGATGTCATCAACGTAAAGTAATAAAAGCACCCCGTTTTTGTAGGTATACGTACAATTACACCAGGCTATTTTCTCGAAACCCATACTTTCAAGGGTATTGTTCATTTTTAAGTACCACTCGTGTCCACTCTGGTGAAGACCGTGGATTGCTCTTTTGAGCAAAGACACATCGCTTGGCTTATTTTTATCTTTGAAACCAGGCGGTTGGTACAAATAAATCTTTTCTTTAATGGATGCATATAGGTTAGCACCTTTAATATCCAGCAGCACGTGGGACCAGTGGAGATGGCAAACTAAAATTGAAAAAACAGTCTGATGATTACGAAATTAACGTTCGTCGTAAGAAATTCCTTTTTACCTGATTAAAACCCTGCACTACAAGTCCTGCTTTGTAGCTCACTATATTACCCTGGTCGTCAGTTTTGGTTGTAAAAATCCATTTATTTCCCAGGACTTTAGTATTGGGTGGTTTTAGTTCTGACTCCCAAGACGTGTCTTATTCATCATTTTTATTTCTTCTTCCATTGCCTTGATCGACCGTTTCTTGCAAGGGGATTCGCAAGCTTCCTTGTATGTCCTGGATATTTCCTCTAGTCATGCCTTCACTTGATTACTTTCAGTACTGGGCTTTTGACTATTCCAGTGTATTTATTTCTTCCACTGAATGTGAAAAGCTCTTTGTTATATTTAATTTTGTGCTTCTTGCAATATCTTTTAACATCGTTGTTTGACCGCAATCTTATTTTTTCTTTGCCTTCTACATTATAGTTCACGTCAATCCTTGATCCACCCTTCCTCGGAACAGCTCTTCTCACCCACTTTACTTCCTTTAATTCACTGTCCTCGTCAGTATTTTCATTGGATTCTTCTGAACAGGATTTGTCAGATTCTTCCTCACTCGAAGTTTCTTCTGAAGGAGTTAATCTAACTTCAAAAACTTGACTTGATCTTTCGGGTATACGATCCAATTCGCTTCTACTTTCTCTCAATTCTTTTCTAATCGCTATGTCTTCATTGAATGATACATTGATAGTTTCGACGATTCTCCGTTCAGCTGGTATCCATATTCGATAACCTCTCGTTTGCATGGCGTAACCAACCATTATTTCCACTTTAGTTGGGGTTTCTCAGCTGATAAAGTATGCCACAAATGCTTTCGCACCGAATACCTTATACTGCTTAACTGACGGTTTCCGTCGACAAAATTTTTGAAATAGAGTTCCATCTTGGCCTCCTTTACATACCCGATTCCATACGTAAGAAAAGCATAAAACATCTTAAGCCCAAAACAGGCCCGGACTGGGAGGGTAGGGGCCCGCCCGTCTCAAGAGAAGGGGGGCCCGGGTTATTGTGTAACCGATAAACATTAGAATGTGTTAACTTTCGGGGTATAGGGGGAGGAATGGTGTTATTATTATTAATTATGATTGTTAATTAATCCCTTAATAAAATATTGATCTATTAATTAATATGCGTCATTCATATTAATTAATCCCTTGTTCATTCGGGAACCCTCTCTCAAAAAATTTTGAGAACTACATTTAAAATGAAGTGTTTTGAAGCCTTCTGGGGCGCAATTGCAGCTGCAAAATATTTTGCAAGTGTCAAAATTCATTTAAGTACTATCAGTATAGCACTTTTTTTTTATTTTCTTTCTTTTTTCTGTTTGGGGGCCCGCCGAGGGTAGGAGCCCACCCGTCTGCAGACAGTGGGACACCCTGGCCAGTCCGGGACCGGCCCAAAATGAGTTGTTAAGTCCACTTTCGTTCAGCATTAACTTAGCTGCGTCCAGGGGCGGATCCAGAAATTACTCAAGGAGGGGGCGATTTTGTACCTGAAACAGGGGGGTAGAATGCGCAAATTCATTTTATAATTAATTAGTATAATCAATTATACAAATTAATGTAATTAATTATTTTATTGATAAAATCTATATATGAGCGATGATTAAAAAGGACGTTAGTAGCACCCGAAATCCCAGACAGCACAGCAAACTTGCATCAAACCTGCAGCAAGCTTGATTTATCAAGTCAATAAACTTGAATTAAGATTGAAAATTTCAAGCGTGTAAACTTAATGCAAGCTTGAATCAAGTGTTCTAGTTTACACTTGCCAGCTTGCATTAAGCTTGACATAGCAAACTTGAATCAAGCTTGACATAGCAAGCTTAATTTCAAGCTTAAAAATTTTTCAAAAAGAAAATTTCCTAAATACACGGGGAGCCCGTCGGCGTACTCGCCCCACATATTTTATTTTTCCACGCATTTTCTCCTCTACGCTGAAATTTCAAGTTATTTTAATCTGTTACCATCAAGCGTCCGAGGCTGGGATCGAACTCGGTATCTAACGATTGGGAAGCCAGCGTCCTAACCTTCTGCCAACCTGAGTTGCGCTGATATGACTAAAGTTTGAAGTGACTGTTATGGTTATCACGCCGTTTTTCGGCGAGATCGATCGGTGGCCGATGTGTTGATCTGCTTCTTTTATTTTTCCATGGGATGAATCAAAATTAAAATAATGTTATGTGTGATTTAGAGACTCTACTAATAGGGAAATAAGCATAATATAAACTTAAAAGCAGCACACGTTTTAAAACTTTCAATATCGCGACACTCATGTTGGGCAATACGGGCCAAAATCGAGACAAACGACTGATTTTGAAATCAATTCCGTAGTATAATTGTATTTTATTTTGAAGAATTTCAATATTTGGCAATATAGAATCTTTTTTTTTAATTCTATGGTCAAGTACATTTATGACTGATGATAAATTATTTGTTATGTGGATGTGGCTTTCCAAATCAAGCAGTAATCAAGTTGTATTCAAGCTTGACAGTTCAAATGACTTCTCCAAGCTTGCTGCAAGCTTAAAATGAATTTAACTGTCAAGCTTGTATTAATACGTCAAATTCAAAGAAATGTCAAGCTTGATTTAAGCTTGTGTGCTGTCTGGGATACACCACTTAGAAAAAGGCTACATAATTTTCATTATACTTTTTTAATATATATGTTAACAGATTTTTGGACTTCGCCCAGGAGGGGGCGATCGCCCCCACCGCCCTCCCCTTGGATCCGCGTCTGGCTGCGTCTAATGCTGGGTAGTTCCCAGACAGCGCAGCAAGCTTGATTTATCAAGTCAATAAACTTGAAAATTTCAAGCTTGTAAATTTCAATAAAAAAAATTCAATTCAAGCTTGTAAAATTCAATTTCAAGCTTGCTTTCAAGCAAATTTTAAGCTTGAAAATTTCAAGCGTGTAAGCTTAATGTAAGCTTGAATCAAGTGTTCAAATTTACACTTGCCCAACTTGCATTAAGCTTGACATAGCAAGCTTAATTTGAAGCTTAAAAAATTTTCCTAAAAAAAAAAATCCTAAATACACGGGGGCCCGTCGGCGAACTCGCCCCACATATTTTATTTTTCCGCGCATTTCCCCCCTCTATGCTGAAATTTCAAGTTATTTTAATCTGTTTCCATCAAGCGTCCGCGGCTGGGATCGAACTTGGGACCTAACGTTTGGGAAGCCAGCGTCCTAACCATCCAGCCAATCGCCAGCGCGCTGATATGACTAAAGTTTGAAGTGACTGTTATGGTTGTCACGCCGTTTTCTGGCGAGATTGATCAGTGGCCGATGCCCTGTTTCTTTTATTTTTCCATGGGTTGAATCAAAATTAAAATAATGTTATGTGTGATTTATAGACTCTACTAATAGGGAAATAAGCATAATATAAACTTAAAAGCAGCTCCCGTTTTAAAACTTTCAATATCGCGACACTCATATTGGGCAATATTGGCCAAAATCAAACAACTGATTTTGACGACAAACGACTGATTTTGAAATCAATTTCGTAGTATAATTGTATTTTATTTTGAAGAATTTCCATATTTGGAAATATAGAATCTTTTTTTAAATTCTATCCCAGACAGCACATCAAACTTGCAGCAAGCTTGATTTATCAAGTCAATAAACTTGAATTAAGCTTGAAAATTTCAAGTGTGTAAGCTTAATGCAAGCTTGAATCAAGTGTTCTAGTTTACACTTGGCCAGCTTGCATTAAGCTTGACATAGCAAGCTTGAATCAAGCTTGACATAGCAAGAGCTTAATTTCAAGCTTAAAAAAATTTCTAAATGCACGGGGCGCTCGTCGGCGAACTCGCCCCTCATACTTTATTTTTCCACGCATTTTGCCCTCTATGCTGAAATTTTAAGTTACTTTAATCTGTTTCCATCAAACGTCCGTGTTGATCTCCGGAACTATGGGCTGGGAGGCCCGCGCGCTAACCGTTCCGCCAATAAGCCTCGGGCAACTATGACTAAAATTTGAAGTGACTGTTGTCACGCCGTTTTCTGGCCAGATCGATCAGTATATAGGCGATGTTGATAAGTTTCTTTCATTTTTCCATGGGATGAATCAAAATTTAAATAATGTTATGCGTGAGTTATAGACTCTACTAATAGGAAAATAAGCATAACATAAACTTAAAAGCAGGACATGTTTTAAAACTTTCAATATCGCAACACTCGTGTTGAGAAATACTGCTGGCCAAAATCGAGACAAACGACTGATTTTGAAATCAATTTCGTAGTATAATTGTATTTTATTTTGAAGAATTTCCATATTTGGAAATATAGAATCTTTTTTTTTTTATTCTATGGTCAAGTACATTTATGACTGATTAATTATTTTGTGGAGGCCGGATTGCTCCTCATTCTACCACCCATAAAGTGAAGTATATTAACTAACTAAATTGTGTTAGTTATATTAAAATTTATTTTTAAGGCTAATTAATTAGTTAATGGAATTAACTAATGTTAATTAGATGTAAATAAAACTAAAACTCCCCTCTTGTTACACTTCAGAGGGGCTTATCCCATTCATTCCTTCCCCTTGCGTGTTCTAATGTCCAGGTTTTGTGCGATAATAAAATAAAACACAACTTTTACGAACTTTTCTTTATTGAGCAAATTTGAGAAACGCTAGACAATTAATGTCCATTCTCTTTCACAGATGGCGCCATCAACGCACGCTTTCGAAATGGAAAATCAAGCTGTATTCCAGCTTGACGATTCAACTTGACTCCTGCAAGCTTCCTGCCAGCTTAATTTGAATTGAACTGTCAAGCTTCTATTAATACGTCAAATTCAAAGAAATGCCAAGCTTGATTATAAGCTTATGTGCTGTCTGGGATGGTCAAGTACATTTATGACTGATGATAAATTATTTGTTATGTGGATGTGGCTTTCCAAATCAAGCAGTAATCAAGTTGTATTCAAGCTTGACAGTTCAAATGACTTCTCGAAGCTTGCTGCAAGCTTAAAATGAATTGAACTGTCAAGCTTGTATTAATACGTCAAATTCAAAGAAATGTCAAGCTTGATTTAAGCTTATGTGCTGTCTGGGTTATATCTCTCACTGACGCCATTTTGTTCTAGAGAGTAGGGATTCGTTCGCTCTATTCTTATGCCTTGCTCTTCTAGGTAATCTGTAAATTTCTTATTGACGAATTCCTTTCCGTTGTCGCTTCCTTGCCTCATAGCAAACACTATCTTTTCACATTTATCGGGATGAGTATCCACTTCCCAGAAGCTACTCTTAAACATTCACTTCGATAAAGTGCCATGTGTCCTGGAAAGAAGGCAGTTGCCCTTCTTGGTAACTCCATTCAAACATGGATAGACAATGCTGAACAGGGTTGAACCATCTTTCTACAAGACTAAGACAATTAGTGAGACACAGGGACTAGTTGAGGACTTTATGATGTCATTACACGGAACTTCTTTTAAAGTATTGCTCACCTCGTCTTGCTCAGCAAATGAAGCCATCTTGGGTGTTGCTTGATTGAAGCGGGAGTTCATGTTGTCAGCAAGGTAGATTTAGAATATTCTTGATTATAGCTGATAGGAACTTTTAACAGTTCCCTGCAGAGTTTGGCAGTGGGTGTAGCAGAGTCTATTAACTGGACTTTCATTAAAACAAAATTTCTTTATTTACAGAAAACATAATCTCAGCTCTTTTCTAAATGCACAAAATTCCATTATACCTGCATATAAGATACATAAACTTTTGCATGCTACCGGGTTTCAATCTATACCTCACCTTCATCTCGAGAGAAGAAACCCTTCTATACTCAATTAAAACAGTTACCCAACAGTAGAGGTCTGTGCCGCACGGAAATTTGCGGCTGCGGCGTAACGACCTCAGAAACCCGGCGGCGGCGGCGCGCCGCGGCGTGAGAATATTTTTGAAAAAGAGCACAATGAAAATGGGTGTATGCGTACAGACATACACATATATGTATAAATTGGAGCTAAAATGAGATCTTTTAAGACTAGAATGAAGACTAGAATTTTTATGAAAACTAGTCTTGATTATGATATTGTGCGAGTACGGCTAATTAGCTGCACGTAAGCTCTCGGCCGAGGGGTGGGGTGTAGAGATCACTACTGTATTCGGGCTCGGGCGGGGTCGATTATATTTTTCTTTAATTTGTACACCCTCCAAAAAAAGTATTCGAGCAAGAGAGAAATTTCCTGCGTTGGTTTCGTATATTAAAAATTATATATCGTAGAATATGAATTAGGCTATGTATAAATATGAATTTTCATATTTCTGTCAGGTTGTGCGTTTTTCAAAAAGTCAATTATTATTAGCAAATCTAAAATAGGAAATTTCTCTCTTGCTCGAATACTTTTTTTGGAGGGTGTAAAAACGGCAAAATTTATGATATTCTATCAATGAAGTAATTGTCTTTTATTTATCTATTAGCTGAAATTTCGGGATCGGGCTCCGACTTAAATAATATCACTTAAATAATATTACCTTGGGCGGGTTCGAATTAAGTCCTCGGACTCGGGCTTTAAAAAATGAACTCGAACTCATCTCTAGAGGAGTGTCCTCCGTAGGGGTCTTTCTAAGCGGTCCTAACCCGTATCTAAGCTAAGTTTCGAAAGAAACCACGGAAAACTACGAACGGTTAAATCAGCGGACGTGACCTTTTAAACCAGGCCCCTTCCGTCTCCCAGTTCAGAGCGCTATGTGCTCGGCCACTGGTGGGGCTCCAGAGTATGAGCTTGCCTTTGTGGTACACTTTAAAAAAATATTTCTGCTGCAAAACTGGAACAATAGATTTTATCAAAATCGGGTAGGTTTATGTTGTTTATATGCACATTCACAATACATTTAGTTATCAATATACGAATGATACATTATTTGCTTAAAAGCATTTTTTTTCTCCATAACCTTCTCATGAACCATTCCAAACCTATAATGTTCTTTTGAGACAAAATGCAATGGGTGCATTCGTATACGACAAACTCGGTGCACGAGTTTTCGTAAGAAAACCGGAATGCGTGTGTTTAGTGCTGTCGGTGGTTATCAGTTTCTTTGGACTTTACGAACACCTTCAGTTTATTTAGTTTCGTCGCATAGGAGACGTGTTTGTTTACAATTCGCGAATGCGTTAATTTTGCTGAGGAGAGTTTTTAGTACATACTCAATATAAAATCAACAGGATACAGGATTTTTAAAAGAAAGAGTGGCCATAATTGAAGTGCACAGATCAAAATTTAGAAATTTCAACTTCATTTTTTCAAAAGTATTTAGCTAAAGAAGTTCAAATTTCGCTAATAACTGTTTGAATCAACTTCAATCTCAACACTAAAACATGCATTTTTGAATTTACTAAAATGAAAAATACAAGTAAATGATTACCTTTGAAAAATTATGTACCTTCGTAACAGTTTCTAGCGCATGCATGAATTTCCTCCTCGAAAAAGTAATATTTGCAGCTTCAGCAAACGTAAAATACTTTTCATAACAACATACTTTTCCATAACAACAGACGCCATTTGTAAACAGCAACAACGTGCAGCAAGTAATCTTCTCAACAAACTCAATCAACCTAAATCGCTCTCGGTTTACTTCGTTTGAAACTAATTGCACCCAGTTTTGTATACGAACGTTCGAGTTTTTAAACTGAATGCACTCAGTTTCCTTTACGAACACCTTAGATGGAAACTCATTGCACGAGTGCAACTCGTTAGGCGTTTACGAATGCGGCCAATGTTTAAACAGTTTTTAAAGAAATCAAATTACGCCATTGACTCAAAAAATGTAAATTGTATCTTTACAAGCTACTAGTGTTAAGAAGTATCCAAAAAAATAAGCAACTGAAAGTTTAGGTACATTTTTTTTTTAAAGTTTTGAAGCAATTGTACGCGGTGGTGTAAAATCAGCGTTCTTCGACGGTGCGCCGGCATAGACCTCGGCGGCGGCGGCGTGGTACAAATGCGCAGCGGCGGCGGCGCAGACCTCTAAGTACAGGGTAGTCAAAAAAAACTTCTCCTATATGAGTCTCTAGTGGCCGAACCGTTCAACAAATCGGAATGAAAGTTTAGATATAGTTATTAGAATGTATGGGGTCCAGATTGTGATGATTTAAAACAATAACCTCTCGCAGTTATGGTTACATTGACGAAATTTTCGAAAGGCAACACCCACTTTTTTCGTGCGCAAATTGATCAGAGGATGGATAAACCGGGGCCGTCGCTATTAGCAACGGGCCTGCGCGTGGATTACCACCGCGAAAATTGAGTTTATCATTGGGGCCTGTTTTCCCCATTAGCGCTGTTCTATTTTATTATTATAAGTATTATAAATATTATATTATTTTATTATTTTAAAACAGTTTTTTTTGTAGTTTTGTCGTACTAAAGAACTTTAGATGTAGATAATCATTTTGTGAAGATTTAGCCATTTTTTATGGTAATTTATCATAAAATTCGAACATTTTGCTCTGAATGTAAAGGTAAGTGTAAACTTGTATAATTTATTTATTTCTAATAATTTAATTAAGTTCTAAAAATATGTATGTAAATCAAGTTTGATGAATTAATATTCATGTGCTGTTTATAAATTATTTTCATCTGAAATCGTACTACTTGAGCGTGTCTTTGTAATACTAGTTAGACGATGTTGTCTATTTATTTTTTCAGTCGAAAATGTTATTCATCAGTTAGATATGCGCATTGATTGTGAGATTTAGACATGTGTAGCCAGCTTTCAGTGCAGAAGTACAGTAAATTATAAATTATTAATTCTGTATATGTGTACGTAGAAACTTCAAATGCAGTTAATATTTTGTACAAGAGTTCATTATGTTCAATTCCAAAGTTCGATTGAGATAGCGACAAAAGAATAACTTTTATATAATACTTGGAATTGCTATAATAAAGAATAATTAAATAAGAAAGCGTTTATTTTTGGTTTGCTACAGTGTTTAGTGCAGCTTTTGAAGAGGTATCCTGAAATTTTTCGAGTCCTTGAGCTGTTGGTTTATCTTACTTTGTATTCAAAGGCTGTTAAGCAGAGGTTTTTTTTTTTTTTAGCTACAAACTTAATACAGTGAAACTTCTTGGAGTGACCATCCTCCGCTCCGCGAAACATCGGTCGTTAAGAGAGGTGGTCGCTTAAAGAAGCATAAACATTTGGTAGCCGAGAAAGAAAAGTGCTAAAATATATTGCTTGTTTTGTTATTTATGTAGTTTCATAATAAATTGCATGAGTAATTATGTAAACAAATTTTAAATTTTGATCAAATATTTAGGAATTTCAGATTGTTTCATTCTTTATTCTCGCTTCGAGTGTACTTCACTCTCTGCTGCATATAGTTATTTTTTTTTTTACATCTGCCAAAAGAGCATTTATTCCGATATCTTCATGCATTCTGAATTTGTCGTAATAAAATCTATTTGCTTTTTAGGTTTTCCCACAACCAAAAGTAACCTCCAAATTTCTCTTCGAATTTCTTTTTTCGTGTGATTCGAACACATCAGTGCGCTGCCAGTAGTAAAATCACTCGTTTCTTAGACATGTCTCTTTTCTAACGTACAAGATTTGTACGTAATGTGTACCTGTACTTGCACTGCTGTCGATTTGCAGTAGAGCGACTGGTTTAGAATGTGTTTTTTATTTACTTTACTTCCGGTAAAATACAAGAAAATTTTCGGACAGGGAACTTTGACCGGTCACTTATAGAGGGTTGTGTGGCGTCTTCTAGAGGCTCTTTTAACATTAACTAGATAGGGTAAAAAATGTGTCGTTGAAGGAGAGGGTCACTAAATAGAGCTGGTCCCTCACAGAAGTTTCACTGCATACAGCAATGCAAGGACGAAAGCATTGTCTTCAAGCACCAGTTAGTAATCACTTAAAAAAAAAAAGATATTGGAATATTCGTGGTATTTCCTAGTATGGTTTTCTAAAATTTAATATTTTTCTTTTGAAGAAAAAAAATATATGGAATTATAAACGAAAATTATAAATCCTTTTAATTTCGGGAATGGTAAAATATTCAATACATAAGCTTAGCATGAAAACAACGTGTTTAGCCATGCTATGTTACGTGATTCTTAATCCTTTTGATTTCTTTCATCTTCCCTTAAAGTTCGTACTACTGTTTATGGGACACATTTTATTGGATGATTTATTCTAAATGTTTCTCGTTAAGTTAATTTACATTATTTTTAAGTTAGATGCAAAAGGAATGCAGTTACACCAGGTTGTACTTCTAACTATAGTAAACATTCGCCAAATATCCACGTCTTACAAAAGATTAAAAATTAAATATTGTAGCAGTACTTAAATGATGTATATGCGAATTGTAAATATCAAATATCTTCATTTCTATTCCAGCACCTCGTCATATATTCTGTTAATATATTAACTAGACAAAATTTAATGAACGCAAATTTAATAACTGTTAGTTAATTTTATTTAAAAAGTGGTTATGGCTGTAACTACTTTTAAAATGTGTAACTTAAATATTCAATATAAAGAAATTCATAAAAATATCTGTATAAATAAACTGTTTATCATTTATGAATATGTTTACCTTAATGTATAATGAAAATCAGCTTAATTTGTTTAATGTATATTAAAAATCAAGCCAAAATAATGAATCATGAGAGTAAGCACTACTTTGTTTTTCCTTCAAATTACACACATTTATTTACTTTAATGTCCACATGTACCATAGTAAAGAAACTAATAAAATTAGTAGCACAATTATGACATAAAGCTACATTAAATAACGTTTCAAAGTCTTGGAAAGCTTAAAAAATACTTGATGTATATGTGAAGACGCGAGCATCCGTAGGCCTCTTTGGATGACTCATCGAAATACACGCGCAGGCCCGTTACAAATAGCGAAGACCCCGGATAAACCTTAAATGACGTTGGAAACAGATACGTATGACGTAAATTGGCGGCGTAAAACATTTGCGAAGAAGAGCATCGTAAAGAACTTATGACAACAAAAGAGAGGAGAGGAGAAAAGACTTTTATTCGAATTACAAGTTTTCAACGTGGCCAACTTCGCAGACGATAACGCATTGCATGCGGGAAATTGTCGATAACAATAACGAACGTATCAAGGCAGGAGGACTTTGTAGAACTTCCCGTTTTATGGTATCTTTCAAGTCTGACAAATTCCGGGCATTTGATGTGTACACCTTTGATTTCAGATAACCCCAGAACCAGAAATCTATTGGAGTGAGGTCGGGGGAACGAGGTGGCCACGAAACTGCATAAGGTACGCGCGATGACTCTATCACCAAAGTGCTGTTGCAGCACTTGTCGAACACTTCTGGAAATGTGTGGAGGAGCACCATTTTGCATCCATACAATGTCATTAATGACATTTCGCTGCTGCAATTCTGGAATTACGTAATTCTCCAACGCTTTATACCGAGCACTTGTGACGGAGCACGTTTACATACCACTGAATGGAACTTCTTCGAAGAAGTAAGGACACAGAGTGAATGTCCCTGCACAGAGTGAATGTCGCACCACACAGTCACGTTTCTGTCGTATAAAGGCACTGGTGCCACACCGTGAGAATTTTCTTCCGCCCAATGAACGCAGTTCTTGGAGTTTACGTTCCCTGTCAGGGTGAGGTGTGACTCATCCGTCCATAGTGTCCGCAGCGGCCACCTGCTATAAGGGCCGGATTTCCCATAAGGCCAACCTAGGCCATGGCCTAGGGCGCAGCGGTCTAAAGGGCGCAGAACAAAGAACTCCCCTGCAGAACAATCACGGATGAGAAAAAGGACTGAAAAGGAGAAACAAAACGACTTTAAGTGATTATTGCCCAAGAAAAACACGTTTATGGCTGCCGAAAAATTCCTTTTTTTCCTAGTACAATTTCTTATCTATAGAAAACCCATGTGTGGAGATCCATTAACCCCCCCCCCCCCTCGCAGACACAGATTTGCTCGCAGAGCACCCCAGTACAGACCCTTACAGTACAGACCCAGTACAGACCCCAGTACACCCCAGTACAAGTCAGCAGCGACATGTGTCGCAGAACTAAGAGATCCGCTGCAGAACAATCACATTGAGGAAAGGAAGGGTACGGGAGAGAACAATTATTCAAAGTAAGTTATCATCGAAAAGGCGTCTGACCATCTGTGCTCGTCCGATATACCAACGTTCACGAAAAAAGAACCACACCACACACACGCTCAGAACGGTAAATATGTCTGCGCGAGGAAAATTCTGTTGCTTTGAGTGTAATGCGTCTATAATTTTAAAAAATTTGAAAACGCATTATTAACGCTTTCATCCAAAATATATCGGTGAAACATCGCGCAATTAATGAAACGAGCATTTCTGGTTTCTTAGTTCCATCTAAAAGATCGCCAATAAAGGTGCTTTCTGATTCTGACATATATCCCATAAAAATGCGGAGAACAGAAACTGATACCGAAGTTTTGCAGAAAGTTAAACAAGATTTGCATTTGACAAGTCAAAAGAATCTTAACCCAATGTGGACGCTGCTAATGAAGGCGAGAGGAAAAAAAGCCACTTTTAATAGTAGTACTCTACTTTTAATAGTTTTATGATCAGTGGCGGATTTAGCTCTTGAGAGGCCGAGGCGCAACTCAATTTTGAGCCCCCCCCCCTCCTAAAAAAAACACTTCTCTCTATAGTTCCGACTCATCCATTTTTACATTGCGCGTTCTATGCACACGTCTTCTACAGTAATTAATGATTTACTTAATCACTTTGATTAACCAGTATTAAATTACAACTGTCTGGTGGCTGTATTTAAAGATTGCTTATGCTCCGATTGAAGTAAAATATTAAAACGATCTGATAAGTTTGGGGTAGAAAAACATACACTTTATATTAAATTTACTACTTATGTGTATTTTTAATACACTCAAACCTTTCTTTGTGCAGTATATGAAAATTTCAATCAAATTGGAAGATAATTGAGGAAGTTATCAATAAAAAAAAAAAAAAAAAAAAAAAAAAAATTAGTAGGCTCCATCGTCTAATGTCATTTAGTTTTTTCGATTTCGACATGTATTTCATCATATTACGTAAGATTAAGGATTGCATCAGCCTGCATTTATTGCAGAACATTACGTATGCATTCAATTCTATAATCGCTTAGTTTAAGTTACTTTTTTATGCGGTCCCTATTCACCGCATAAAAAATACTTTTTAATTGTGTTGCGTAAACTATTTTTTATAGCTGCTGGTGAAGTTTAGTGTGATTTTTTTAATGCGTTTTCTTTTATTCGGTGCCTATCCACCGCACAAATCTCTGAGTGTAATCTAGTAATCTCTAAATAATAAAATAATATTTGTAAATTATTATATTAAATTTCACTATCATTCGCTAATAATAACAGGGGACATTTTGAACAGCAGTTGAGCATTTTTGAGCAATTGTTGGAATTAATTTCATTCTAAAGATTCTGATTTATTTTTTGGAATTTCTGGGAATGGTCTAATTGATAAAGTCCAAACAAGGACAAAGAAATCTCATTTTTTGGTTCTATATTCTCTAATTGTCAATTATGCCAAAAATATAAAAGTTAATTAATGTTTAAAATAACATTACTTTAAAATGTTTTCACTACTTTTACATCTAATTTATGTCTACAAACGAGCATTAAAAATTAAAAATATTTTTTATATTTATATATTAGTACATTAAAAAATATTTTATCTCATGAAACCTCATTACCTCATGAAAATATAACCGCGCAAATGCAACTTCAACATATTGGTGCACCTTGATTTTATCGAATCTGGTATTTGCCTCTTGTGTCAATCGTGAAAATTTAGTGTACTTAACAGAGACTTTTGTGGGTCAGAAACATGATTTAGAACTCACAAAGTTTAGAAGAATTTTTTACCTGTATAAAATGAATCAAAAATTTAACATTCCTGTAAAAACATATTTATAAATATTTAAATATATTCATAAATGTCCCGCTTGAAACCGCAAAACTGTAAGCAGCTTAATAGTGAAAGTAAACTTTCTGTTTAGTCTAATTATTGTGTCTATTCAAAAACTGGCAATAAGTTTGGCTCCGCAACATAGACACCGACTGCAATGGTGCCAGGCTAGAGCGACGTAGACAACAGAATGGCACAAGGTCGTGTTCTCAGATGAGTCACGTTTCTGTTATTCCAGTGATAGTCACCGCGTAGGAGTGTGGCGTCAACGTGGAAACATGTCCAATCCGGCAGTAATTGTAGAACGCCCCACTGCGCGACAACATGGCATCATGGTTTGGGAGCAATTGCGTATGACCCAGGTCACCTCTAGTTCGTATTCGGGGCACTATGACGGCTCAACGATATGTAGATGATGTGGTGCGGCCGGTAACACTTCCCTATCTTCAAACGGTTCCCAACGCCCTGTATCAGCAGGATAACGCTCGACCGCACACTGCTTGCATCAGCCAACATGTTCTTCAAGGTGTACAGACGCTTCCCTGGTCACCGTACTCTCCTTATCTGTCGCCAATCGAACATATTTGGGATGTGATTGGACGTCATTTGCAGACCCTGCCACTAGCCCGTTCAGAAGACGAACTGTGACAAATAGTTGACAGGGAATGGAGAAACATTCCTCAGGACGCCATCCGTACTCTCATTGACTCAGTACCTAGACGTGTTGCATCGTGTATCGCCGTCTACGGTGGTCCGGCATAGGACGACGCTGCTCTCTCTCTGTACCAGTGGCTCACCCAGGATTTTAGTTTAGGGGGGGCTGGACAACAAATTTTGCTGAACTCAGTTATAGTGACCTCGATTATATTTTTAACTCTCTTATAACGTCAAAATATTATGTGACACTTG
Organism: Cheiracanthium punctorium; assembly: GCA_038373885.1. Lineage (NCBI taxonomy): Eukaryota > Metazoa > Arthropoda > Arachnida > Araneae > Cheiracanthiidae > Cheiracanthium > Cheiracanthium punctorium. Next base: position 74,459 of record JAWZYV010012441.1, read on the forward strand.
ACTTGCCCGTAGAACCACATGCCCGCCGGCAATGTAACTCGTTATACTCAAATAATTGTCTGATTTTTTCAGCATTCTTGAAACCGAGTTTAACTGTGCTTGGTACACTAACTGTACGTATTTATTTAAAAACTAACGTTTTTTTTTTTTTTTGTAAAAAGTACTTCAGAAATAATTTAAAGACAATTTTTAAAAAGGATAATTTAATTAATTGGAGGCAATTTTCAATTTTTAAGGCTTTCCACTTCTAACTTTCCACCTTTAGGGGGGGGGGGGGCTTGAGCCCCCATAGCCCCCTCCGTGGGTGTGCCTATGCTCTGTACCATGCATATCATTTTGAAATAAAGATCACCTTTTGTTCACTGCTGTCTCTCTCTGCTTGCCGAGTTTCAACACTTTCTGGCCACTCCTTATGGGTGTTGCATTTTCAATGTCAGGCAGTGTATTTTATGAAATGCTGCGCGCAAGACTAAAAAAGCGAAAAATAAGCTCGAATACTTTTAATTATAAAAACTTTAATTTAATATGTAGAACCATTCCAAGAGCTGTAAAGGGTTCATAAAAGCTTTCTAAATAACTGGTAAAAACTGCAAGTTTACAGAATTGTTACTTGTAGAGCTATTACAGATGAAGTTATGGTCTTATTTGCGTTGAGATTTTATACGCTCAAAGGTGTCTGACCCCTTAAGGTAAACAGTTGATTTTATGCTAATTGTACCTGTATATTTCACTCTGCAATACAAAATAACAAGACTTATAATTAGCGATTTAAAAAAATGATTAAAAGAAATAAAGCATATAAGTATTAGTTAAATAATTATTTAACTCGCCTCTAAAATTTTGACGGCTGGAATTAAAATTAGCAGTTACTCCGACAGACTTTAACAACAACACCGGCCAACACAATTTAAAGAGAGCCCGACAAACTTATTAATATGCCGAGCTAACGATGAATCGTGTTAGCATTAAACTTGAAAAATATTCCAAGAGATTCTTGAAAAATATCCCTGCTATAGTTAAAACTATCGAAAATTTACTCTTCTCTGCAGCGCAGCTGAGCTCAGCCATTGACCACGTTATGAAAATGGAGCTTTAGATCTGCCCTTGCATAAAAATGCAAAGTACGAAGCAGGAACGAATACACACGCAAAAAGGAAAAAGGAGTATCTGCGACGTGACGACAGCGTTCCGCAAAATTTTGAGAAAACGGGTGGAGTGGACTAGGGTGGACTTGGACTGCATGGTCTGACAAAACAGTGGAGGTCAAATATCGTGTGAAAGGACCCGGTAAAGTCTGTCTCCCCTAGCCATCCCAGCAAGCACACACAGGTTCTCTGAACGTCTATTAACGTTTAGAAGACATTTTCTGAACGTCTTCTGAATGTTAACCCAGATAACCAGTTACATCCGTTGGATATCCTACAGATATCATTTAGATCCTGCAGCCGTCATATCATACTGTAGGCGTCTATAGAAATCCACTGGCTACTGTATCTGACAGATGCTAGAGATCCAGTCAGAGAATCCGACGGATGCCTGCCGATGTCACTTTTAGACGAGCATGCGCAGTTATCAGAACTTTCGGAATCGGAAGTGATCGGAAGACAGTAGCCATTTTGTTGAGCGCGAAAATGTGTGCAAGTGTGGCGAGTGGCTTGCGAAGTTAATAAACTACAATACCTGTATTTGAACTTCATACCTTCATGTAGATAAAGTAAGTTTTTAAATGCATACGTACGTGTATTACTTATTGTAAAAGAATTATTAAGAAAAACTTCTTTTAAGAGTTGAAAAACTTATGATTGTTTGGTTTCCTTCACGTGGTATGTGTGTGTGCTTGCAAACGTTGCTTTATTCAATGCCTTGTAATTAGTATTTTCAGCCGGAAAAGAGTAAATAAATAGTAAAAAATTTGTACTACTACAAAGATTTAAAAAATTTGTGATTTTGCAAGTCGAGTTGTTGACTATCCATATTTGTTTTGAAATTGCCTTTTTATAGGTGTCAATCTCGATATTTTAAATGGTTAAGTTTTCTACATTAAAAAAAAAGGCTGAAAATAACATGTTACATATTAGATAGAAAGAATTCAGATTTATTTTGCGGGAAAATGCTTAACTAAATTGCTCCTGTTGTTAATTAGTTATTTATTTTTGCTACTGTGACGAAAGATTAACTTTTTACACTACCTGAAAATATCGTTTTGCATAGTACCCTTCTTTGTGTTATTTCACAAAGTTTTCAATTAATTTTGATGGGATATTGCTGGATTTATGTGCTCAGATATAGCATTTGAGAAATGCAACAAACAATTGTGTTTTTAATTGTTGAATGTGTTCATTACAACAAAACAAAATTTACATAAAAAATATCAGCCTTTCTGATTATTTTAATTTATCAAGTTTGCTATGCTATGGTTTTTAAATTAACGAAGTTTTTATGTTTGTTATCTGAACAGTTTTAATTTTGGTTTTATAAGTAAACTAATTTGTATTTTAATTATATTAATTTGAGCATTGAAAATATTTAGTTCAGCTTACATTATAAGTTATCCTGGAGTGAGTTTTCTTATAGTAGTATTAAGATAGTGGTGTACAAAAATGTGATTTTGGTACATATATACAAATAAACATAGGGCCTTAAAAATTTTAGTCTCTCTTCAAAATATGTACTACACACTGTAATAAACAAAAAATCTTTTAATTGTAATACTACAAAAATTCTTAGCTTGTGAATTAGTTTAAAGTTTTGTGAAATGTGATGTGACACTTTGAAAACTTTTCTTCTGCATTTCCATGTTAACAAAATTTTTATGGAAGTTTCGTAAGAAGCAAAGTTTTTTCCATTCATTTCAGTGTGTACTGCAGTTTATAATCATTTTCAATTTTTTGAATCCCTCGCACAATTAATTTTGTTTACCAAAACCATGCATCAGGTTTTGTGTTTCTTTAAACTACAGCCTGGCAAATGTTGCTTTTATAGGGGCACCCACGGAGGGGGCTATGGGGGCTCAAGTCCCCATAGAGGGGGAGTGTTAGAAGTAAAAAGCATTGAAAATCGTCCCTAATGAATTAAATTTTTCTTTTTAAAAATTGTCTTTAAATTATTTCTAAAGAACATTTTATAAAGTTAGTTTGTGAATAAATACTTGCAGTTACTATACAAAGGCAGTTAAACTCGTTTTCAACGATACTGAAAAGATCTGATTATAATTTGTCAACAGCATTGCTCATATGCATGTTGTTCTATGGGCAAGTCAAGTGGCACAGAATATTTTGACATTATAAGGGAGTTATAACTATATAATCGAGGTCACTATAACAGAGTTCAGCAGAATTTGTAGCCTACCCCCCCCCCCCAAACTAAAACCCTGAGTGAGCCAGTGATTACTTTTTCAATTTATATTGTTAATTTATTAATTATTGTAATGGTTGTACGTAGTCAGAGAATAAATTATAATGATTTTAATAGTCATGTTTATCATCCCTTAAATTAAGTGTAATCACCATCTCCACTGACATGTATGAGAATAAGATGACTTTAGAGAAATGTTTTGATGCAATACTTTTAATGCTACATATACTTTCAACTATCAAAAACAAGATCTCTAAGCATGTTCTTGAAAATAGGTACCTTTTATGATAATTTGAAAACAAAATGACATTCAAATTTTTTTTTAAAGTTCCTTTTCATCTGATTATGCTGTTGCACTTCAGAAAATTTTGCAGTGTAATTCTGTGTTTATTACACAGTTAGTTCTTTTAGAAATTTTCAGAACTCTCAATTGATTTATAGGGATGGGATAATCAAATGTAGTCTAGCATTTAAAGAGGTATTGTTTGTTCGCGAAACAGGTTTTCTTTTGTTTCTGCTTTCAGTCTGGTAATACTTAGGTAAAATAATGTAAATTATGGAAATGCAAAATCATCAGAGTTTATTGAGGATGTATGCAGACAAAATTTGTCTTTTTTGTGGCTCCTTCACAAAATTACATTTGAATAAAGCATCCTTAGGGAGGGGGGGGGGGGAGTCAATTAAACTGGCCCTTCACAAAAAATATAGTTGAATTAAAATGATCTTCAGTATTTTGCACTGTATTTTAATTTGTTTAGTAAACTGTTTTAACAAGGAAAACTTTGACAAAAATTCACATAAATTTTCCCAGAAAAGTGTATAATACATTCAGTTACAATATATGTGTCATATATTTATATGCCGTGTTTAAATTTTGTTAAGGATTTTGCAGCAAATGAAGCTTGAATAATTCAAAATTTTGGATCCTTTCCTTTAAAATCTTGCAGAAGCTTTTATTTTATGTAATTGGACTATAAATATGTTGTTTTAACTTACTGAGTGCGGCATTTCGACTTTGATAATAATCAACTCCTGATTATATATATATAAATTTATCAACTCATACAGAGTGTTAAAAAATAATTTTGTTTTATATTTCTAAGTACTTTGATTTTTAAACAGCATGACTTCTCAAAATTGAAAGTTTAAACTAGTTAAATTCCTTCTGATTACCTAACCTCTCAACAAATGGAAAATAAAATTCTCACTATTCTAATTAAGTTGATGAAAGTTGCAAACTAAAAATATCAATTTACATTTGTTTTACATTATTTTAGATGTGCGAATAACCTATCATTAACATTTGATGCAATTTCAGTTTTTAGTAATGAGATAATTTTATTCACATACTAATACATTAATGTGGATGAGTAACATGCAATTTGTATTTATAAACTTTAACTGTAATACTTTATTGTTTTACATTAAAGGGGTTAAAATTGAAGTCTTGGAGAATTCTGGTGAGAAATTGGCTGAAGAACACAGTTGCTTTATGATTCAAAGGAAAAAAAAAGAGACTTAATTCATTAATTATTATGGACCTTAATTGTAGGTAAGTTTTAGCACGTTTGAACTAAGTTACTAATTAATTTGATAGGCTTCTTTCTAGCCAAAATGAAAATCTACAGTATTTTCGCTGGTTCTGCTTATCTTGAATTGATCCATCATTGAGAATGAGAAACCACAACAGATTGTAACCTTTTGTTGTTACCAGAATGTACCCAAACTTGTAAAATTTTCAGCGTGAAAATGAACCACATTTTTTTTTGGGGGGGGGGGATTTAGTGTATAAAAAAATCTGTTTACAAAATTAGATTAATAATATTTATGAATAATTAGTGTTGTTAAATTCCAGTAATCTTTTGAAGAATATTCTTGACAAGGAGAATTTTCTCTTGAAAGTTATGAAAGAGAGTTTTTCATATGGAAACTTGTAATTGGATATCCTTAAATTTGAACAAATCATCCAAAAGAAAGCTAAATTTTATTTTTTATCATTTCCCTAAAGCTCGTATCTTCAAATAAAATCTAATCATTTTTCATTTTCAAAAGACAAAATGCTTTTTTAGAAACATGTTCCATTTCGTGAACCTTTTGAAATTGTACTAACTTTTATTTTTATCCTTTAAGAGTTTAAAATTGTGGGCCCAAATGTGCTGATTTCCCACATTTTTTTTTCTTTTATTGATCAATTAGCCGTTTTTTTTTTCCTTGGGGATGAGGAGCTTTTTGCAAATGTCCATAGGAACTTTAGCTGCAGTTGTTACAGGCATACTTGCTATTTTTAATGCACTTTTTGTCGAATTCATGTCTTTCCCCCATAATGCAGTACACCCAGCAGACTTCATTACACAAAATTTCCTAAAAAGCCTTCTCATGCACAATATTGTGCTAATTCTGATGGAATTTCTTTCACTGGGGCATTCTTAGAATCAAATGTTTATTTTAACCTTTGTCATTTAAAGGTTATCCTAGGGAAAATACTAAGTGGATAGGTCTAGTATTAGGAATTGTGCAGGAAAGGGTGGTATGTGTACCAAAGATGGGAGATGCATGTCATGCATGTTCAAAGTTAGCTTTATAGTTTGGAACATACTTTTTAAAGATCTGCAATTAAAAAGCAAGTATATATTTAGGACTCACACTCACCTTTCAGTTATTTAAAAATTATCTTTCATAAGAGCTATTTATTTTTAGAAGTTAATTGTCTCAAAAAAAAAAAAAAAAACTTTTGAACTTTTCTCTTAAATAATCTTTTCTTCTCTTCGCAAAATAAAGACTTCCTCATAAAATCGCAGCAAATGTGTGTTTTACCAAACTGTTGAATTGATGATTCTTGATAAGATCTGGCTGTAAGCATAATAAAATGTAAAATAAAATACCTGTTTCAAATCATTCAGCCAAAAGCATATGTGCATTAAATGCTAGTTGTTTATTTATAGATATATTAACAGCATTTTTAACCATTTTTTCAGGTGCTGTGTGTGATGACTGACTGAATAGGTGTGTTAAACCTAGTTGGAGAAGAATTCCATACTCTGCCATGGTGTCATGACTTATTTTGTAAAGAATACCCATCACAAACATGTTCAAATATTAAATATGTAAAAACGTCATTGTGTCATGCCAAAGAGAGAATAATATATATGTAAAAATAAATGACGAACAATAAATAAATTGAGTTTCAAAAAATTTCGTTGTTCTTATGCTAATTATTTTCAGGCATTTCTATTAACTTGAGCAAAAGGTATGTCTGATTTTTCTTTTCTTTAAAGCCATTCTTGATTTTTTTTTTCTTTCTTCATAAATTGTCTGATTTATTTTAATGCCCAATTCTCTTAGAATTCAGAGTAGGAAAAGGAGTATATTTCAGTTGTTCTTCCTCTGTCGTACAAAATTGCAACTTGACTCTTTTTCAAATTTAACGTTTCTATACTCTTGTAATTTCTAATTCACAAGGACTGTTTTTAATTGAAATATTGTTTTATTTTTACAACGTTAATTAGTTATCCAGATTTGCTTATTCTAGTAATTAACTTATTAGCCTTTATGAAAAATTTTATACAGCAGCTGAAATCACTGATTAGTATTTAAATTATATTGTTTACAAAATTTTGCATTAAGCTTTTTTTATGTGTAATTTATATAAATTAACCTCTCCTAAAGTAATTAAATTTGCTTTAGGTCAGCATTTTGCTTTATTTTAAATTTTGTGTAAGTTACACAAGCATTTCTTAAATTAGCCCTACCAAAGAAAAAACAATTTAAGCTTTATTTTTAATAACATGAAAAGCAAGGAACTAGTGAATTTGAAGGTTATTAATTTCAAACTGAAATTCACAACTAAACATTTATGTACTAAGAAAGTGTGTGCTTTTTTTAGACTACAAAAATTTTCTCATTTCTTCAGTAAGCTGTAGTATATCAAAGTAAAGTATACTTAAACAATTTTTAGTAACTAAATACCAATAGTTGAGCTACAAATATCCTGCTGGGAAATTGGACTTTTATAGAGTGTTGCCAAAAATAATTATTGGATGTTTAAAACTTTATACTGTTGATATCCCATTGGACATTAAAAAATCAATTTACACTATTTATAAGATATTTAATTATGCTGCTAATGTGGCAGTATTTTACTTACCACATTAATAGCAAAATTAAATGTAATAAATGCAGTAAATTGATTCTATAAATTTCTAATGGGATATCTACAGTGTAAAGGTTATAAACACCCAATAGTTATTTTTGAGAGTTAAATAAGGGCCCTGCAAATATCCAGAGGGATATTTGTAGATCATCTGCTAGATCAAATTGTAGGCCTGTAAACATCCAGTGATGAAACTGGTGATGTTCTATAAAGGTCCTGCGATAGTCCTATCGGACATTTGCAAGCCGTCTATCGTATCAAACTGGGCCTGTAAACATCCAGTGATTAAACTGGCAATGTTCTATAAAGGTCCTGCGATAGTCCTAACGGACATTTGCAAGCCGTCTATCGCATCAAACTGGACCTGTAAACATCCAGTGATTAAACTGGAAATGTTCTATAAAGGTCCTGCGATAGTCCTATCGGACATTTGCAAGCCGTCTATCGTATCAAACTGGGCCTGTAAACATCCAGTGATTAAACTGGCAATGTTCTATAAAGGTCCTGCGATAGTCCTATCGGACATTTGCAGGCCGTCTATCGTATCAAATTGACCTGTAAACATCCGGTGTAAGGTCCTGTCAGCGTCCCATCGGACATCCTGTAGACATAAATAAGTATGACATTGTGATACCCACTGGACATCCTACGTCCAACTACGTAGCAGACGGCATCATCCAGTGGATGCATGAATATCCTGAATGAGGAAACCAGCGGATTTCCGTTGTTTGTCTTTGTGTTATCGGGGAATAGATGTTCAGAGAATCTGTGTGTGTTTGCTGGGATACGATCAACGTCCGCTTACCCTTTTTTGATTACGCACACTGTTTCTTCGACATTCAACTGACTATTAACTAATCTAAAATTTTTTTCTTGACGTTCCATTTGTTTCTTCGACGTTTAATTGACTATAAACTAAGCTTAAAATTTTTTTCAACAGATTTACGCTCCTCCAACGCCGAAAGTATGTATTTTAGACAAATGTTGGGTGGCTGGGTAGCTGCACTAGAGGGGAAGGACTAAAATCATTTTCAGTTCTATAGGAGAGGACGATTTTGTAAAAAAAAAAAAAAAAAAAAAACTAGACAATTTAAAGATTTCTTTAATACTTTAATCCGCTTTTGTGATTTGGTGCCCATACCAGAAACTTATGGTTTTGTTTATGTTTTTAAAACTATAAAGTGTAGTCATACATTGATTTCAAGTTTCCTGAGGATAACTTATCTATGTTCAACCTGAAAAAGCTTTCAGCTTAGAACAGGACCCCATTTAAGACAAGTTTCATGATAGTTTGCAAATGAGAAGCCAAATTTCGATGGTAGGGGCCACTTCATAACATAATATTTTTAAGGATATAACTTAACTTAAAGTCTCTTAAAGTTAAGTTAAGGATATAACTTAAAGCCCCCATATGATTTTGGGGTCTCCGGGGGCCCCCTAAATCATCTGGGAACTGATGTTTTGTTCAAAATACACAAAATTCACATTCCAGTCCGGATTCGTTCCGAAATCGGTCCTTTCATTCACAGTCCAAATTCGTTCCGAAGTCCGTCCAAGTTCAGATTCGTTCCGCTTTCGGCCCGAGTCCGGATTGTTTCCAAAAGGGACCGAATCTGGTGGACTCGTTCACTTGAGGGGGCAGGATCCGGTCGGATTGAATCCGCGAAAGGAGAGGTTTTGCCCAACCTCTACTATTTTGCACATCAAAATTTTGACATTCTCATACAAGAGACGATTTTTTGGAATAACAAAAACTGCCATCCCTAATTATATACTTTACCAAGACACCCCTAATTGTAATATTAGACGAAGGGGCGGTAGGACTATTTATGTTTAAAAACGTATAAACAGTAGGAAAATTTAGTATATTAGGCAAGTTGGAGTGTTTAGGCTGATTAATTTTTATTTTTTACTAACTATGCTAAAAATTCCACAGCTGGGGATCGAACCCAGGGCTGCCACTTAACGTGCGGATGTTCTACCACTTAGCTACTCTGGTAAGATTCCCAGATGAAATTTCTCGCATTAGAAGTCTACATCTCGTATTACAGTGGTAGAGCATCCGCACGTTAAGCGGCAGTCCTGGGTTTGATCCCCAGTTCTGGTATTTTTTGCATAGTTCGTATAAAATAAAAATTAATCAGCCAAAACACCTCAACTTGCCTAATATACTTGAAAGGCTGATAGATTCTCTTTCTAAAATATGTATAATTATCACGGCGTAAATGGGTTGTCGCCAATTAATTGGTTCATCTGTTCCGTCTGTGGTTTGCAGAGAAAGATGATATTGCCAACGGTTCTAATGCGAGAAATATCATCTGCGAATCGCCTAGAGTAGCTCAGTGGTAGAGCATCCGTACGTTACACGGCAGTCCTGGGTTCGATCCCCAGCTCTGGAATTTTTCGCATAATGGATAAAAAAATAAAAATTAATCAGCCTAAGCACTCCAACTTGCCTAATATACTTGAAAGGTTGATAGAATCACTTTCTAAAATATGTATAATTACAGCTGCGTAAATGGAGTTGTCAAGAATTAATTGGTTCATCTATTCCGTCTGTGGTTTGCAGAGGAAGATGATATTGCCAACGGTTTTAATGCGAGAAATTCCATCTGGGAATTGCCCAGAGTAAATCAGTGGTAGAGCATCCGCATGTTAAGCGGCAGTCCTGGGTTCGATTCCCAGCTCTGGAATTTTTCGCATAGTTGGTAAAAAATAACAATTAATCAGCCAAAACACTCCAATTTGCCTAATATACTTGAAAGTTTGATAGAATCACTTTCTAAAATAAGTAGGAAAATTGATTTAAATTTCACTAATTTAGTATTTACTAATGTTCTCATGCGTATAAGTAACCACTCTTTTTTCATAAGCTCTGTCTGCATCCGTGCTGTTAGAAATCTCCCTACTCACGACTTATAAGCTCTAATTAACTCCTACCCACACGTCCTTTTGGCCGGTGATTTTAATGCTCATACGCCTCACCATGGCCCATCTAACCCTTGTTAAAACAAACACCCCCACTCATTATTCTCATCCGGTCCCCTCATTTATTGACTTCTGCCTCCTAAAAAATATTCATTACTCCACAAAAGCTCGCACTATTGATATGTTTGATTCTGATCACCTCCCGACTCACATTTCTTTGAATATGTCTATTCACACACCCTCACTAAAAATACCTATACTCGTACCAACTGGAGAATGTTCACTCTCCAAAAAAAGTATTCGAGCAAGAGAGAAATTTCCTATTTTAGATTTGCTAATAATAATTGAGTTTTTGAAAAACGCACAACCTGACAGAAATATGAAAATTCATATTTATACATAGCCTAATTCATATTCTACGATATATAATTTTTAATATACGAAACGAACGTAGGAAATTTCTCTCTTGCTCGAATACTTTTTTTGGAGGGTGTTCAGTGAGTTTCTCATTGATGCTAAACTAATGACCCAATTTTGAGCATTGCCCAAGACATCAAGGAAGCCATACTCACTCTCAAAACACCCATAATGATGCCAAGAACTATTCCTCTTATGAGACCCCCTTCGACAACTTTAATCTACTGTCTGACAATATTAAATAATTTCTTTCTGAATGAAACCGTGCCTATAGAAGGTTCCAACGTATTCGCAGCTCTCAGGATAAACACAACTATTACCAACTAAAAAATGAAGTCAAAAATACTATTAATAACTGCAAGCAAGAGACTTGGGATTCTTTTCTACAAAAGCTTAATGACGACACCTCTGATATTTGGAAGGAAATTAAGCGTATCAGAAAAAAGAGATATCAATCCCCCCAGGTCTTTACCCAGAAAAAAATTTCGGCGTGGGGAACCAAAAGGTGAAAATGGCTAAATTTTTCATAAAAAGGCTTCATTAGTAGTGTTTTGTTAACAAAATTTTAAATTTCGAGGGGGGGGGGAACCGGACCTCCTGGTCCTTGAATCCCCCCCCCCTGACCTCGAATCCGGCCCTCTAAAAAGTAGTTCAGGCTTAGCCTACACTGATGGAGTGGCGGCTCGTGGGTTATTTAAATGGCGGTTCACAAAACAAATTTCGAAAATTAAATATGCAGATACAACGCACCTTACAAATTAAAATATATTAGCGTTTCCAGCAGTTAAAGGAAAATAATGCACGCAACTGAAAGAAAACAAGTAACATTTTGTTTTACATTTCGTCACCATGATAAGTTTTAGTGAAGGTGTTTTCTTGATTCTTTTTATTTAATTTTTTTTCAAAAGATACTACTGAAAAATGTCATTGCTTTAGCTTCGAAACACTTATTTTACTCTCATCTTAATTATTTACACTATAATTTGTAAACATTATTCTAGTGAAAAATGATAAAAATAAGGAAAATAATAAAAAATGAAAAAAAGTTGATTAACTAACCGAATGCAACAAACCAATCGAAAATCCGGGGGAAATAACCGGAAAAAAAATCGTACGCGCGCACATTCAAAATGTGCGAACGGAATGATACCAGCAGCGCTGTACTTCTTTTCAACACTCTCCGCTTCTCTTCTCAGAGAGCGGTTTAGAAGGAAATTTTTCCGTTCGCACGTGTTAAAATCCCCAAAAATCTAGAAGTATATCTAATATTTTAAAAAAATTCAATTTGTTTATGTGCTTATTCTTTAGCTTTTCCTTTGGGGTTGACGTGCTCATGTGCTCAAATGGAGGAGCCGCCACTGCACTGATCACGACAAAACAAACACCTTGGCCAATGCCTACAGAACTCAGTTCACTCTTCATCCAGACTTAATAGACAATACTTTTGATAACACCATTCAGTAAATAGTTAATGACTGCTTAAACATTCCTCCTTCCCAAGTTAACACTCCCACCAATTACTCTGATTTTTGTAATATTCTTAGCAATCTTAAAAACAAAAACTCGCCAGGTATTGATGGTATTTCAAGATGTCCAAGACGACCCCACAAAGTTCATGACGAGTGGCAGCGACATCACAAAGTCCACGACGAGTGCTAACATTCCATAACGCTTGGAACATCGTTTGTCAACCTCCGACTGATTCTCTAGGGGGGAGTAGTGTGGCGGAACGAGATTACCTCCGTGCACACAACACCCGACAATTGAAGGTCGGTCAAATGGGTACCTTTTGGCTGAACTGGATTCCGCCTTATTCTGCCACCCAGAGTTCTCGTGTTCAAAACCGACTCCTGCCGCACATTCTCCCTACAAAGTAAATCTTCAAAATGTCAAGCCATCCGCTTTACACGATCACGTAAAATTACCATGCCATTTTACATTAACAATACACTAGTGGAGTCAGGGGCGTAGCCAAGGGGGGGGGTTAGGGGGGTCAAACCCCCCATGAGGAATTTTTTGCCATACAAAATGTATATTCTTCACTCCTTTATCACACACATGTATGCATATATGTGAGTTGCAGTAGTCGTAACCACCCCCCCCATGAAAAATTTCTGGCTACGCCTCTGAGTGGAGTGGGGCAGGACTTACAAATATCTGGAAGTTATGCTTGATTCCAGGTTAACTTAGAAGCAGGTCGTTTATGCCAGCAACAAAATGATTGCAGCCCAAATTTCTGTTGCTAAGCTCCTCTATCAGAAGGGTCGTAGCATTCTGAGCAAAAGAAAATTATACAATATGGTTGCATGGGCGCCGCCAGAATATTTCCCAGGGGGGCAAAGACTACTCCAGAACACTCCAGGGGGGCAAAGATGACTTCAACGTATGGTTACCATGTTGAAAAGAACAAAAAAGCAAAGGAAAAGACTGCATACAAAAATCCAGGGGGGAGCAACTGCCCCTCTTGCCCTATGCTGCCGGCGCCCATGTATGGTTGTCCTCCCGCTGGCACATACGCCTGTCCTATTTGGGGCCACACAGCTAAGACGAATCTAAAAATTTTATCCACTGAACACAAGAAAATTCTGAGGATTAGACGCGCCACCCGTTATATGAAAAGTAAAGTTGTTAGGAGCGACCTTGAAATACCGTCCCTCAACTTGTATCATAAAAAAGCACAAATTTTTAAGAAAAATTAAATAGCCTTCTTAATGATTCGCTTGGTGAGATGCCCGATTACGACTTCCGGGATCCTGACTACAGGACTAGATCCAAAGCGGTCCTCCTTCTTGAAGACCTGGACTAAACTACTGATTAACCCTGACAAAGATACTGCGCTTGTTTTTCTTTCCTTTTTCTGAACAAGCAAGACCCTCATCGTCGAAGATCTGGCGACCCCCGCCGATGACTGTCGACAGTTCCCGCTTTTGCACATGTGAACAGGGCCAGAAAGTATTCGAGTGTAAGCTAAACGTCCCTTGACATTTCTATGAATAATGTTTTACTTATTTGATAGATATGTAGTCTGAGAAAATACTAGAAACTGTTATTAAATATTTAATGGTGCAATTTAAATGAACAATAATTTAACAATTGAGCAATAGCCATGAGGGAGAGGAATTTAAATGAAAAGAAGCGAAGGAGAAAAGAGGGTATAAAAATTAAAAGAATGAACAAATAAAGAAAAAGAACTGACAAGAATTCCACATGCACGAGTGTTTATAACTGGTTATCAACTGGTGAATAAAGGAGCCAGTGATCGTGCGTCAACAAAAAGTACCCTGTACCTTTATGTTAAGCAGAGAAAAAGTACGCGCAAAAGTCTGCGCAATGAACCAGGGTACTACTACTTTTTATAGAAAACTTGGCAACTGCATTTTCTTGTGGGCGTGGATCCATGGTTGTGTGTATTTGTCGGTCCTCGTTATGTTTTCGTTCTGCTGATAACAGAAAAGATTTGGCAGTTGATCTGCCTGTAAAAATCGACAGGTCTTTTTTTGTTTATGTTCGTACGTTGGATCAAGATATGACTGAAGAATGAGGCAGTTTTGGAGAGGCGTTTCTGTAAGACTCTTTTCTAAAAATTTTTAACGTAAATCAACACTGTATACTGGACTGTCATTCTTGCAACTACTTAATCAGGGAAAATGTGACAGCTGTGTTTGAACAGAATCATTGATAGTAAAAATTATTCTATGCATTCAAATGCGTAAAAATGCAGTGCATTTTTTCAAATGTGCATCTGATAATCGATTGTTTAGCTTTATATTTAGCTACTGCTCGTTCACAAAATGTTTACATATGTCATCATTGTGGCACAGGATTACTAATGTTAGATGCTTATGTTGTGTTCTTTCGTAAAATAGTATGCATTTGGATTTTCAATATGCCTCCTGAATCGACCTGCATTTAAAAGAATTTAAAAAACTAAATAGTCAAAGTGGGAAATAGTTCCAGTGAATTATATTTAATAACTATTATGAAATTTTGTACCATGAATAATGCCACACACAAGTAATGGTTTGGAGTTATTATTAGTGTACATGATGATCTTACTAAAATTGAATAGCATGATACAAAATGCTATCAGAAAATTTTAAGTATTTGCAAATATTTATTTTTGTATTTATTTAGTGAATATATATATATATTTAAATCTTTGTTATGTACTTTGAAATGTTATTGTTGTTTCATATTAGGGAAACAACACATGCTTCGGTCACACAATTTTGTTTAAAGCATTTTAATTTAATGTGACGATAAGCTGTTAGGTTTTCCATTTTTATTAAATTGTTAATTCATGTATCGGTGATTCTCCTAAAATGTCTAAATATTCATTAATTTTTCAAAGTTACTCAATGTTCTTTGAAAAAGTTGAAAACTTATCATCCAAAACCATTAGTGTTCATGATAAAGAGTTCTTAGCTTTGATTCTGCAATTGAAATTATAAACAATAAGCATGTGTTTTGTCATCAGCCAAATTTTAGACTTAATAGAAATGATATTTCACCTCACATGGTATAATAGGCTTAACTTCTACAATGAAGATTTTGCTCATTCAGTACAATGGTTCTTAAGAAATAAGCAACTAAAACATTTAAAGAGATAAAGCAAGTAAATAACTAAGGTCAAGGAAGGTTATGACTAGAGCAAAGGAAAAAAAAAAACTTTCTCTAAGAAGAAATCAAGATGATGCATAAAGATGTTCGAAAGTAATTTTCTTCTATAAACTTATGGTGACAGTTGCTATAATAAAATGATATATTTGCTTTTAGTTATGCATTCAATTGGCCATGAAAGGCTGTGCTACATGATAGTGACACATAGAGCAAATTTTTCTGCACCCTCTTTACTACATCACCAGTGGCGGATCCAGAAATTTTTTTTGGTGGGGGCTACATTTTTTAAAAAGCTTATTTCACCCACTTAAAATGTACTAAAAATCAAAATTTTTATCTAAACCAATGTGAATGCTTTTGGGAGGGGCTAAGTTATAAAATAGGATCATTTTAGCTATTTAAAGTGTGTAATAAAGCAGAATGTTACTCTTTAGCAATCTCGGTAAAATCATACAAGCCGGTGCCCACCCCATGTAAACATGGCGACAGTCGCTGGAGCTTGGCAACCGCCAAGCTCCAGCGACTGTCGCCATGTTTACTAGTCATTCTAGGCAACCAGTGGTCCGTTTTTAACTAAAAAAACCCCAGTGGATTCAGCAACCTAGTTGTACAGCTATCTAAACTATGCAACCAGTGGACCGTTTTTTACTAAAAAAACCTCAGTGGATTCAGCAACCTAGTTGTACAGCTATGTAAACTATGCAACCAGTGGACCGTTTTTAACTAAAAAAACCTCAGCGGATTCAGCAACCTAGTTGTACAGCTATGTAAACTATGCAACCAGTGGACCGTTTTTAACTAAAAAAAAAAACAACAGTGAACTAAGCAACCTAGTTGTACAGCTAATGTAAACTGGGCAAACACTGGCCCGTTTTCAACTCAAAAAAACATCGGTGGATTAAACAACCTAGTTGTACACCTCTTATAAAGTCAGTATGATTAGAATAGCACGTAAATAGCACTTACGAAAACATAAACACTTCAAATATCAATTTAAAATTCACATTAAAAACCTTAAACATTGCAAAGATTCGTTAAAAAAGAGCACTTACCTCTATTTTTTTTTTTTTAAATAACCGCTCAGAAATGTCCCCAACACCCACCGGCTTATAACGTACTATATTTCTAACAAACACACACAAATTCTTTTCTTATATCAACATAACACATTTCATTCCCTTCCATCAATAACGCAAACAATTTCAAATTCCCAAACCTGACGAAACACGTATTCTTTATGGTTGCCAGTCACAACTACCACCGGCAGTTGGCGGTGCATCGCTCACTCTCGCGTCAGATTGTTCGCCAATGATTTGTAAACAAACCATTGATATGTAAACAAAGCACCGTATACGGAATATAGTCCGCAATCTCTTTTGGGGGGGGGCTGAAGCCCCCTAGCCCCTCCCCTGGATCCGCTACTGTACATCACTGCTAGGAAATTTCAACTTGTAATAATAAAAAAGTCACGGTCTTCTTTGTTTGAAGAGGTTTAAATGACCACCAAGCATAAAAATAAGAATATCATTTCGAATGCTTTAATTTGTTAGACTTGCACACTGCAGCTTCATAATGCTACCCCCAGCTGACAAAATTTCTGGGGAGATCATTGATTCAACATTGGCAATTTGGTTGTAAGAAAAATATGTTAAATATGCATTTAATCAAATCTATTTTATCTTTCACTAAAGTTTATTATTTATGTCTGAAAGCTAAAAGTTTTCAGTTTTAAAGAAAACAATAAAACAGTGCAAAAAATTGCTATATCCTTTAGTGTGGAAAGTATGTGGTTAGTGGTCCTTATTAACCAAAAGGAATTCATCAGAGAAGGTCTTAATCAACCTGCACATTCAACTCAAAGTTTTGAATTTTTCCTAAGAAATGTGAAAATTTCAAAAAAATATCTAGACATTTACAAAACTATTCCATAGATGCCAATGCTCGGAAAGGGTTGTATAACATCTAGTATCGCCTGTTTTTTGTGTCTGAGTTCCTCCAAAGGCTCTAAAAATTCTGTAAAAAGCACCCAAAATAGCATTTTAAATGTTTTCAGCACTGTGCGCAATACGTTGGCAGAGTGGTAATAGGATTGTGTTAATATACCATTATATACATATTTTAACAATAGAAAAGTAGTCTAAGCATATTAAATAAAAATGTTGTACGTCGAGAATTTTGGAATTACGACGAGAGAGAAAGGAAAATGCACATTGGATTTGTATATTTTGACTTCGAAGAGAAACTAAAAAAACTTTGAAAAGGTAGAAAGTTGATAGACACAGTTTTGATAAACAAATTACTGGAAACGGGGACGTACCCAGAAAAAAATTTTGAGGGGGGGGGGGACCAAGAGGTGAAAAAGGATAAATTTTTCACAAAATGGCTTCATTATTATTGTTTTGTTAACAAAATATTAAATTTTGGGGGGAGGGGGGGGGGTACGTCCTTGACTGGGAAGTTTTCTTTGGGCTCTGAAAATTAAGAATGCAATAAGGAAAACATTGAAGATGACGACTGAACTAGTGATATTTCAGACGACTTTGTTCCAAGTAAAAAACTTTCTCAAGACGACAGTCTGAGCAAACTGAACCTAGTTTCTTTTTTACAAGCTTGTGAGAGAAGGGGAGTTTTTGACCACGGTGCGGCGCAATGAGTGTCGTGTCTGCTGAGTGACATAGACAAAATTTTAACTGAAGAGCAGAAATTAAATATTGTAATTAACAAAAACAATGTGAGAAGGGCACTTTCGAAAGTCAGAAATGAATTTCAAGAAGTGCAGTCTCCAAAAGGTAAGAAAGTTTTAGCTGCCTACTTTGATGACAGGAAAGATACTACCAGTGAATGAAAAAGTGAAGAAACAGGAAAATTTTATAGGCAGAAGAAAAAAAGCAAAAGCAGCAAATTTCTATAATCGAAGAGCCTGGTTCAATTTACTTGACCTATGT
Organism: Cheiracanthium punctorium; assembly: GCA_038373885.1. Taxonomy (NCBI): domain Eukaryota; kingdom Metazoa; phylum Arthropoda; class Arachnida; order Araneae; family Cheiracanthiidae; genus Cheiracanthium; species Cheiracanthium punctorium. The sequence continues at coordinate 92,873 of JAWZYV010012441.1, forward strand.
TTCTCCTAATCCCCAACGCAGAACATGCCGAAATCGGCGACGTGCGTCGCAGAACAAAGAGCTCCGCTGCAGAACAATTACGGATGAGGACTGAAAAGGGAGAGAGAGGGGAGAAATCAATCACTTTTAACAGAAAGTCAAACTCAAAAGCCAGACAGCAATCTGGAGGGATACCATTTCATCTCCTGCATCCAGGCATAGAAAGAATATATTCCTTTGGGGGGGGGAGATGACACGGCGGCAATTAGTCAAAAGTGAATTATCACCCAAAAGGCGCCTGATCATCTCCTTCTGGGAGAGCGCCACCTTTTTGGACCCCACATGTGGAGAACGGACAGCGCTTATCACTTGCAATATCATTCACATTCATTTTCTAGCTAAGTTTTTTCCCCCGGTAAATATGTCTGCTCGAGACAGTCTCTTGCTTTGAGTGTAATACTCCTATAATTTTTAAAAATTATAGGAACATATAAAACTGAGAATTGTTATGTGCGACCCCTTTAAAAAAATTGGATTAAAACGGCTCCTTTACAAAAATACAATCGATTAAAACGGCCACTTCAAAATTACAAGTAGTAAAATTAGACCTTCATATAAACAACCCGTTAAAATGCATTTTTGCAAATAATTTACCCTCTTCTGAATGTGATGTTTATTAAATAGCTTTTTTATTTCATCTTTCGTGAGCTATGAGCTGACTTTAAAGGTGCCTCTCCGATGTTTGTTTTCTGCTGACACAACAAGAAAACGCGATCAGGATTTTCAAACAAATATATATATATAAATAAATATATAGCGTGCATACTTAGAAAGGGAAAGGGAGATTAAGCAATTCCGCCTGTCGATCTTGATACTGCAATGTCAGAAGTTATGTTTAGTAACTACACAGTTGCAAATTATTTAATAAATATTCATAATTTCAGATTTTACCGCCATAGCAAAAGCAGTTAGTAACGATGCTCCGGATGTTTCGCGCTCTTGCATGTTTATGCTGTGAACGATTGTTTCGTTAAACTGGTCTTCCTATTACAGTTTATTCATAATTATTATAGATAATACTATGCTTTAAGTAATTATGGATGCATTTAGAAATGCAAAACGACTATAAACGGGTCCGAAAATTTACGCGATTTCGAAACATCGGTCTGAAAATCTTGAGAATTCCAACATTTTGCGAATGCAACATTTGAATATTTTATGGTTTTTGTTGCAATTAAGAATATTTAGCCCTACATATAAAAATTAACATCGATAGCGTATGATAAATTTAAATTATTGGCCCGATTATATTTTCTAATTATCTCTTCTGAAAAATTCAATATATTTTATTAAAAACTGTACAGAATTCTGCAAGTTCTTTTTCTCCATACTCATTTAACTCCCCAGAAAAAGATGGAAAGAAAGCTGTATATAAAATGTCAGCAGTGCAAACAGATATCAACTTTCCAGGCCCATCTTCACCAAAGAAACGTCTCATTATATTTGCACTAGCACTTTTGCATACTTCATGACAAGGAGACACAGGGTCTGTTACACTGCTTACTTAAGTGCACCAGACTTCTGAGCATTTGGTTGTAGGGAGGGGGGGGGGGGTAAGATTATAAAGGAAGAGAAAAGATTTTAAATATGAAATACCCAGAAGTCTTAAGGAACAAAAGTCTTTTTATTGAGAAAATTATTTTACTTTTATTTTCATTCTCTATTTTGCAAAGTTCAAACAATTAAAATATTATAGTGAATGCATAAAAATATTAATAACTCTTCTGTTCAAAATAACCCTATAATGGTATAAATATCTATTTCAGTTATTCAATATTTATTCCACTACAAATTTCAGATCTTAATTTTTTTTTAATGGACAACAATAGCTAAAAATTTTTTCAGGATTATCATGCAGCCATAATAAATATTCCGTTGATATTAACAATCAGCTGGTCATCTATTTAAGTGGTAATATTGAAATAGCCGGAAAGGAGATAAGAACATTTGCCTCCCCGTCTAGCTCACAAAGAAAACCACAAAGCATTCTGTAACTCCATGCCACCAAGTAAGAAAGGGGAAAGAAATTATGTTTTGACAATAAATTTCTAACTTTTGAACAAATTAAGATGTCTTTCTAAAATTTAGACTCTGAATCAATTTTTGCATTTAAAAGTGCTCCCCAAATTTTCAAACAAATCGGTCCATTAATAAAAAAAAATTATAGATGAATTAGTTTTTACACAGTTGATTTCCATCCCCCTTCTCATCAAGGTCCGCTACTACCCGGACTGGGCCTCCAGAGTGCTTCCGGAGGGGGAAAGAGGGCGGGAGAGTTCTATTACCATAGCAGTTGTGCAAATTCTTCCTTTTCATTTGACAAGTATCATTAACACATTAGGTGTGAGCAAACAAATAACAGTTAAACAAATAAAAGGGCTAAAGAAACTTTCTTAGAGATTAAAAAGAACTTCGCTGGCAAAAGAGGGTGTCTAGTTTTTCATCATCGGGGCGCTAACGAATTTTTTTTTTTAAAGGGCATCGGGGCGCGGTGCACCACTGACCTCGCCTAGAATGAACTCAGCAGATTATAAATATCAAAATTAGCAATATAATACACAAATGATTTTGATAACAATAGAATTTAATGATATTTGATTCTTTATCCCATTAAATATTTAGCTGCTTCATCAAAATTGAACAACCCAGCACACAGGAAAAGCCCGCTACTTTTTTTTTTTTTTTTTTTGTTGTTGTTTGTTTGTTTTGAGGGGGATTCTGTGTGGCATTGCAAGAGCAAGAATCGTGCAATCCCTCAGTCTAGTGCGAAACCTGAGTTAACAAACAATAGAATTCGTCTGGCCGGTAGTCAGAAGGTTAATCGCCACCTGGCGACCGGGAATTTTAAGCTTTAGTTCGAAATATTTTCTCTACATATATATATATATCTGTTCAGTTAATGTTTCATTTCCTTGTTACTTTGATAATTACACAAAGTTTCTCTAATTTCATTTAATATTTTAGATATAGGTTACGCTTACTAATATCCTAACATAATAGCCCTCTGTATATTAAGGTATATTTCCTGCAGAACATTTTTGGCTAGTTGAGAGAGCGTTGCAGAACATTGCAAAACATTCTGCTTTGGGGCTCCTAATGAAGTCAATGCGGGTGGAACAGCCTCAGCTATAAATAATTATTTCATTCGAGAAGGTATAGACCTGACTGAATTCACCTACATCGGGTCTGATGGCAAAAGAAAGAACGCTGGTATCCATGCCGGAGTTAGAAGAGTATTTATACAATCACTGCTGCAATAGATTATTGCCAGCTACGTACCAAAGAATTGCCGTTAAGGCATCTATTTGAAAAAGTTGATGGAAAGACGTAAAGTCCAAAAGGTTTTTTCGGAGAAATAGGTTAACAGCTTCCTACTTGTCACAACCAACAAGTCGTTGAATTTGAAAGTATTGAATCATCACTACCTGAAATAGAAGTTAGTTTGTGAAGCTAAGATCAGGCTTATCGTTACATAATTTGTCAGGCTGTATCAAGTGGTTGTTGCTCAAACCATCTCGCCGAGCCAATTCCTGGACCTATACACCATGCTGGATTCATCGTGATGCTTGCTGCATTGTGAGAAACTACATATCTACCTAACATCCCATCCCCAGAACTAAACACATTGACAAAATTTGCTGTCAAAGTTTATGCCCCCACGTGGTTTGAGATTAAGTGCAATGGATGGTAAAAAGTGCTGCAAAGAACTTTTAGCTGACGCTTAGAACAATGGATTATTTACATGAAGATCTTAAGAAGTTTCTTTAAGTCGGACTCGAATGCTATGTGTTCTGGGGACATCTAGAAAACATACTAGTCAATATGTCAGCAGACATGCAATTAGATGTTTGGCAGCAAGCATCCAAAAGAATCCTGGGAGCAGGATTGACGCTAAAGAAAGCATTATGCAAGTTTACACCACCAAAGATAAATTTCAATGCTGAAGAATATTCGATTTATTAATTTTGAGGAAAAAGATAACGTCACCTCCAATTATTGATAGACTTACCAAAGAGGATCTAAATAACACCATTGCTGGAAATGAAGATTCATTGAAAAAACTCCTATTTTTCGGCTTACCTTCCCACAACGAAGTAGTCAAACGATGTGTTTAAGGACGTGACAGCTGACTCCACTGCTCTATGTGGAAGAGACGCTCGTGGCCAGTGCCGGTGCAAGGTTATGCAGCGCCTGCCTGCAAAATTGCTGAAGCATGCCCCCTCCTCCTTTTTTAATTTTTGTATAGGAGAAAAAAATTTTGAAGAAAGCATTTGTTGAAATTTTTTTAACAATTCATCAAGAAAAATTTATTGTTCTGTATGTGGTGCCACGAGATCACCTCTGTGCACACAACACCTGGTAATTAAAGGCCGGTCGAATGGGTACCTTTTGGCCGAGCCGGATTGCGCCTCATTCTCTCACCCATTAGTCACTGGGTTCAAACCCAGCTGTCACTACATGCTCTCCCAACATTAATGACCTGGACTACGAACACGCATTCTTCTCCTTCTCGCCAATAGGGACAGATGGTGCCAGCACCGACCTCTTCCATCTCTCGCTCAGCTCTTTCAAAGTCCGCAATGAGCGGCAGTGACCTCACAAAAGTCCACAACGAGTGGCCGCATTCCATAAAGCTTGAAACATCGTTTGTTAGCCTCCGACTGACTCTCTAGGGGGGAGTAGTGTGGTAGCACGAGATCACCTCCTTGCACACAACACCCAGCAATTGAAGGCCGGTCAAACGGATACCTTTTGGCTGAGCCGGATTACACCTCATTCTACCAGCCAGTCCCTGGGGAGGATTCTAGCATGTTCAGTATCAAAGTGACTTTTTCCTTTGTCGGATTTCAACAGTTTTAAACTGTGGCTCTATCCCTTCACTATGTTCCTTGGCTTTCTCAAGAATACTTTTGTAATTGATTTCACTTCTATATTCTTTAATGCATGTTTTTAAGTTCCTTATTACCTGTAAGGCTAGTGTAACACTCGAATCGTTCTTTTATACTATTATTTGGTGACAGGATTAATTCTGTTAACCAAATCATGCCAAAGTATCACAGAACAAATAAATTTGTAATCCTTTATTTTTTCATACAGACTTTGTTCTTTGTATCACACTTCTTTGGAAAAGCATTCACCTTCGGATATTTCAAAGAGAACTTCATAGATTTTCCCTAGTTGAAACCTTAAAACTTTCTATGAGAAATTCCATAACTACTTTACAAATAATTCCACTAATTTTACGAAGTTTCCATTACCTTTTTGGTATATAGCTCATCAGATGAACCTTGGAAGTCTAAATTCTGGTGTCCAAATTTTGTGATCTCAATCAGTCTTTACTAATGCATTTGACCAATGTTTTTTTTTTTTTTCCCCCCATACATCTTTTTTGTTTGGAAATCAATTGTCATTTCATTTCTCAAAATTTTCTCAAGATCTTTCCCTTTTAAGAAATTTTTCTTATGTGCTCTACTAGTCTCATGAGTATGCAAGGTTTTTAATACATTTATCCAATTATTACAGCCTTTTACGAGGCTACTACGACTACTGTCAATCCATGCAAATATCTTACAACAGAAGCAAGACAAATGAATTTTAAAGGATATGATAATAAATCTATAAATGAAAGTGAGCAATCCAGTAACGTTCCTAGATTGATGTCTGAGGAAGAGCAGGGCATCTATACAGGTGAGGCAAGTCCATTTCTTCGTGGAGATAACAAACGGTACAAAAAGGGCCAGGAACCACATTGATATGACATAGATGTTTATGTAGGCAATCGTGGCCAGATATCAGGCGATACATGGCAACAGATTTTATTCTAGGCTACCTAGGGACATTGAGAATCTGTTTAAGCTATAGTTTATTAAGGTTGAAAATTTTTGCGTTCTTTGTAGAAGGAATCCCTGTAAATGTTCTTTATTAGACATTAAAGAACATCTGGACTATATTCCATTTGTGGTGCTGTTTACATTTTGATGTTTGTTTACATGTTTGATTTGGTGTTGGTTTTGGCACCAGCGTGGGCGATGCTCAGCGGGAGTGAAGTAACCTGCCGGTGGTATTTTGCACTGGCAACCATAAAAAAGCATGTATCGCCAGTTTGGGAATTTAAAATTGTTTCATGTTACGAATAGAAGGGAATGAAATATGTTATTGTATGAAAAGGAAGTGTGTGTTTGTTAGAAATATGGTGTGAATATAAAGCTAAATAAAAGAAAGCATGCTGGTTTTACGTTATAAGCCGGTGGGTGTTCAGGACATTCCTGAGCGGTTAATTAAAAGAAAAATAAAGGTAAGAGCTTTTTTTTAATGAAGCTTTGCAATTTTTAAGGTTTTTAATGTGAATTTTAAATTGATATTTGATGTTGTCATGTTTTCATAAGTGCTATACTGACTCCAGAGCCGGTCCTAGGGTGGAGCGAACGGTGAGACCCTGCCGGGCACCATCTCCGTGGGGGCGCCAAAATAACTAACTTTATTATGTGCAGATGTAAATTTGAGTATCCTTTCTTCGTTCTAATTTTCGTATTAACCACTTTGAAAACTTTTCTAGTTGCGTGTGTGTGTGGAGGGGGGGGGGGCGCATTTTTGTATTTTGCACCACTTAATGTTTTTGTTAGTGGAATATATGTGCAATTTTAATGCGTTAAAATACTTTGCTGATCGTGCAAAATGGTTGGCAACAGTCACTGGGGCTTGGCAACTACCAAGCTCCAGTGACTGTCGCGATGTTTACATGGGGTGTGCACCATCTTGTATGATTTTACCAAACATCTACAGCAAATTACATGTAACTGTAATATTACTTTAATATTATAATTCATAAGGTCGTAGAAATTCATAACTATGATTGAAGGAGCTGATAAAACTAAGCTGTCACATATTGTTCCTTAAAACTTTGGAAATCTGTCTGTTATTCAAGATTTTTTGGTGGCTACATTCCTGCATCAGTTTTATTAATATCTCGGTCGAATTTTAATTCTGCTTTTTTCCTCTTTTAATTTTTAGGAATGGCGAAAAGAAGGACTGCTACTGTCCTCAGCTAGTGATCAAGCTTGTAAATTATATGATGCTGCATTGTCTCAGGTATTTAAATAAATAAATAAACTAATAAAGTACTTCATAATTCTTAAAAATTTTGTTATTTTATGGCTGTTATTGATCTTTATATAAATAAATATTTTTATTTTTAGTATATAGGATGGTATGAAGATCCGTCTATGGGTGGGTTATCTAAAACTGTTGAGGAAATGATTTCTGCTGATCCAAATTTTGGTAAGCATTTATGGTTGCATAATTATTATTTAATAATAATGTTGTTGTGTTGTGTTGTGTTTTAAGGCAAACCTGCACGCGGGGTATCTGCCTAGGATGGGGGGTGCCTTGGTAGGAGGACTTTCTAAGGGGTTCTAACGCGTATTCACGTTACATCTGGAGAAAACCTACCAAAACTCCTAATAAATGAAATAATAATGAAATTCCAGTTATGTATAGAATTATTCCATCTCAACTCAGGCAGGCCATGTCAGGTCATCATCACAGATTTCTTTGAAAAAATATGGTAGTTACAACTGTTGGAGACATGAAATATGCCAAAAGGATTTATCCTCTAAAAAAATTTTTTTTAATTAAATTAATATTAAAAATACTTTTTAAATTATCTTTTTCTCCTTTTTTATTTTGGTAGTTGGATTCAAAAGCTTCTATTGTCTTTCAAAATGGATTTAAAATATTGTACAATCTGTGAATGTCTAAATTATGCTATGTGCTATAGATTTAAACATTTGAGTTTACATTTTTCTTTGAAGTGCAATTTAGAAAATGTTTATCATTTCATCAGCCTGACTGTAGTAGAAATTGGAAATTATACAGTAATGCTATTGATTTGTAACCTAGAAATGTTTCTTTTATGACTGTAATAAAATTATTAATTTAATACTCCAGGCAGAGGCGGATCAAGACTATTGGAGGCCCCTGGCAGAAAATTTTTTCGAGGCCCCCCTAAGCCCAAGTTCCTTTCATAATTTAGTGTACTAAGGGCACTATTAGTTTTTTTCGTGTGGGGGAGCGCTGAACGATTTCACTCAATTGCTTTAACAATACAATCAAACTCAACAAAAACTTAATAAAAATTTTTATAAAACTTACACTTAATCAAAAAATAATCTTTACACTACTGCTTAAGAAAGTATTTTATATGGACTGACGTCTTGATTTATCTTTTGAAAATTTATCAATAATTTCTGTGATAAAATCAATAATTTTTGAGTCTGCCAAACTTTTCTATTCTATGTATAATAAAGGCAAATTGTTTAATTGTTCTTCCCTATCGTAGTTCTTAAATACTTCAATAGTTCTTCACGCGTTTTAAAACCGAAAAAGACCTTTCACTTGAGGCATTTGATATGGGTAGTTAAAAATATTACATTTGTTGTGCAGCCATGTAAATTAGATATGAATTACTGTCAAGTTCTTTGTTTTCTTCCAAAAATAGAAAAAAAGTGATTCAGTTTATTGACAAAATTTTAAATGTCTGTCATTTTTGTAAATATTTTTCAAGTTTATTATCGATTTTTTCTTTTCCTCTTTTGATAATTTATCACAAAAAAAGGTACATTAAAGTGCTCTAAACTATTTTTATGTGTTTCTTTTCTTCTGAATTATTCGGATTTCGATCAATGAATTTACTAAAAAATCTCTTTTTCCAAATTCATAACCAGCATCCTTGTTTTCATTGAAGAACACATTCCTTTTCTTGGAGTCTAGAATCCTTCTCACTGTCGTTATCACATGATACGATGTTTCTTCTTCGACTTTCTCAAACTCATCCCTATATTTTAAAATAAAATTTGCAAGTGACTTTATAGGTCAGAGCCTTTCAATAATTTGCTTTCCACTGACTGAAGAAATGTAATGGTAGAATTCATTCTTCCCTCTGTTCCGAGTAACTATTACTGCTACTACTATAACTACTACATCTTCTACTAACAACAATAGTAATAATTTATGCCCCGCGGTGGCCTAGTCATTAAACTCCGTTCCCGAAAAAACACGGAAAGTGAAGCAGTACCCGGCTTGGTCAGTGCTTGGGAGGGTAAACTCCTCTCGCGGTTGGGCTGCTGTGAGACCGTGTACGCTAATGGGAGTTGGTGCATGTAAAATCCGTCCAAGGATCCAATGTCCTCCATGTTTGACGCTACCTCTGGGGGTGCCGATTTCAGATGGCTAGTCTCTCATGTAGAATTGGTTCAAAATTAGCGGACCTTGAGCTAAGTCAGACTTCCTCTCACTAGCGCTCATTAATATAGAAGTGGTCCCTTCTGCCCATCGCCTTCTCATACGGGGGATCTGGCACCGCTAAGCAGTTGCCTGAGGGCGTTATCAGCAACAACATAATAATAATTTATAAAACTTAAAAAATAACGTTGATGTTTTTTTTTTTTTAATTAATCGGTTAAAACTTACCATTGGTCCAGACATCATGTTTATAGATATTGATGATTTTGGGTTGTAAGTTTGAAATTTTGAAAAAGTCGGAAATTTTGCATGGCATAGTAATCTTTAAGAGTCTGTAACTCAAGTCCGTTTTGACCTAGAGAGATGAGATTTATGTCATTTTGTTCAGTGTTTTGAGGTCTTTCATAAAGTATATAATATGACCATAGCACTTAAGCAATTTATTTTGTTAATTAAAAAATCCTAATATAATTGAAATTTTTTGAAAAAAAAAAGTGTCATTAAAAACTTTTAAGCCATTTGTATGCCAAATTTGAAAATGGAGTTTCTACGATATCATGATGAAAAAAAAAAAAAAAAATCTGTGTACATAATTTATTTTTCGGGGGGGGGGGGAGGGAGGGGTTTTATTGAATGTTAAAATAATAGGCTATTACAAGTGTTCAACTACATTTAAAATATTTATATTTTGTTCCTTCTTGGCAGTGAAGCTCTATGTATTATGAATGACTAACAATAAAAATAAATTATAGAGGTAATCATTGAGGTAACACTAGTTTGTTATTAACTAGCTGATTTTTATTAATTCTGTTTATTGTTAAAAATGTAAACTATAAAATATAAATAAAAAATTCGTAACAAAAAATTCTTAAAATGGTACTGACATTGCCAAGATTTTTAATTAAAATTTTTCTGCAATCAAATTACAATTTAATTATTACTTATTTAATATTTAAGTTGTAAACCCTCAAAGTATCAACAGCAAAAATTTCTTGCTATTTAATTTAATTTTTACTTGTTTTTATAACCAATAGCAATTTTTTGATAATTTTCAAAATATTAATCTCAAAGTTTTGTATTAAAAAATAATAATGTTTTTGCATAAATTATTATAATTTCTTTTCTTAATTATTGAAACAGTTATAACAATAATTATTTTTAAATACTCGTTTATAATTTAAAGTCACAATGAGTGGCATAGCAATGAGAGACTACGGAGGCGGTCCACCCCTTGATAAATAACATTTGACAGTATGTAAAATTGCCAAAAATAAAAGCAATCTATCATATCTTTGAGTATTTACTTGTCCTGCCTCTAAGAACTATAGCAAACCTTCTCAATGCAACTTTAAAAAAAAAAAAGGGGGGGGGGGTAAAAACGCAGCACATACAATATAAAAAAAAAAGGGTACAGTGGTGATTAGCACTTTGTATTGGAATGACTGCAAAACTGAAAAACATAAGAACTAGAAAGAAAGCGATGGACGTCTGCATTACGTTCTTCGATTTACAAAGCTAGAAGCTTATCGTGAATTTACGATTTTTGACGAACCATTCGGGATCCACCGACAAAAGCTAACGTGTGAAACCCACAAATCCAGCACCAGACATTTTTCCCCGCCAGTGTCCAATACATTGATTACCTTGTTCTGCGACAAGAAACGTGGAACAGCCGCCCTTTAGACTAATCAAAAGCCCGAAAAAAAAACACACTCTAAATACTGGTGTTAAATGATAAAATAAATAAGAACTTTGTGAAAAAACACACATAAAATGTTACTGCTGCATCAGCTGATGAAGACAAAGAATTTTTTGGTGGAAACGATCGTAACATCTTATAACATTTTATGTGTGTTTTTTCACATATAATCGCTTTAAAGTTTTTATTTATTTTAATTAAAAGCCCCTGATTTCGGCTGAACTGAACAGTTCTATGGCTTAGAAAAGGAGTGGACAATTGTTTTATCTTAAATCTTAGGGGGGGGGGGGGCACTTTGTAGATGCGAAAATCAATAGGGGTGGTACACCTTTTAAAATTATTGCATTCAGTAGTAAGTTTTGCATTTTAGAAGCGGTATAAATTGTATCATGATAAAAATAAATAAATTTATATAGCTCCAAGCAAATTTAATTTTAAATTCACGTTAATAAAACAAATGTACCCTATTACACTTTTCTTAACTTTTTTAAAAACAGGAATGCGATTGCTTGTTGAGATTCTCATTACAGCTTGCTAGATAATGCCTGCCAAAGAGCATCTATATTTACTCTTGTTGATCTACAAGCAAGAAAGCATAGCTCAAAAATACATGTAGATGAAAATTATTGAAAAAATTTCCCCAGTATAAATCTCTTTATACATGGAAATTTTTTAGCAGAAAATGATTTGTGGAATTCAGCTAATGGTACAGCATTAAACGTTTCTCTCATAGTATGATCTGATTGCATGTCGATAAGTTCAAGCTGTAGCTCCTCAGGTGCTGTGTCAATATCAGCCGTGATAGACAGAAAATTGAATTTAAACTCTTTAAGTCCTGAAATCTTTTTTTCTGATTTCATTTTGTAACCTCTGCCGATAATCCCTAATTTCAACAAAAACACTCTTTCCTAAGTGGGAATTTAAAACTTTTTAGTCTTGGTAATAATTATTTTTTTCAGAAACCTCGGTTCAAGGGAGATTTTTCTGACTATCTTGGCGGGCCATAATTTGTTTTCCCATGCTATTTGCCTACCCCTGGCGTAGAGCTTGGGAAGCAGGGAATAGCCCTTTCAAAGAATATGAAGGCTGATTCCTTCTTATCAAGTTTGCACTTGTAGTCAGGGTGTCTACCATCATGCAAAGGTCACGAAAGCCACGGAAAAGTCAAGAAATGGGAAAAAGGTCAAGAAAAGGTCAAGAAATGAAGCACTAGGTCATGATTTGCGACTCAACTACGCTTTTTCCATTTCATTCAAATTCTTAGTTTCTAATTTTTTGTGACAGACAAAATTTAACAGTTTTTCATGTGTTTATTTTATAGGAAAGCATTAAAATACTGTTCGTTTGCTATTTATAAAATTCATATAAAATGTCATTTACATATTATTTAGCAGAAATCATCAAAAATGATGTCTGCCAAATAGTTGTATAATGAACTGACAATAGTTCAATATGTCGAGTGCGTGTTGTTTTACACCTTGGGAATTTCAAAAGTTGGCAAGTATGTGTTTTCAAACCTGAGAAAAGTATATCAGTTATCCACCTTCTCGCCTAAAAAAAAAAGTTAAAATTAAGATTATTTAAGAGTAATTTTTTTTTCTCCCTTCATTCCCTGTCAAATTCAGTGTTTTGATTATTTTCCACATTTTTTTTTTTTAAAGCAATAACTTGGATTCCACTTAAAATTATAATTATCGCTGATCCCCATGTTTCATAGCTAATAACTTCAATTTCCCAAAAGTTTTATGACATATTATAGACTTTCATAAGTTCTTTGTTACCATAGATGTAAAAAGATTTACAATGTACAAGCTACATACATGTTTACAAAATAGCAATTGGTCCAAGTTAACTGAAAGCAAACGGCTGATCATTGAAAAAGTTGGGGAAAAAAAAAAAAGCTTTAAAAATGGGCAGGGAAAAGAAAAACTCGAAGAATTTTGTAATTCATTGTTAAAATCAAAATCAGTTGTATATTTTTCTGCAAAATTTCCACCAATTCTAAAATGCCGGATAGAACATATTCTGCATCCCTGCCACGATGTATTTTTGATATTAGAGTTTCGTATTTGTTATGGTCAAGAAAAGGTCAAGAAATCAAGCTTACTTTTTGTGGTAGACACCCTGGTAGTGTATTGCTCCAATTTTTAGCTTATTTAATTTTTCTTTTGAAGAACTTTTAAAGTCGGGGTCTCTAGTGGCAGTCGGGGCCTCTATAGGTGCTTGGGGCCCCTGGCGGCCACCAGGTCCGCCAGGCGTTAGATCCGCCACTGACTCCAGGCTACAAAAAGCTAACTGTACGGTAATTTGATTAAAAAATTTGTTGTAGTAAAAGTTGACTATCTGGAAAGCATGGGAAAGAAAAGCAAAATTAGCATTTAACTTTAAACATACTTATCTTGAATACTGTATTAATAATGAAAATACTGCTGGAGGAGTGCAGTTTTTAAGAAGTTCACTGGCAGTTTTTTAAGAAACAAAACCATTAAAATAAGGTTTTTCAGAATACCTTCTATTTATGTGCTCATTATTTCTCACAAGAAATTTCTTTTTTCTGTGTACATTATTTCTCATGATCACAAAAATTAATATTTAGTTATATTTTTGTCAGCAAATAAAGTTTTTTTTTTTTTTTAGCACTAGAGTCACAGTTGATTTATGCTGATTTTTCTGTCAACGTATTTTTGTGGACCAATTTGCATCAACACGTTTTCATTGCATTTTTCAATAGGGTTGCCAGATAGCGTATGGGGGAGGAGGGGGGAGAATAAAATGTTAAAAGATGCCAAGATTGCAATTTTCGATGATTTATCACCAAATTTGGTGTCCCTCCCCCTCCCCCCCAAAAAATGCTTAAAACTGAAACTGGCTTGGCTATATTGTTCATATTTGGTGAGAAACTAACTAACCCTACAGTTTTAATACAAAGAAGAAGTATAGTTAGAATATGGCTAACAAAGATTTTAAAAAAGTTTTAAAAGCGATTTTAATAGATTTCAGTTGCAAGGAAGTATTTTATGGAACAAGCAAGACAAGCGGTACACTCATGGATTATTATATACTTTCCAAACAGTGTTTATAAAGTAGAGGTGGGGAAAACCGTTATTTTCAAAGAACAGTTGTTCACCGTTCCCGTTCTTTTTTAAAGAACAGTTCTTTTTCCTGTTCTTTTGAGAACAGGTTCTTTGATTTATGGTAGCTTTATTATGACTATTTTATTCAATTTAAAAATGAAAATATACGTCTTTTTAACATGTACTATACTTTAGTACAATTGTAAAACCCGCAGTGGTCTGGGCACTAAACTCCGTTGCCATAAGAACACGAAAAGTGAAGCAGCATCCGGATTGGCCAGTGCTTGGGAGGGTCAACTTCCTCTCGGCTCGACTGCTGTGGGACCGTGTGCCCTAATGGGAGCTGGTGCACGTAAAATCCGTCGTGGCTTCAATGTCCTCCAAATTGTTAAACGATACCTCTGGGGGTGCTGATTTCAGGGGGTGGGTCCCTCCTCTGGAATTGGTTCAAAATTAGGGGACCCCAAGCTGAGTCGGAGTTCCTCCCACTGGGGCTCATTAAAATGGAAGCAGCCCCTTCCGCCCATCGCCTGCCTATTTGAGGGATCTGGCACCGCCCCGCGGGTTGCCAGAGGGCATTAGCAACAACAACAACAATTGTAAAATGTTTAAAAAAAACTTTGCAACCAACATTCTGGCTTTCTTCAATCAAGTATGTTAACAGTAATTTTTTGTAAAAATATTTTAATGGCAGCTGGCTGTGCGTGGGCACAGCCAGCTGCCGTCAAAAAAAGACTGCTGTCGTCAAAAAAAGGGTCTCTAGATCTGTGGCACGCAATGAACGTTTCGATCGTCCGCCCTCTTGCTAGTAGTTAAGTCGAGCGATGGCAACGGCCGCCCTTTTTTCAGCATTGGGAAATGGTTGCGCCTTAAAGGGTAAAAAAGTACATGCTCCAGCTTAAAAATTAAAGACTCCGTTTAAAAAGCTGTAAGTATCAGGCTCCAGATTAAAAATAATACGCGTGTATAAATATGTCGATTGCTTCGACTACGATTTAAGAAAATGAATACGACTTTGGCATATAAAATTACATGGCTTCCGACCAGGGCCATACCTAGAAAATAATTTCGGAGTCGGGGAGCATCGTATATCGGGATAAAATTTTCAGGATATATCCCCTACAGCCAATTTCTGTCTAATTTAGCAAGATTAATTTTTTTTTTATTACTGCACAAACATTTCGTTCATTTATACATCACTGCATTTCATACCCCTCACCATGGGCGCCGGCAGAATATTTCCCAGGGGGGGGCAAAGACTACTCAAGGGGGGGGGCAAAGACTACTTCAACGTATAGTTATGTTGGAAAGAGCAAAAAAGCAAAGGATAACACTGCATACAAAAATCCAGGGGGAGGGGGCATTGCCCCCCCCTTGCCCTATGCTGCCGGCGCCCATGCCCCTCACCATCCCCACACAGAAAAAAATTTCTGGCTACGTCCCTGTATAAATACACCATGTACATATAATGTAATAAATTCGGGGGAGCGGCGTCCGAACTCATAGGACCCCCCAGTGGCGGATTAATGCATTTTTGTCGGGGGGGCGGTAAGTTAGAGGATTGACATATACATCCATTTTTTGGAAGAAAAAATAGGATCTTTTACATTAATTTCTTTTTTCTCGGGGGGGGGGGGGGGGGGGGGTCGCCCCCTCCGCCCACCCCCTTTAATCCGCCCTTGCCCCCCCGTCTAAGTACGGCCTTGCTTCTGACTCCAAGTCTACAACTTTGACCCTAGCTCAGAACTTAATTAAAGCAAAAGAACAGGGAACAGATTTAATGAAAGAACACCTTTCACCGAAGAACAGTTCTTTTAACCTGTTCAGCAAAAGAATGCCTTTTACCCCGTTCCCGCTCTTAGCTCTCCGTTCCGAAAAAGAACTCCAGCTCAGGAAAAGAACGTTGAACTAGGTGTTCCCGCTCACTGCTGGGAGAACTCCTCGAGTCATGATCAAAGAACGTGTTCTTTTTCAGCCAATAAGAGATGGCTAAGAGCGTTTGAAGCTAAGGCGCATTTTATATGGAGATAGTGTAATGCTTATATTATTGTTTGATGTTGATAAAATATTTTTTTTCGATTTGTTTGTGTTTCAGACTATCATTTTCTTTATTATTAAATTTTTTACTTTGATTCAAATTGAGTAGTTTGGCTGGAATAATAAAAATTGGCAAATTGTAATCCTGTGAGTGCATTTCGTATTGAACATATAAGAAAGCTTCTTATTCTTTGCCCGGGTCCACTTTAAAATTATGGTAGGTTGGGTTAAAAGTTCTATCTCCCCCCCCCCCCAGATAATCATCTTCGTTATCATTATTTCTCAAAATAACTAAGATTCCACAATTAGAATTTGATAAAGCTAAAATTGTGAACTTCTGTCCCCACCATCAGATACGTAGCCAATGTGGGGGAGGGGGGGTCTGCCCCCCCCAGAATTTAAATTTTTCTTAGCAAAAAAATATTAATCGTGCCTTTCAATGAGAAATTTCACCTTTAAGGCATTTTCCAAAATTTCTCTTTTCAACACGCTTGCCTACCATAAAATTTTGAAGCATCGGACCTTAAAGAACTGAGAACATGTTTTTGCCGTGATCACTGAACAGGGTATTCCCGTTCTTTCTTGAGAACAGGTTCAAAAGAACAGGGTGTTCATTCTTGCCCCATCTCTATTATAAAGGTGAAGTATAGTTAGAATATGTTTAACAAAGATTGTTAAACAGCTTAGTAGGTGATTTTAATATTGGTTTCTATTCTGAAAAGCATTTTATGGAACAAGAAAGAAAACCAGAGCATATTCATGAATAATGATACACTTTCCAACTTAATATAATAAGGAAGAAAAATAGGAATGACACATGGCTTATGATACTCTTAATATATAGCTCTTTAAAATGCATATTTTAAATATGCATTTATTCGAAAAGGCTTCGAATTATTTATGTATTTATTTATTTTGTAAAGTAACTAAAGTATGATCCTTTTTTATAGTATTAAATTGACTCTTCATGGAAAGTATATTTTTATTGAATTTAAAATTCACTAGCAATAGTGTACTATAATTTTTGATGACATTTGTTGTAATGTAGCATTTCTATGTATTTTCTATTCTAGAAGATTTTGTTATATCACTAGTGTAGATTACACTGGTGTGGCATTTTTTACTGAAATTATCTTACCCTTTTGACAGATCCATACTTAGAGCATTCCTTTATCAGGCAGTTACTTCTTACAATTATCGTTAAAAAGCAACTGAAATTAACGTACTTTACAAACAATCATTTATTGATCTAAATCATTTTATAAATTTTGTGTAATATTAAGATAACTAAATCTTTATTTTCAGTGATGGGAAAGGCTCTTTCAGTTGGCTTAGATTTGATTGGAACTGGACGTAGTGTTACAATAGATAAAGAATTTCAAGCTGATTTAAAAAATTTAGAGCTCATGACTGAGAGTCAGAGTGATGTCCTTACCCCTAGAGAAAAAGATCATGTAAAAGCCATTACTACTTGGGCATCAGGGTATGCATTCAGTTCTTTATTAGCATATTTTTACATGTTTAAATTACAGTCCGAGTAAAAACTTTAAGGCCAGTAAAAAATTTTGAGAAAATGGAAAAATGAAATAAAAGGGATTCAAAGATTATTGTATTATTAATTGTTAAAGTTCATTGTTAATAACGCAAGAAATAGAATTTATAAATTACCGCAATTTATGGAAGAAACACCACGGCGTTTATGAGTATAAAAGTTAAAAAATAGTAAGTGCAGCATTTCTACTGGGTGCGGCATTTATATTATTTAAATTTTTTTTTAGCCAATCTTCAATGAAAAATTTGTTTAGTGATCATTGTTTCAAAAGATGGTGCCACCACCGATCACGTACTTTTTAGCGTGCACAGCATAGCGAATCAGAATGCGAACCGATGCCCGTAGAAAAGTAGTTTGATCCAGTTTTGGAGAAAGTGAGATGTCGGAGCACCATGAGAAACGTCCATGTCCTGCGCTCTGGATTGGATGGCTTCATAAATCCAACCGATGTCTCCTCAATTAAGTAAAAAGAAAAAAAAAAATAGAAGTAAATCTTTTATGTCTACATTTTAGAACTTTAATTAAATTTTAATGAAGGTTTGAATATATATTTTGAAGGGTTAAAGTTCCATAAAATACCGCAAAAGTGCACTGCGCTCTATTAAACACACCCATTTTTCATATGAATCTGTATTGTTCTTAAAATACTGAATTTCTTCCAAAACTAGTCTATGTTGCACCTGGTGCAAGTTTAACCTTTCCCCCCCCCCAAAAATGTTAATCTAAAGGTTTTTATTATTTTTTTCACCATGCGGCTTTGTGCCCTGTGCAGAAGCACTCTTCCGAATAAACATTGCCAACTAATTGGCATGCTCAAGAAATGCTGATTGCTTTTAAAATAAATCCCAATGTTATAAATATCAAAAATAATAAATAGAAACATCAAGATTTCTTACACAACATTTAGTTTAAAACAAAAAATTTGCTGAAGCAAACTCATTACGTAATCAACAGCTGGCCATCTGGGGAAAAAAATGTTCACTTTTAACTGGAGCCTCTTCTCCTCACACATCGATGACTCTTTTTGTTTTAATGGCTCCTAGCAGTCTGTCTGAACTTTTTGTGAATGCAAGAAGTTTTTCAGAAGTTATTTTTTTTTATTATTGTAAATTTGCCTTTTTGAATATAAACATTGATATCTTTGATTATTTGAAAATAGAAATCGCAAGTTTCGTAAAATAGCGGTAAATACTTTAAAACATTCTATAGGAAGGGGAAAAAAAAGGTAGATTTTTTTACGGTTTATCCACCTTCTCCCGAAATATATCTCATCAACTTAATAGCTTTTTTAATAAATTAGGTCCAAGTAATGCAACATATTTTTTATTTATTTATTTTTTTGGTAATTAAGGAATTATTTTAGAAAATATTGAATTTTAATCTGGCATTGACTTCTGGCCGAGATCACCCCCACTCCTCTCCCACCACCGATAGCGGCTGCGGCGTTTCTGATGATTTTCTAGTTAACTAAGCTCATTTTTGTGGGTGTGGTGTTACTTCCATAAAAGTCACATGTACAAAATTGGTATATTCAGCTTGAGTAAAAACTTTAAGGTCACCAGTAATTAAAAAGAAAATAAATATACATATACTGGCTCAAATATTACTGAAATTGATCAGACAGGTTTTAGATAAAAGCTTTTTTATTAAAAATAACTGATAAATAAAGAGAGCAACTTCTCCTCACAGGACAGTCCGACTCTTTGCAATGACATACAACAAAAAAGGCCAAGATCGTCGGCCACATCTTCCTTATGAATATACAAAATTTACATACTGACGTTTGCAAATGAAAGATGAATGCTAAATAAAAGGAACCAAGGAGCAAAACGAATGCACCAAACCGGGGGGGGGGGGGGGGGGGACCGAACGTTTGCCATGACACAAGCGTGACGCAATACATTTTAGCCAAAGAGAGTAGAAGGTGCATACAGGCAGCAGCCGGTAAAAACCAGCAACTTGCCGATACGAAAATAAACAATGTTAAAATACATGTCAAAAGATTAAAGACGTAGCGAGATAGGTGTAAATTTAGTTAATATAGCAACTTCCCTAACAGCATCTACTGGCAATGACTCAAACAAGCTACTTGTTTTGGCAACAGGTTTAAATGTTTGTCAATAAACTGTGTATAATCTAATTCAAAGGTATGAAAGTTATATTTGTACAGCAAAATTGGCTAAGCCTCAGTTGCTGCAGAAGCACGAAAGTAGATCGTTTGAACTTCAGCCAGCAAGTAATGACCTGGAATAACCATTGGATAGAAATAATTTTTTCTGATTAAAAAAAAGGAATTTGGATAGACCAGATGGTTGGAAATACTAATAGCATGATTTTTAAGAAAAGAAAAAGGAGTATTCTCCAAGCGCCAAGTAGGTGGAGGCTCTGATGATCTGGAGGTGCTTTGCTTATGATAGTTTGGGTTAACCCAAGTTTGTTGTTTCGGTTTTGTTCAATTGCGTCTGTTTCGGGCAAAATGAATTCACAAGCATATCAGTGTGTTGTAACAAGTTATCTTTTACCAAATGCTGAACCTCTTGAAGGAGAAAATTGAAAATATCAGCAAGATAATGCACCTATCCATTTGATTAACAGTGCAAAAAAATTGTTCCAAGTCACCAATGTTGAAAAGTTGAAATGGCCAGCTAACTTTCCAGATCTTAACCCATAAGTTCTCTGTTGGGTGACTTAGAAGAGTTAATGCAATCAGGGCTGCCAACTACTATGCAATTGGCGTAGTAACTACGCATTTGTTTACTTTTTTCCACGCTCTACGCAACGTATGTTGAGAACTACGCTTTTTTCCTTCTTTTTCAAGGAAAAAAAAAATCTACAGCCAAAAATGTACCATCTTATGTAAATTTGGTATTTTTTAATTTTTAAATATCCCTTTCTTATCTTATGTTTTGTACGTGGGTAGAAAGATATCAGTGCATGCCTGCCAAGTAATTGACTTGATGTTGGCGTGAGTTGGCTGGCCGTAAGATTTTTCGACTCCTTGGCTCTCTCCCCAGCCATGAAAACTTTTGCTTACGGATTTTGGCCAATCAGATGACTCTGCTTGGGCGGTTTTCCTGACATCGTGAAAGCTTCTGTTTCTACACCTTGGCCAACAGAAATATGGAGTGCTTGCATCATCTATTTTCCTTGGTCGTGTGTGCACTGAAACTTCTCAGCTCCCTCCTTACTTCATGCTGTAGGGAAATAAATATGAATTTTGCATACACAGATTGAACTTTCAATGTGCACTAAGCCGCATGCTTTGGCATTTTTTAGACATGTACTAGTTTACTTATCTGTTGCTGTTGTCATTTTAGTATATCGTGTGCACATGCTACTTATAGAACTCCGTGGTTTATAGCTGTGTTAAAAAATAGCGGAATTAAGATCGATTAAAAGTTAACAATGTCAGTTAGGGCTGAGAAAAAAAAAAAGATTGCATGCCAAACGGTCTAAGCTTCAATATACATCCTACTTTTTTTATCTCCAAAACTAGCAATAAATGTAATATTTGACCTTTTTCTGGAAATGCGAATGAATTCTTTGCTACATTCTGTTTTTAATCTTTTTCACAATGTTTTCTTAATATTTTTAAATTCTTTTTTTTAGTTTTCCGACTATTTTTACCGTTAAAATGAAACGAGGGGCTGAGGGTTGCGGAGACCCCTCACATAAAAATCAATTGTTAGTAAATATTTTTGAAATTTATGTTGTTTAGATTCTTAACCCTAAATTCTTATAACAAATATTCAAATTTTAGTAGTTTAGTAAATTTTAGTAAAGTTTTTACTCAAGCTTAAATATTGATCTGTGTTCTGTAATATTATCTGATGATAAATTATTTACAAGTGAATTTTGCTGCATTTTTTAATTGTATTTAAGGTTAATAATTATGAATCAAAACAATATTTTAATCCTACGTTTAAGATTTTTCCATTTCCTCAAAATGTTTTTCTGGTCTTAGTTTTTACTCAGGCTGTAAGTATAAGTCCCTTTAAGTGCACTGACATATAGTATATTTAGTTTGGTTTCTTTAATTTTTACCAATTTTTTTCGATGAGGAAAATAAAATGCTGATGAAATCCTCTGCAGAAATTAGGGTGATCCCCTTACAATGAAAATAAGAAAACTTGTATGGCAACAGCACTTTAACATTTTAATAAAGGATGTATATAGGCTTTAAGGAATAATATTCTGAAAAAGTGTTGCCTGATGTCTGCTAGTTTAGTCAGCTGTTCCTGTTATTTGTATTAGACTTATTTTCACAACCACTAATGCATAAAGTAAATATGAATAAAGTGCTAAGACAAATGTGCACTAACCAATATATGTTACACAGTGATTTCTTTCTTGTATGTTTTTTTCCTTGTACAACTTTTATATTTCTGTCATTTTTTTTTAATTCTAAATTATTTTACTTTTATTTTGTAGGAATTGGGTTGAAGCTACTAGCATTTGGGATGATATTCTTCAAACACATCCAACTGATATTTTAGCTCTTAAATTAGCTCATGATACATATTTTTACCTTGGTTATCAAAAGGAAATGAAAGATTCAGTTGAAAAAGTTCTTCCACATTGGACTCCTGATATACCACTATATGGGTGAAGTATCTTTAAGCATACTTATTTCTTAATGTTGTAAAAACTGTCTCATATAGGACCATTTTTTTTGGTAGAAATTAAATTTATTTTAAATAAACTGCTTTATGAATCACATTAAAATTATAAATAACATTTTTTTCTTGTGTGGAGTTGGGGCATATTTGAAGTTGTTGCAGAAATCTCCGCTTATTTTTCGGGTTCGTCGTTTGAAAGTCCAGTGTATGTGGAAATTTCTAGTAAACAGTCCACTTGTCAGGATGAAACACAAATTTTATTGATTCTAGAACTTCTGCTGTACAAAACGAACAGTCGAACAGTCTGCCGTACAAAATTCAGAGCCATTAGCAGCCAGTAACTTGATTTATAACAGTCAGTTTAACACAGAAATTTTCTCATGCTGTATTTCACACACAAAATAATGCCACAGGTTAAAATTCAGTGGAAATTCTTGAGGGAAATCATAAACTGTCTCTCAGGATACAACAATGAAGAATTCACAAACAGCAATCAAAAACAAGCTTCTCAGAACAAGCAAAATATGGCTTCTAAAAGTGCCAATACAGAGCTTAATACAGCCGATACAGAATGAAGATCTGCTCATCACAGCTGTCCACAGCAAACTGAAACTTTCCTGGGCTCACTGCCCTTTTTATACCTTCTGTCGACAGTTCACGTACATTCAGGACAATTCTCTCTTCAGAAAGATCCCGAACAATCACAAAATTTGATTGCATCACAGAACTGTAAATGAGTAATACTAGGCTATTGCATAATACTAATGCAGGAAAACAAACATTGCAGGCCCGGTAAAATTATGCCGAATGCTAAATGTCATCGAGCTGGGAGACTTTTTGGCAAAATATCGCCAAATTTGGTGACAAAAAGAAGTTTTCAAAAGTAAAGTCAGCTAAGCTCTTGAGCCAATATTTCTTAAATTCAAGAAAACTCCATGTTAAACAATGAGGCCACACTAAATTCTTTCTCTCTTGTTCTAGTTAAACCGATTTTGATGCAACACATGCAAATTTTAATTATTTGACACATAGAATATGAATTTTAGACCATATTTAACACCCAGAAATTCGTAACATTATGTTTCTGGATTAGAGATGAGATGGGCTCAGCCCAAACCCGGGCTCGGGCTCTGCAATCCACAATTGCGTTCCGGCTCGGGCTCATAAAAAAATTTCTCCTTTATTGAGCATACTCCTTGAAACAAATTTTAAAAAGTGATTCATGAGGAAAATAAAAGTACTTATTAAAAAAAAAATGCGGCTCGGGTGCCTAGAAGGTGTGTGAAGCTCTTTGGGTATTTCAGAACGGCGACTTACATTGCTTAGTGAGTCATGAGATCGGACATTATTTGATAAAAATAGATATAAAGAATTAGAAAGTGCATTGAGAGTTTGCAACTACCCAGTAAACACACACAGGTTCTCTGAACGTCTATTAACGTTTAGAAGACTTCTTCTGAACGTTAATACACGTTCAGAGAATCTGTGTGTATTTGCTGGGTACATTTGTCTTTAATTTGCACAAACGGCAAAATTTATTGTATTCTATTAATGAAGTAATTAAATTTTTTTAATCTTTAGCTGAAATTTCGGGCTCGGGTGGGCTCGGGCTCCGACTTAAATAATATTGCTCGGGCTAGCTCGGATTAAAAGTCGGCGGGCTCGGGCTTCAAAAAATGAGCCCGAACTCATCTCTTTTCTGGATTAGTTTTACGTAACAATTTAATGCTTATTTATTCAATAAATGCAGTGATAATTTTCTACAATAGAGTGCAGCTAAGCCATTTCCTCTATTTTGAGGCTTGGTGTTTAATAGTTTATTAATGTTTTTGTGACAGTATTTAACTTTTGGACAATGACATTGGGCGGATATATTTACTGTGATTTATTATGCATTTAATAATAACTACAATGTTTCTGCTTATTGATAATTCGAATTACCTTTAGTATGTTGAAAGCATGGGGGAAATTTCAGGTATTTATTTCCTTTATGAAATGTATATACTGTGTAGTTATAATTAAACATCCCTCCATCTTCTTACATATGGACTGCACATAAGACGCACTCAAGGAAGTTTAAAAAAAAAATGTTAAAAAAACGTCCACTAGGTGGCATTTTGAATGGAAAATTGGTGAAATCAACTCGAGAAATTACCTGTATTAGTTGATAAATGCTCAGATACTTTTGAAAAAAGTTGAAATTGTTTGTATATATCGAGTTAGTAAGTTCCATTGTTAAATTTGCTGTGTTTTCATGCAAAGTAATACCTAGTGGTCAGTTTTGACGAAAAAGTTTTTTGAACAAAATATTTCTAAAAACTTGAGTGCATATTATGAACAGTCCGTATTCCATAGCTGGTGGCAATCTGCTGACCTGCTTCAGTTGCAGAATTCTGTTTATGAGGAAGTTTAATCATAACCGCCTTGTATATATGTATGTATGTATATGATGTCCCAGAAACACACCTAGACTTTTATTCCTTAAATATTGATTATAAACATATACAATAAATTATGAAGTTATGTAGAAAAAAAGGTAAAGAATTTTAAGGTATATCGATAAAAATTTTTAGGTGATCAAATCTAAATAAATACAAAATTAAATTTTTTTTTACAGCCCCTGTGCAAAAAAATTCCCAGTCAGTAGAATGTGCTTCATATATTAATTAAGAGATGTGCAAAGTTTCAGCCTTTCATCCTAAAAAGGTTCAGAGATATATTTAAACAAAGTTGATGTGGGGCTATACAATACCACAATAATAGAAGTATTATGGATGTATATGCAATCATTGTTTTCTTTCGTGATTTGTGTACTATCCCTGAAATGCGATCATTTGACATAATTTTTCCCCCTTGAAAGATGGCTTGCCAGCATATATTTATTTTAATATCTGCTACACTTTTTAAGATAAAGTTTTGTACATCACCTCACTAAAGTATAGAGAACATTTTACTAACTGTGAACTTTTTTGTATGAGGCCGTATAAGAATTTATTTAGATTTAATTGTCTGAAAATTAGCAATATTGTTACTGGGGTTAGTTGAAAGTTAAGGAGCCCTATGTAATATTTAAACCATAACAGGAATAAAAGATATTTTTTATATTTATTAATTTTTACTATTTATTCTAAAAGACATGACTATTTAAAGAAAAGTTTGAATGTCATTAACTGAATAATATAACATAATTTAAGAACTGATATTACTAATGTCATGTCTGATATAATAAATATTTTCATGTAGTTTAAACTTGTTTTCACTTTTCAATCTAGGCATTTGTTTGGAATGTATGCTTTCGGACTAGTGGAAATTGAATCATATAAGAAAGCAGAGAACAATGCTAAAAAAGTAAATAAGTTTTTTAGTGTTTTTAATCTTTGTTATATTTTGAAGTAATTAAAAAAAATTAGTTTTATTATCTGGTAATGCATTTGTTAAACAACAATATCTGTATACAATCGATTAAAACAACTTAAAAAACGAACTAATTTTGCCTTGATTTTAAATTGATTCAGTGTCCATTAAAAATGTTTTGAAATTAATTAGGAAAATCTAATATTGCATTAACCTATTTAATTTAAAGACAAGGCAAAGAACTTTTAAATATTGTAATTATGTATGAGGAAATGTAGTTTCTTTTATTTGAGGATGTGATATTTGTTCTGATAATTTAATTACATGCTTGCTGTAAATAAAGCATAAGATACTTATATTTTCTAATATTTATATATCTTGATATTTGTATCATAAGAATTAATACATCAGGTTAACATGGTTTTCAGAATGCTATTTTAAAATAAACACAGGCAGTGCCAGTCTTTTGTTTGAAGTTGCCCAGTTGTATACAATTTTTGGGGTCCCCAAATGTCACAAATGTTAAAATTTCATGAATGAAAAGATGTGTGCCTATAAAGTGAACATTGAGAATGAACTAAAATACCACTAATACCACTTTAATGGTGTCGTGGTAATCTAAGGTTCCAGTTAAACTGCATTGAATGTGTACACTAAATCTATGGTGCTGTTTATCCTCCTTTTTAATTAGCCTGCATTAATAATAATGAAAAATGTGAGAAATATGAATGTCTTCACTTTGTTGAACCCTCAAGAATACTGTTAATTAGTTCAGAATAGAATAGTTTAGTTTGTTATGAAGGCAGTAAAATATATATTTTGTTAAACCTGATATTTAAAATTTGAATTTGCCCACAATTTAAGGAAAAAGACAAAAATCCTATGTCAAAATTATTTATAACAAGTAGAATCAATAACTTCATACTTTCAATCAAATTAACCAAAATATAAATTTGAATATTCTTCTTTACATTAAGACTATTACTGTGATTTAACCATATTAAAAGCAGAGAATATACTAGTCAGTGTTGCCAATCTAGGAGATTGCCACCCTGTGGTATAGTGACTAAAGAACCATTCCATCACATCTTGGATTTGGGTATTAACTTGCCATCCCTTTATGAGGGGCAACGCTGTTCACTCACTGGGTGCTTCCATAATAAAATGGACAGTAATCCAGGCCTTAGTAGTGACGAATGCTTGATGAGCAAGTGCCTGCCCTTCGAGGAAAAAAATATATATATTAAAAATTTAGAAATATCTTAAAATCTTTTTAAATAACACTTGTGGTGGCCACCTCACTACCATCCTCAGTTTATCTGCTATGCACTGATCTTCTTTCTTCTAGAATCGCTTTTCATCCTGGATCTACTAGAGCATGCATGGTATAGAGACACTATAGTATACTTTGTTAGAGACTTGGCACGAGCAAAATGATTTCCGATTGGCCGAAGTGGAGAATCAGCCGCTGCAAGCTCTGGATGAAAATCTTCCATAGAGTTAGCATTGTGGAATGGAATGACTTCAGAAGACCTGCTATATCCAAACATTAAATAATCATTTTCACGTTTTTCCTTTCGATTTTCCAATTCTGAAACACTAAATGCAAAAAATCACTTTTTAACTAAAAATCCGAAATTAAATAGTATTTTGAAGTGATTATTTACGTAGTTTAGCTTTCTAGCTGTCAGAGGAAACCTGAATTTTACGTCTTGTCTTACAGCATCCTTGTTTGAACTTTACAAAAATATTTTTTTATGTTAAATGTGCACATCTGCAAAGTCCTTCTAAAGCTCTGTATTTTATACTTTTTTCCGCGATTACACTGGACTGCATTTGGAAGTATCTTAAAATCCTTTTAAATAACACTTGTGGTGGCCACCTCAATACCATCCTCAGTTTTTCTGCTATGTAGTTTGATGATCTATCAACTGTAGTTTAATCTGGCATCAAACTGCAGAAGGCCCCCTTTTACTCGGCACGTTTCATCTGAGATTTTTACTTTTGGTCAAAAATGTTTCAGTTGTTGAAAATTTTTAGATAAAGAATATTTTTCTAAAAACCAGATCTGCTCAGAGCCATTGCTAAGACTTCTTTTAGGGGTCAGGGGGAAATGTCGATGAAATGCTAAGTCAAATATTGTTTTTTACAAACTTTTTAATTTTGTATCAACTATATTACCAACTTTTTACTTTTGCCAACTGGGTTTACATAATTTGCCAAGAGTATCAAAAATAGAAAACAAATTATAGTTCTTGTTAAAAAATTTTTACAGAGTTTGCCTACTATGTATTTAATTTTGCCTTAATACAATTTTGAGTGTTACGGGGGGATTCCCTCCCCCCTATCCCCCTTTAGCAAGGGCTCCAGATCTGCTTATTAATCCATGAGTTCTATAGTGTTTTATCCATTATTATACTATAATATTGTACTAAATATTTGTAATATATATAAAATGGTAGGTGCTCTGTATTAGAAATATTTAGTATAAATTCTATTATATTCTGTATAATTCAGTAAATAAAGTGATAGAAACATTTAATTTTACTTATATATATATAATGAATTTCTAATGTATAAAGCTGTGAGATTTAGGGACTGGACCCTGTTTTTAAGGGGCCCCAGGCTGTTGTTCCTCTTACGCTTATGATAATCGGACTCTGATGAAACTCACAGGCACTATGAACTGCATACGTCAATTCTATATGCTATAGATAAAAAGCAGAAAAAGGAACATCTGTCCCAAGATAAATTAAAGTCTAAATGAATGGAATGGACACTGAACCAATTCCAGCCTCTTGACCACATAAAAATATTAAGAATTTGGATGTTGAAATTAGGATAGTCCCCTTATGCGTCCAGCGTTGCTTCCCTACTTTAGTCTCTCAATGCTAAAGTGGGGAAGCAATGCAATTATTTTAAATTAATAATTGATGAAACATAATTATGCAGATCCCATATATTGCATCAATCCATAATCACCCCACAGGCCCCAGCGTAAGGCAATGCAGAGCGCTCTATGTATAAATCGAAAAAAAAAAGCAGAAAAACTATTTCGTTTGCATATATCAGCATTTCTTAAAATGTGCTCCAATTTTAAAGTTTAAAAATGCTTAAAAATCATTTATCAAAACCAGTCAAAACATTGACTATGTATAAAGGCATGAAAAAAAAAAAAAAAATGAACGGTGAAATCTTATGAAATGTCTTGTATTGTCAATGACATTTTGTCTTTTTTTTTTTTTTTTTTTCAATGGCAAAGGCAAGACAATTGAAATAAGTAGAACATCAAGAAAAAGAAAAAGATGACAAGAAAACTGTAAATAGCTGCGAGATAAAATTTTATACTCCACAGTGAATTTCCCATTTCAAAAGTGCTCTGTGACTTAAAAATATTTAAGGACCTCTGACATAAATCATATTTTCCATTCTTGTTATTACATAAATAAATATGTACATTTTTAAAGCGTCCCCCCCCTCTAACACCTTACTTCTATTGCATAGCAGTGACAGAAACGGATTATTGCAAAAATGTATGTAAATATGCTGCAATATTAAATACATTCAAATATAAATGTAGAACAATCAATATATAAATATAATCATAAAATATTAGGAAAAAGAACAGAACATGGAATTTCTAAAGCATGATTTCTTTAGATGCAAAAGCCAAATGATGATTATTTTTTAACTGTCCACAGTTTCATTTTTATTTCCGCAACATATTATCCTCAAATCTAAAATTTTTATTCATATTTAAATGCATGCATATGTAAATATACGGAAATTTGAATACATTCAAATATATATTTAGAAGAATTAATAAATAAATAAAACCATAAAATATTAGAAAAAAGAAGATGGAATTTCTAACTCTACTCTTTTTTGCGGATCAACTTATGGGTGGCAACCCCTAGCGTGCCATGTATAACAGCGGGAGAAAATCTTAGAAGATATTATTCGCATTTTGCCAGCAGTGGTGATTTACCACTTGAAATTATGAGACATTAAGAAACCAAAAGTTCTTTAATTAAAATAAATATTATAAAGTTCAAATACATTCACGCTCGCTGAGCATCTTACAGAACTAGCATACACAGAATATACAGAGGCTAGAATCGAATAGCATGCCATAGAAATGCAATAACTCGCAGGCAAAAGGAACCACATTATATACGTACAATTCACATGTGCAACAGTTAATTTGCATAAAACAAGGTTCTGACCGGCCAATCAGAAACAAAATGTCTCCGTTACTATGGAGATATGCTGCGGCGATCACGGCTCATGAGAAAAACCGAAAGAAGAACCGCGGGAGAAAACGTGACGTCACGCGGCGAGTGAAGTTGCCGACGAACTTCGGCGAACGCCGGAGAGGGGAAACAAACGCGCGGGAGGCTAGCAGAAACTATTCTTGCGAAAGCAGTCTGACTGCATGCCAAATTGCCAGAGAGCAATTTAATTTTCGCTGCCCAGCGTCTCGTTCGCTTTGCAGTTGAGAGACAGTGGTAGACAGTAGTATGAGCATACTTTGATTGACTTTCTGAGGATTATTTTCGATAAATGACCTGTAATGGCCACTAGAACACCATATTTTCAAAGTTATAGCAAAGAATGGGCATGTATAGTATCATCTATCAAAGGAGCAAAATTTGCTTATTGTAACGTGTGCCAGAGTGATTTCAACATTTCTCACAAAGGGAAGTATGATGTTTCTCGCCACGTGAGTTCGTCAAAACACAGTGAAAATGTGAAACCTGCTAACACCTGCAAAAGTCTACAAACGTTTTTTAAAGAGGATGGACAGTCGGACGTTATTTGTGCAGAACTGTTATTTACATCTTTCTCGATCCAGCACAATGTTCCTATTTCACCAGCTGACCATGCTGAATGCGAGAGGATTTTCTGTGTTATTCGGAAAAACAGAAATTAATTCAGGTGCAACTTGTCTAATAAAAGTTTTGAAAGCCTTCTTATTATGAAAGCCGACAGCAAAAAATCTTGCTTCAAGAAAACTTTTACTTCAGATTTTCTGAATAAAGCCAAAAAAACTACTACTGCTTCTTTGAAGTCAGCGCAGTCAAAATGAGAGTTTTTTCAAGTCAATTAAGTGATCATATTTAATAAATTGTTAGTCACCAGAAATCTGGAAAATGGTGTATTAATTGATTTGCCTTTTATTCTACAACTTCATTTTCTTTTATTGTTCCTAGCGTTATTTAATACTTAAACTTCAAATCAGTAGTTAATTATATTTAACCTTTTCTGTGCAATTTTAGAAATTAAAAATGCTATAAGGGTAAGTATGTATCCGGTACCTGGCCTATCCGGCTGATTTTTCAATATCCGAAATACCGTCGGATATCCGATCATAACTACCAGATATCTGACTGCTCTGCCGGATATCTGGCTCATATGCTTCTGGCTGCACTAACAATTTTGACCACGGGCCGCCACTGGTTCAAAATTCAACCAATAGCAATATACAAACAAAGTAATGGTTTTATGAATGATGTACTACAAATATGAATTAAATAATAAAAAAGAAGTTAGGGGGAATAATCATACATCGTTATGTGACAGCACTTTAATTTGGTGTAAACAATGCACTGTAGTTATTTCTACGTACTCATTGCATCAATAATTGGAAGATAATCATACTCAGTTCGCATCCTTTAACAGGTAGCAATAAAAAGCGAAAAATAAAACTTGCCAACTTCGCGAGTAATGTCCAACTGGGGAAAAATGGGTTGCCATAGTTTGGATGATTTTCTGAGCATGTGAATGAATACTCTTATGAAGTAGAGTATCTCTAGCATGTGTGGTATCATTAACAGTGCCATCTGTTGTAATGATTTGAAGAGCTTCTATTTTCAAAGCATAATCCTGATTTCGGTAGCCTGATAATTTCTCTATTTCGTCAAAGTTAATACTTATGGTGGGTCTATTTTGGGTAATTCTTGAAAGTGCTGCACTTAACTTATTAAATTTTATGTCGGCAATATGTTCTGGGCTGTTTATGCAGTGAACCATTGTTCTTATGTTCATTTGTATAGTTATGTTATCTTAAAAGATTAGTGTGAATAATTCATTTATAAAATTAAGTGTTAAGTTGGTCAATAACCAGAAAAGGTTTATATGTATTAAATAGTAATTTAAGATTATTATGTATTGAATTTAATAAATTAAATATTAAACTGATTGTGCATGAGAGTATTATGGTAATTATATAAAAAAAATTAATACATATGAATATGTATGGCTTTAGTTTATCACTTTAATTATAATTTACATGAAAAGGTACTTCAAAAGCATTTTCTGACAATATTGATTTGTGTACTAATCCTTTAAGATCAGGCTAAGGTGGATAAAGGTGTAAGTGAAGAAAAAAATTACTTCATATTTCTGCTGAATACAATCCTTTCTGACTTGCTATGCTTAAATATTGAAGTAACACAAAATCCATCACTAAAATTTCATTTCTGGTTTAGTTCAGTGCATTATATTATTAAAATATAAATTATTTTATTTTAGGTTTGTTTTCTATGATTAAATGTTAACAATTGCTGATTTATAAATGAACAGATTCATTCTGACGAGAGTAACCTTCCGCATTTGTTAAAATATAAAATAAATATTCAGTTTATAGGAATATTAGACTTTTGTACTCTTCCACAAATTTTGCAGAGTTTTAATGGAAAATCGTAATATTTCTGTTCTCCTGTCTAGAAAATCATTCTTTTGAATTTTGTCTGAAAAAATTGAATTTTGCCAATTCTGATACTTTTGCACCATTTTATGGAACAGGTACAAACTGAATGCCCATAAAGGAATTCAGAACAAATTTAAGTTTGAGTCAATCAAATAGTACTTTTATTCAATGACATTTCGACCTTTTGGTAACTGGTAGAAATTGGGAAAAAGACTGGAAAATTTTACTCTGGTTTCAGCGCAATTCCCAGCTGTTGTAAATTTGTAAGCTGCATTCCCAAATTTTGTCTGTATGCAGAGCTTGATTATCATTTAGGCAAGCAGAGCAATAGCCCAGGCTACTGAAAAATAGGCGACCCCAAATTTCCCTGCTTTGTTTTAGAAATTCATATGTACTGAAACAATATAGTTTTTTAAAAACTAGATTTTCTTTGTAGATATTCTCTTACATAATTGCCCAACACTAGATTGATCAAGCTAGGAAATTTTTCTGGCTGTGTAATTGTTAATCCATCTATATTATTAGTGCACATATGTGCTAATAATATTAAGGGATTAAATATTAAAATAAAAATACAATAATTTTTAATTATATAATCCGGGACAAAACAAGTATAAATATATGTACAATTTTTAGTCTTAAAAATGTCTTTTTAAATAATGCAATAGCAGTCAAATATTGGTGAAAATGCTTGTGATAGTTTGGAGAAAGGGCAAAGTAACAAGCAACTTCTTGCTCTGAGGTCTCATCTAAGCATGATCAGGCTCATCGGTATGGTAATTCAAATAGCTCATTTATTAATTTGTCTCATTGTGAGCATATGGATCTATTTTGGCCCAGTTTGAGCCAATTTTACCAAAGGAGTGCCTAGTCTGTTTGTATACAACACTGCCCATCAATAGTGATGCATTTTAAACATGCTTGTAAGCTTTCCCGCCCCCCCCCCCCCAATTTTGATTTTAAATTAAACCTGAGCCATCTTATGGAGTTATTCTAATTTTTCTTAAATTAAAAGATCAACAGAAAGTAAGAAAAATATTGACTGTACCATTTGTGTGTGACTTTATGTGATATGGTACATATGAATGCCAAGAAACATTGCAAATGCAAAAAATGCATAGAAGGGACCAACAGTAGTTGTTACTTTTCAAATGACCACAAATACAGACATGAATGTATTCAAAGCAAAGTATTTTTTTGCAAGTTTTTAAGCATATAAATGTCAAATGTTTGTAACTTATTTGAATAGCTAAAAATAACTAATTTTATTTTGTAGGAAAAGTATTTAGGATTTTTTGGGGGAGTCTTCAGAATTTTTTCTCTGAGCTGTGGCAGTTATGATATCTTGATTGCTCTGTAACAAAATTAAAAAAATAACTTATGAAGTAGGAAAAAGAGAAAAAAAAATACTCAAAATGCAGTATTCTCTTTAAAAGTCCTACCTCACACAGGAAATTCCAGACTACTTTCAAAATTAAAGCGAACAAAAAACAGTCCAGAAACTACATTTCAAAAAACCCTGATACTGCTGCTTGCATTGAAAGGAGACAAATTTACATTCCTGGCCTCACAGTGTAGCTACAGTTATACAAATTGCTTACTGTACTTAAGATTAGAATTTTTGTATTAAAAATAAATTAAACTATGTAGCTTAAAATGCTTGCAGTTTTGTAAGTTTATTTTTTAAGCCTATATATATATATATATATATATATATATATATATATATATATATATATATAGGCTTAAAAAATAAACTTACAAAACTGCAAGCATTTTAAGCTACATAGTTTAATTTATTTTTAATACAAAAATTCTAATCTTAAGTACAGTAAGCAATTTGTATAACTGTTGCTACACTGTGAGGCCAGGAATGTAAATTTGTCTCCTTTCAATGCAAGCAGCAGTATCAGGGTTTTTTATCAGGATATATATATATATATATATATATATATATATATATATATATATATATATATTGTGTGTGTATTTTAAAAGCAATCTTAATATTTGTGCCAAAAGAGTTACTTATACCATTGAGAATGGGAGAATATCAATGTATAATGGTATTTCTGTCATCTTAAGTATCGGATTAGGATTTAATGCATCTTTCTGTTGAAAATTTTAAAATTTAAACTGATAGTTATAGCGTATAAGTTTTTAAATGTGGTCATGCCACATAACCATTGCATCAGCATCGGTCTGATAGTGCTTAATTTCCAGTTCATTTTTCAAGAAATTTTTATTAATAAATTTTTAAATATTTCCTAGCCTGTTATGACTGTAAACAACTATTTCTAAATATTTGTCAGTTGTAGAAAATTTGAACATTTGTTGTAAGATGATACATATTTGTTTTCCATTAGCTGAAAATCGGTATAATCCAGTAAATTTTAGTTTTTTTTTTTTTTTTTAAAGTTGTAGAATATGTTTTAATTTATAATTTGTATTCTGAAAGTCTTTTTTTTTTGCCTTGTGTTTATATATATATATATATATATATATATAAAATATAAAATAGCTAAACTTACGTAATATGGAATCCCAAGTAAAACATTAAGTGATAGCACATAATATGAGAACAAGCATTGTTTTTTGAATTGCACAGTTTTGTGAATTGTTGAAGAAAATATGCATCACTCAAACTTACTGAAATCTTCAGTGTGGTATCACTTCTGCCACTAGCTTTAAGTGAATTATTTAAAAATTCTCTCGTGTACATTTTTTCATGTATATGTAACCAACATCTAATGTGTAACACTCATTTTCAGGGATTAGAAATAAATTCAAAAGATGCTTGGTCTACCCATGCATTAGCTCATGTTTTTGAAATGGAAGGGCGGGTTGATGAAGGTGTTAATTTTTTAAGAAATACACTTGATGACTGGAAGGTAAGCAATATTAAAATGAAATTCTTTTAATTTGCTAATTGAAGAATTTTTGACCTTTTACTCTAACTGAAAGATGTTATTTATAAAATGGAAATATCTAAATTTTATTTTAAAAATGTAAATAATGCAGCATTTTTCATTTTACAGTTTTGAGTTTTGTAATTTCTAACTGTAGAATGTATTGAAAAAATATTAGTAACTTCTTCAGTGAAAATTTGTCTATTTTATAAGATTTTTGGATATTCAAGTACATATATATGAAAAAAAAAAAAAAAAAAAAATTGTTGCTTTTTGCAGAAATTAAGAATGGAAGTTTTATTTCAAAGTTAATCTAATGGTATGAAAACTTATACCATAAAACTTATTAAAATATATTTTTCTCGCATTTTAAAATTAATAATCAGTCATCTTTAAGGCTTTAACATGTTAGTTATGGTCACAAAAGATTTTATTTTACTTTTTAAAAATATGTATACTTCTATTGAATTCTTTTCAAGACATTTAGATTTTGATGATTTGCACATCTTTGGATTTATAGATTGAATAGTCACATTTATGAAATTGGGTAGATTATAATACTTTACTGCAGTACATCTCAACTTTTTCATTGATTTGATTAATTTTTAAGTTACAGTAGCTTGAAAATATTGTAAAAACTCTTTTCAAATTAAGATGTATTTTTAAAATTTACTTTTTAAATTATTCTAAAATAAACTTTATATTTTTAAATGTTGACTTACAATCATCCTATAAAATTAGAAATAAAATTATAAGAGTAATACATTTAGCTTTAATCCAAATAGCTGTTTATTATGGATGAATTT
This sequence comes from Cheiracanthium punctorium, assembly GCA_038373885.1. Classification (NCBI taxonomy): domain Eukaryota; kingdom Metazoa; phylum Arthropoda; class Arachnida; order Araneae; family Cheiracanthiidae; genus Cheiracanthium; species Cheiracanthium punctorium. The sequence goes on from JAWZYV010012441.1 coordinate 128,914, forward strand.
AATTTGTAGTAAACTAACTAGTGAAGAAAAAAATCGCTTTAAATGGCTTTTTCTTAAGCAATGGGAATATTATGTTTAAAGTAGTGTCATTTATTATTTGCTGGATGTAAAACAGTATCACAGTGATATGTGTACCGCTGGTTAAGAAATATTCCTTTAATTAAATTTTGCATTTATGTATGACTTTTTAAAATTTAAACATTCGATATTGTTTAATGTGTAATATTTGTATTTAACATTTTAAGAGTTCTGTATTTCAATATTAAAACTAATTGTGGCTGTGTATGCTTAATTAAAAAAAAAAAAGTCATGAATGATTTTTTTCCTGCAAAATTAATTTAACAGTATTGGCACAGAATATTTTAAACTAACAAATGCTTCACCCTTGGACAGATTTTGTAATGAATTTATTTAAAAACAAAATCTTCCATCCTTATATTTTTACTTTGAAACCTACTAAAGTCAGGGGCGTAGCCAGAAATTTTTCATAGGGGGGGGATACGACTACTGCAACTCACATATATGCATACAGGTGTGTGATAAAGGAATAAAGAATATACATTTTGTATGGCAAAATATTCCTCATGGGGAGGGGGTTATGACCCCTTAACCCCCCCCTTGGCTACGCCCCTGACTAAAGTTCATTAAAATGTAATGTTTTTATTTTTTACTTCTGATTAATGAAAGTATTGCCAATGATTTATGCAGCGAGACTAAATACATACATAGTATAAAAAAATTTAAACTTTTCTTTTTTTGTTTCTAATCAATTTATTAGATGAGTATTTTTTGTATAGGCTTAAATCAATGCTGATAAGAGTTTCTGTATTAGGTGTCCCATCTTTCTACTCATCAGTTAAGGACGTGTCCCCAGTTTCAAAGTAAAAACTGCAGCTGTAACTTAAAAAAAAAGAAGAGTATATACAGTCAACTCCGGATATAGCTAACTTTCGGCTATAGTGAATGCAAACCATTAGTCCTAATTCACATACAGTATCTCTGTTCACCGTGGGGATACTTTGGTTTTTGTGAATTTCGGATATAGTGGACGAAATTTGATGGTTCCCAGAGGTTCACTGTAACGAGAGTTGACTGTACATATACAGCCTTTGAATGCAAATCAAATTATTTTGCAGCCTCAATTTATTTTCAGTTTTGTATAACTGGTGTATGAAGATGCAGTATTCTGAATCTGTTCATTTACAATGTTTGCGAAGTGTTCTCAAGTGCATCAGATCAGATTTTTCTAGGAAGAAAATATTTAAAATTCAATTTATTAGTCTGATAGTTAGCTAATTATAATAATGTAAAAGTTGTGTAAGACAGTCTGATAAGTATCATTAGTCAGTTTACCAATGGTAAATTAATTAAAAATTTGTTATAAAATCATCTTTGTTCATAAAAAAACACAAATTAAAAACTAGCACTTTCTGCACGACATTCCTGGCCATCAACAGTTTTCAATTGTTGAGACTTTGTCTTCAAAAAAAGCTTCTGCCAACTTTTCTGTGGTAGTATGTCATTTGTTGTGTCATCCATATCTACAATGATGTGACAAAGAACATGGCGCATACAGTAACTAGAGGAAACTGGGCAGAAGCTTCTTATGAAGACAAAGTCTTGACAGGTGAAACCTGATGATGGTCAGAAATGCCATACCGAAAGTGCTAGTTTTTGTGTTTATTATGGATATAGGTGATTTCATAACATATTAAGTAGTATATATTAACATAAACCAAACTTATGTTTTATCTGTAGTTTTTATTCTGTACTTCTTAATTCTGTTATAGTGAATGATTTTTAAAAATTTTTATTTATTTTAAATGAAGCCATCAAATAAAAATTTCTAAAAATATATAAATATTTCATGTAATTTACTATATCAATATACATTATGTTTTTAGGTTTGTGGTTTATTAGCTTGTCATAATTTTTGGCATTGGGCATTGTATCACATAGAAAAGGTAACCTGTTTTTGTACTAATATTTTGATAATTTTTCATAAAGATTTTTGTAATGATGTTTTCATTGAATGTGCTTTATGTTGGTGGCAGTAAACATATTTTATTGCATTTATGGGTCCAAAATACTGGTAAAAAAAATCTGAAAAAGCTGTGTTTCAGAAATAAAAGTAGCTACACTTTTCTCAAAATCAAAGAACTTTTTTTAAAATTTACCACCTAAATATCATAGCAGGAAAATATCAATACTTATTAAGTGCTTCTGATAGAAATAACTTGCAGAATTTTCCTTGGATGAGGTCAACTCCCTATTAAAAAAAAACAGGAAAGAAACTAATTGCACCGGAGCCTCGAAAAAATTCAGGATGATTCTTCATAAGCTGCACTACACACTTTAATAAATGAAACAACAATGTTCTTTATGAAACTTTCTGAAACATTTTTCAACATGTAGTTGCACACCAAACATTTTTGAAGTCGGACACATTCTGTAAATTTTCAATTTTCAAGAGTTTTTTCTGAAAGTTTTATACTTTATATGGGTTTGTCATTTATTACTGTGTATAGTTCTGCTTATAAAGAGGTGTTCTAAAAATTCTGAAGGGCAAACTATCATTTTTTATCTGCAAGACAAAATTCATTTGAAGAAAATATAATTTAACCCCCCCCCCCCAGTATTAAAGTGTTTTGTACATCTGGCCATATTCATATGCTTTAAAGGGTTAAGTTTGCCCTTATCTTATGACTCATGTCTGTCTGTCCTGCCATTTTTGTACCATTAGCATTAATCTGCCCCTCCTGATTAAATGTCCCTCTCCACTTAAAAAAAAAAAATTGGAATTTTGAAAATCCCAAGAATGTACTCCCTCTCCTCAAATAACCTTATTCCTCACGTGAAATGCAACATTAACTTTATTTTATCGCTCATCTTCCGGCAACTTTGAAAGCAGACTGTTAATTTAAATGAAACTGTTAAAGCTATTGTGGCAGATTAATGCAAGTTTGCTTGGGGGCGGCTGTCTGTCAGTGTGTGTGTGTGTGTGTGGGGGGGGGTTAGTTAGAAGCAAGACCTCCTATATACTAAACAGACCTGTTCATCCTAGCCAACTCCACGGGAGAAAATGTCCGCGCACAGAACTAGATTATGCAGCTTAACGCCACCAGATGGCAGTACAAAATCATGCACTTTTTTTGTAAAAGCATGCAATTCAATTGATCCATCTTGTATTTTACGCAGCTTTTGCTTTTAAAATTTACTTTCATAAAGTAAAACAGGCCTTTTTTCCGTTTGAGTAATATCGGTTTGTCTTTATAAAATCACTGAGAGAAAATTACTAGATTAAATAAGAAAAATATAAATGCATTTTTAAGCATTGTCATTCGGAAGAATTATCGGCACGATGACAGAGCATTCTAACAAATTTAAATTTACGATAGAGGGCAAAAGTTCTTTTTATTCAGTAATATAATAATCGATAAAAGTCTATTTAAGAAAAAACATAAATTTAATTTATTCATTATATTAAATGTTCGTCGTTAACGTTATTTCGTTCAAAATAGGTTGATCATGTCTCAATATGTTGTTTTATTTAAAATATGAATTTAAAAAATTTCTTTAGCATGGTTCTTATTAAAAAGAAAAGACTACTGCATAAGCATGTTTAAAATATATTCTTTAATAATTTATGACTTAAGTTGAATTCAATACGATTTTTCCCCCACAAGAGGAGTGATATTTAACATGGGAGAAAGAGATATATAGTAATTTTCATGTATAAAAAAATAATTTTCAGTGTAAATTTTTCCAGGGCCGTATCCAGAAAAAAATTTCGGGTGGGGGAGGGGAGGGGGGTCTGAAAATTTCGGGGCCGGGGGACCAAAAGGTGAAAAAGGCTAAATTTTTCACAATAAGGCTTCATTATTATTGTTTTGTTAACAAAATTTTAAATTTCGGGTGTGGGGGGGGGGGACCAGAGGGGTTCCCCCTGGGTACGGCCTTGAATTTTTCAGAAGTGTGAAAAAAAATGTCTTTTTGATGAATGCTTTTTACAACAAAATTGTGGTAGTTAAATATACTTAAAAGCAGGGTTTTAGTTATTTATTAAAAATCATTTGATTTTTTTAGAATTGTGTTTTTAAATTTTTGCAATGTACATGGGGGCAGTCTGTTATCAGAAATAACTTCTTAACTATATAGTATATTCTACTCACCGATTAACAAAAATTAAATATCTATGTTTTAACCTAGACATTCTGTTATTTTGTAATTAGATAGTGGAAACTAAATAAGAGGTAAATTTAAAGAACAAATCAAATGTTTATTTAATACAGACCATTTATTTAATAAAGTAAAAGCCACAGTCCATACAATATACAATATTTTTAAGCAAATGAATTATCAATTTAATTGTTTCAATGAAAACACTATTTTCGGTGGTTTGTCAACTCCCAATTTCTTATGAAAGCTAGAATGAACAATACCAAAAGAAAAAAAATTGTTTTTCTGTTCCAGCAGATAAAGCCACAGCTCTGTTGTTAATTTGTACATAAACTGAATTTCACTCTTCATAAAGACTCCTTGAACAATTTGGGTCTTCATCAGAAGGAGAATGAGCTTCTAAATATGAACACTCATTCACTCAGTTGTTCAGCCTAGCCATTCATATCAGCTCTACATTGTAACATCAAGTAAAAGCAATAAGAAATTAACAGCTATATGCAATGGCTATGGGTCCCCCAGCATATTCTGGTGATATATTATCTTCCAGATAATGCTGTATTAACTGCTGAAAAGGCAGGGGTTTCATCGGAGCCATCCGACTCATTGTAGCCCACTTTATGCATGTCACGTCAAAATTTGTAGCAAAAGGAGTGCTTAAAATAATAAAAAAAACTTTTGTAAAATTACACCATAAAGTTTAATTCAACGCCCATACAGTTGTTTCGAGCAAAAACTTTTTTGCCCTTCATGTTGTTTATGTAAGGGAAAAGTACTTAATAGAGGCTATCCAAAAATGTCATACTTAGGAAGGAAGAGGGTGATAAAAAATTTAACATAACACATTTTGGTTAAAACAAAAACATTTCAAATCAGCAGATTAAATTTTGAAACTTGAAATTACAAGAATATTAGAATTTGCATATATTATGTATAAATATACCGTGACTGAATGACTAGTTTATATTTCTAACTATCTGTGTACATACTACGCAACTCACACGTGCACAACAAGAAAGTTAATTGCATACTGAGTGGTGGTTAATCTGAAAAAACAGTTACATAAAACCGAATTTTTATGCATAGAGAATTGACAGAGCATTACTGTTGACAATAACGATTTACATATCAAACTGTAATCATGCGATCAAAGAGCAAAATTTATATATTTACCTTCTCGAGAAATGGTCTTGATCCATTTTTCTCTTATAACTATATCGCTGGGAAACTCATTTAACGAAACCTTTACGCCATCTGATCTTTTACGTCTGCTATCTGACTTGCAAAAGGGAACACAACAATATGACATCTTTGGAAAAATAATAATAATCGTGAAAATTAAAGCTAATTAATTCTACCACACTGAAAGTCTTACACGTGAGGAATTGAATGTTTCCCCTTATATTTGTATTAGCTACTAGCGCCCTCTATGGGTGGTTTTATTTTTCCAAGCGGACAAGCCTTTGCTCCGCGTGAACAGGTCTGTTTCAGTATATAGGAGGTCTTGGTTAGAAGATTGACAGATTCATTCATTTTATGGAAGTAAAATAGAATATTTTACATTAATTTCTCTTTTCTTATTTTTTATGTAAATTCCTTAATGCTTGAATTTGTAAGGAAGTGCTTTTATTTTTTTTCTAAGCTTCCAGCAGAAACCTTAATAAACACTATGCTGCTAACGAAAACAACCCCCCTCCCCATCCCATCACTATTTCATCTTGAAACTGGAAGAGCCGGTCTAAAAGGCAGGTGCAGGTGGTTCTCTGTTGACCAGACAATAGAAATGCTGACTCACACTTGATATAGCAGTGAGTGCAGGATTGGTAGCATCTGGAATGAATTCTTTGAAGAATTTTTCTCCATGCTTTTTCTTTTCCTTACTCTGCCCTCCCACCTTCTATGGCTAACATGATTAAATTTAAAGGCTTTTCATGGTGAATTGCCCCCTTTTCCTTAAAAAAATAAGTAGAAATGGGTAAATCATGAGATTTGTTTAGATATGAGTAGAACACTAAATGCTATCAGATTTTTATTGTATGTCCATTTATAGTTTTTGTTAAAAGTTCTTTAAAAAAAGCTATTTAAAAAATAACTATTATATCAAAATCATAGGTTTCTGTATTAAAGAATAAGGTAAAGTGTATTATTATTTGGGTTTTTAAATAAGAAATGCATTCAAAAATCCTTGATTAATTAGAAAAAAAATGTTTTCCAAATGTCACACACGTAGCACGGAATGGTGCTTGAGGTGATATAAATAAGTCTTACCAAGATTGACTCATTTTAAAATGCAATAAGGTATTAAGAATAGTATCCTTCATTTTATTTGTAATCAAACTGTTTTTAATTAATAATAAGCTACAAGTTTAGCATATTTTCATGTTGTAAAACTTAGTGTATTTTATATTTTTGTATTAGTGTATAAAGCTCAAATCTCCTTAAAAAGTCCTCAGAGATTTGAATCTTCCATGGCTCCACTTAAAAAAAAAAAAAAAAAAAAAAAAAAAAAGGTATAAATGGAATTTATAATCGTGACTACTAATATTTGCGTTTCATTACAACCATTTTAACTACAACTTTTTGCTTCTTTTTTGTAAATGATGATTTTTCTTTAACTATTTCTTTATTCATATCTCTAATGCGATTACAAAGTACTCAAATGCCTATTTTGATTAAAAAAAAAAATAATTCTCGAATTTCATATGAAAGTTTGATGCAAAGCTAAAAATTGTCACATTAATTCTGTGATTTAAAAGGCCCCACCATGGCCGAGTAGATAAGACACTGAGCGTGGTAGATGACTGAAGAGTGAAGGTCCCAGGTTCAGGCCTAACACTCAACTGTTGATCTAACGGTCGAGTTTTGGACAGTTTTCTCCAGATGTAGCATGAGTACCTGTTAGAACCCCTTAAAATGTCTTCTGTTTAAAGCACCCTCAGCAGATGCCCCTTGTGTAGGCTTGCCGCCATGAGACAAAATACAAACAACACTGCAGTGACATAGCCAGAAATTTTTCATGGGGGGGTTACGACTGCTACAACTCATATGTATACGGGTGTGTGATAAGGGAGTGAAGAATATATATTTTGTACGTCATTACCCCCCCCCCCCTGGCTATGCCACTGCAACACTGTGATTTAAAAAGGATATGGATCCGCATTATATAGAGTTTGTATGGCTGAATGAAAAAAATCTTTTTTAAATTTTAAATAAAATAAATGTGGTTTTTAATATTTATTTTTAAATAAGACATTTGTATTAATTGAATGAAACAGAAAAGGATTTTTCACATAGTATATTTATTGATCAGCGTTTTATTTTCCTGTTTTAAAAATAGAAATTGCTGCATCTATATATTTAATATCATGTGCAGTTTTTTTTCCTACAAAAAATTAAAAATTAATTTTTTAAACATTTATTTAATAAAAAAAAAAAATTCAAGCTGTGCTTCTATTTTATTTTCTTGCAGTTTTTGATTAAAAATAATATTAAACCCCCCAAAACCAGTCATTTTATATTATTTTATTTTTACATGAAAATTATTTTTTTTATTTTCTTTCCTAAACTTAGAAATGATTTTAAAATGTGTTATGTGCCATATATGAGCATATCTTGTCTAATTGAAATATGCTTAATCTTTAAATTATTATAAGGCAAGCTTTTAGTAGTGTTGTCAAATAATTTTTTTTAAAATGTATTTATAATCGGGTGTTACAAGTTTTAAAAGAAACAAAGTAACACTAGAAATAAGTGGAATATGAAGTCCATAAAAGCGTGCAAGATAAGTCAGGGAAAACTTAAATGCATGGTAGAAGTCATGGAAAGTCGGGGAAACAGAGGATTTGAAATCTGTTTGTGGGATTACGGCCAATTAGCTACGCATGGGCTCTAGGCCGAAGGGTGCGGTGCCCTCCGTGGGGGTCTTTCTAAGGGGTGCTAACCCATATTTACACTAAGTTTCGGAGAAAACCACGGAAAACTCCGAACGGTTAGGTTGACGGATGTGCGATGGGACCCAAACCCGGGACCTTCACACTTCGCCCGTCTAGTGACATAACCAGATTTGAAATCTGTGAAAACTAAGAAATTCTTATGCACTTTTCAATATAATGCACATTCACTGCCAGAAAAAAAAGTTTACACACTGAAAACTGGAAACAGAATTCATTTGCGAAGGCTGAGGCTAGTGTTTTTGTCTTAATGCTGTGAAATTAGTTTTGAAAGGCCAATAGTAACCAATTCTTCATGTTAAGCATTTTTGAAATCATGGCATTTGGCAGATAACAAATAGTAGCTAATATTCCTCTGCCAGAGCATAGAAATGTTCTACAAATCAGCTCATCTTCAACTCAGTATGTACCACTTACTGAGTTGAAGATGATCCCCCACCCCTTTCCCCGATATTGTTAAAGGAGAGCAATCTAAAAAATATTTCTTAAAAATGGCAAAAATATTTTTTAAATGTAATTTTTTTATGCTGTTACTTTTGTGATGTAGTTATTTTGTATTAAATTCAACCCTCAAACAAAAGAGTAGTGTTTTATTGTGTGTTCGTTGTCTAATATTTGTTTCCCTCTTTCCATTATTCTAAATGCTTAATCTAGTTTTTGTTGATATGTTAAATAAGGTATAAAATTTATTTTTTCTTTCAGGGTGAAAGTGAAGCTGCATTAGATATTTTTGATACAGAAGTGAATGAGCGTATGAAGTCAGGCACCATGCTAGATATTGTTGACTCAACATCTTTATTATATAGATTAGAATTGGCTGGCAAGTTGTACAAATTATAGAAAATTTATATTTTTAATGGCTGGCATAAGTGATTGGAATTAAGGATGTTTAAATCGTCTATTTTTTGCTAAATTCTAATTTTTCTTGTGGGGATAAAATGCTTTTTGGGAGGACTTAATCCTTATCTATTATACTTATGTTTTAGATGCTTATCTAAAGCAACATACTGTTGAATGATTTTATATGAACTTTTTATTCAATTACTGAATTTTAAATTATTTCTAAGTAATCAAATTAGTTCGAAATAAACTCGACAGCTGTATGATGTATAAATCGGGAAATCCACAAGAGTAGGTCTGAGCGACCCTTTGTCCAGGGCCAGGTCCTGTAGAGAAGGCCCGCAACCACCCCTATGCAATATAATTTTTTAATAATTATTGTTCAATACCACCTAGAATAAAATATATGAGTATTTTAATATCCACTTAAATTTTAGAAGATTCTTCAGCTAATTATAGCTTAAATTTAAAAAAAAAGTTATTTCTGACAAAACATTATCTGCTGTGGTCATTTTTAAGTAAAATAATTTATAGAGTTGTGTTTCTACTTATAAAATAATAAAATAAATACCATAATTTTAGCCTGTATATTCAGGTTTCCTCCAAATTACATTCTAAAAGGTATATCAATTGGTTAAAACCAAACAACCCTGAATAATGGTTCATTTTGGTTATTTATTTTTTCTTGAACTTATAATAACTTTCTAGCTGATGAAATATATTTATTTTAGCTGAAACATACAAAAGAGCAGGGGTGCAGAAAATGTTTAAGTCCCAATATTTCCCCAGAACACCAGTGGCGTAGCCTGGGGGGGGGGGTCACAACCCTCCCATGAGAATTTTTTTGCCATACAAAATGTATATTCTTCAATCCCTTATATACCCCCATGTATACATATACGTGAGTTGAAGTAGTCGTAACCCCCCCCCTCCCCTTGATAAATTTCTGGCTATGGAACTGCAGAACACAATTTTTAGCCAAAATTTCCTCCAAACCGAAGTATATTTTCATTCTGGTTTAAGCGGCTATCTATCGCTAGCTTCTTTTGACAACAACTTCATCTTTGCAAAAATATTTTTTTTTCCCCTTTTCTTTCTGTAAATACACTCTGGCCAAAAATTTCCCTAAAACCTCGTTCGTGCATTCGAACATATTCTGCACCCCTGCAAAAGAGTAATTTTAGCCGCAACGAAAAGGAATTTTATTGAAGTGCTATTTCTGCTGAGACAAATTGATGTTTTGAGTGTGACACGCGTGCATGCCTTTAAAATCATGTACTCTTTGAAACCCTGGTAATGGGTTTTAATAACTAACTTTTTACCCGTACCCTAACTTTTTACCATGCTATCCCACTTATAAAATTATATTTTATTAGTCCCAAATTTCCTAGTCTAGTGTGTTTGCTACAAAGAAAAAAGGATTACTCTGACCATTTTCTATGAAACCACCAAAAAGAATGTTTCATATCCATTTCATGAATTTTATGGCAATGTATTAATATTTTTCTATAACCTAGAAGTACTTAAAAAAAATGACTAACATTTATGGTATATTTAATTTATCTGGCGATGTGCAGAATCTTATGAAAATTTACTTTGTAATTTTTAATACAGTACTTTTTTTTGATGTCACACAAATGAAAATTGTTTCTTTCTTAATCTCTTTCTAGGTGTTGATGTTGGAGATAGGTGGAAAGATGTATTTGAATTGTGTCGTCCACATTTTGATGATCATATTTTGGCCTTTAATGACATTCATCTTCTGTTATCTAGTGTAGGATCAAAAAATAAAGATGCCACTAAATATCTAATGTCTTCTCTTCAAGACTATATCAGGTATAATTTTAGTATTACTAAACATTTCAATAATTATTTTGCTATTGTTCTAGTATCCCCCCCCCCCTCAAAATAAATAAGTAAATAAATAAATAAATAAACTGATAGAAATCTGCCGATTGACTCTTTCTGCTATTTTGTGTTCTCAGCTGAATTCTGCTGCCTGCAAAATTTTTAAAAAAGTTTCTCCCCCCTCCTTTTTTTAAAGGAAAAACTTATCTCTACAGTTTTTACAGTGCTTATACATTCTTATTTGTGCCCCAAAACTCAAAAGGTCTTTTTTTCATACCGCACAGTATTTTGTATTTTATAATTTCCATTTTGGTGCCAATTCAACAGATGCAAATCTTCCATGGAATTTCATGTAGTCATTATTTTCAGAAGTTTTCACTGTTTCAGATTTTTCTTGCAAAATTCTTTATCACAATTTTTCTTTTCCTAATTCAAATTCAAAAAAACATGTGTACAAGAAAGGTGTGTGCAACAATTAAAATGTTTTGCAATGCTGAAAATGCTAGGGATTATAATCTTTTGACTCTCTGAAAAGATGGATAGCCATTAGGGTTGGACACTATTAGAATTTATATATATATATATATTTTTACTACAGTAAAACCTGTGTTGAACGACCCCCGTATTTAACGACCACCTGGTCTTGGCGACCATGTCTTAGCAGTCCCGAGTACCATATAATTATAAATAACGGTTTATTTTCCTTATTGAACGACCACCTGCCTGACGCGACCAACGACCGCTATGTATAAGAAACAAATTTATTTAAAATCCTATTTTAACGACCGCAAATTCTTAAAAAAAATTCTTATTTACCTCTATTTAAACAAGTTCGTTGTTCGGATGATCAGCAATCACACGGTATGATAAAAACGAAAGTTGACACTTGTTTAGTTCAGGCCCGGACTGGCCAGGGTGTCCGACTGTCTGCAGACGGGTGGGCCCTCCCTGACAGAAAAAAGTGCTATACTGGTAGCACTTGAATGAAGTTTGACATACAAAATATTTTGCAGCTGCAATTGCGTCCCAGCAGGCTTCATAACACTTCATTTTAAAAGTAGTTCTCAAACTTTTTTGAGAGAGGGTTCTCGAATGAACAAGGGATTCATTAATATGAATGATGCATATTAATTAATATATCAATATTTTATTAATGCATTAATTGTCAATCATAATTAATGAATAATAACACCGTGCCTCCCCCATACCCCAAAAGTTTATTATTTATCGGTTACACAATAACCCCCCCGCTTCTCTTTGAGACGGGCGGGCTCCTACCCTCCCAGTCCGGGCCTGGTTTAGTTGAGTTGTAACACAGCTTCCAGTCACTAAATAATCCGTGGAGTCACTGTAGCGGGATGCACGCAGTTACTTGTGTTACTGCTTCTTGGAGGATATTTATTGAAAATAGAATTTTATGCATTTAAACATAACAGTGAATCGTTCACTGTATTCCCTGAAAATGAGATGGATAATGATTTCCATAATTCCATCGTAGAAAATAATGTCCATAATTATGATAATTTAGCCCATGAATTATATGGTTGTGATTGCAACTTTTTGTGTAGTGTCACTGAAGAATACGCTATTCGTGAACAATTTAGTACATCAGTGACGGAATCTGAAAATAAGAATGAACAAACTGTTTGCAGTGAAAATATATCATCTTCTGATGAAGACACATCACAAAAAACTTCAATCACTTTCAGTGAAACAAAAGAAGGCTTTAACACCTTGCTTAATTATCCCGTGCAATCTGTTATTACATCATATTTTAAAAAATAATAAAGTACCTACCATGTAAAGCAAAATTTTATTATATTTTTCAATTTTTTTTAAATTTAAACATATTCTCATTTTATTTATTAAAATGTATAAAGTTTCACTGTCTTTTTCTACATTTTATAAAAAAATAAATACATAGATGCTTTTTATTAATTATATCTATATAAAAGCCATTTCAGTGATAATCAGGTAATTATCAAATAAATTCCAATTCTATTGATAAAATTAAGTACACTTAAAATTTTGTCAAAATGTATCGTATTACCTGAATTCAAAGACCGACCCTCCTTAAAGACCACATTTTCTTGGTCCCAGTGGTGGTCTTTAAAAACAGGTTTCACTGTACCATTTAATATTACAGTATAGTGATTAAAGAATCTTTTCCAGACTTAATCCTGATACTTGCTTTTGAAATGCAAACAATTCAATAAAAGAGCTGTAAAACTATTTCCCATATTTGATAAAATTGAAATAAAATTTTTATCAGTGATTGCTGGTATCATAACACACTAGATGATGATTCTTGGTATTTTCTAATTTAATCTGCTTTATTAGCTAATCTTATATTCTGCTAGTAAGTATTTTGTATTGTGGCAGTTAGCTCCAAAACTTAGTTACACTTCTTTCAAGTTATAATTATTCTAAACTTTTTTTTACGGTGCATGACAGTCAGTGACGGATTATTGCAAGTTTGTCGGGGGGAGGGGGGGGAGCGGTTAGTTTGTCGGTGGGGGCGGTTAGTTAGACGATTGACATATACATCCATTTTATGGAAGTAAAATAGGATCTTTTACATTAATTTCTTTTTTCTCGGGGGGGTCGCCCCCTCCGCCCCCACCCCCTTTAATCCGCCCTTGATGACAGTGCAAACAAGTGTTTTTTTTAAGTGTTAATCAAGCTTCAAGACATATAACCGTTATTGGCATGTTTAATCCTTTCTGGATTAGCAGCAGGTATATGTGGCAGTGTGAAATTTACCACAAAGGAGGATGAATGTTCATTAGTGTCGTCACAAGAAATCAACTTTCGAATTTTTTGGGGGGCACCACCCAAAAAGTTGCCAATAGGCTCAAAAATGAGATTGGTAAAGTTTCAGCTCATTTGCATAATATTAACCCATGCCGCATTGAGGTTAAAGTTTAGAAAAACCACAGTTTTTTGCAAAAAAAGCAGTTTTTCCATCATAAAATGGACAAAATTGAGTCTAGAAACATAATGTTGGTCTCGTTTCATAAGAAAACTTGCTGCCTTGATGAGTTACTGATAGAGGTCTGCGCCGCACGGATATTCGAGGCGGCGGCGTGACGACCTCAGAAACCCGGCGGTGCGCCGCGGCGTGGAATTTTTAAAAAAAAAAGAACATAATGAAAATGGGCATACGCATACAAACACACACAAATTGGCGTTAAAAGATTTTTTAAGAATATGAAAACTGCTCTTTAGTATGATTTTCTGTTGTTGTGGGATTACGGCCAATTAGCTACATGTGGGTTGTAGGCCGAGGTGTAAGTGTAAGTCACCGGAGGGGCCAACCCAAAAGGGTTTACGGCGAAAGAACCCTCCGGGGAAGCAAGCCAACCCTCTCCAGTATAGCACCACCAACCAGAAAAACCAGCAAGAACCCCCATCGGGCCGCAGCCCACAGGACACGGGTTTATTCTAAACTTTTTTTTACAGTGCATGACAGTCAGTGACGGATTGCAAGTTAAGGGGGGGGGGGTTAGTTTGTCGGTGGGGGCGGTTAGTTAGACGATTGACATATACATCCATTTTATGGAAGTAAAATAGGATCTTTTACATTAATTTCTTTTTTCTCGGGGGGGTCGCCCCCTCCGCCCCCACCCCCTTTAATCCGCCCTTGATGACAGTGCAAACAAGTGTTTTTTTTAAGTGTTAATCAAGCTTCAAGACATATAACCGTTATTGGCATGTTTAATCCTTTCTGGATTAGCAGCAGGTATATGTGGCAGTGTGAAATTTACCACAAAGGAGGATGAATGTTCATTAGGGTGGTCACAAGAAATCAACTTTCGAATTTTTTGGGAGGCACCACCCAAAAAGTTGCCAATAGGCTCAAAAATGAGATTGGTAAAGTTTCAGCTCATTTGCATAATATTAACCCATGCCGCATTGAGGTTAAAGTTTAGAAAAACCACAGTTTTTTGTAAAAAAAGCAGTTTTTCCATCATAAAATGGACAAAATTGAGTCTAGAAACATAATGTTGGTCTCGTTTCATAAGAAAACTTGCTGCCTTGATGAGTTACTGATAGAGGTCTGCGGCGCACGGAAATTTGCGGTGGCGGCGTGACGACCTCAGAAACCCGGCGGTGTGCCGCGGCGTGGAATTTTTTTTTCAAAAAGAACATAATGAAAATGGGCATACGCATACAAACACACACAAATTGACGTTAAAAGATTTTTTCAGAATATGAAAACTAGTCTTTAGTATGATTTTCTATTGTTGTGGGATTACGGCCAATTAGCTATATGTGGGTTGCAGGCCGAGGTGTAAATGTAAGTCACTGGAGGGGCCAACCCAAAAGGGTTTACGGCGAAAGAACCCTCTGGGGAAGCAAGCCAACCCTCTCCAGTACAGCACCACCAACCAGAAAAACCAGCAAGAACCCCCATCGGGCCCCAGCCCACAGGACCCGGCCCCCAAAGCCAGCCCAGCCTCAAGGCTACCTTTTTTTTTTTTTTATAAACACGAAAATACAAACTAAACCGCTGGCACAGCAGGCCGAGGTGTGGACTGCTCTCCGTGGGGGTCTTTCTAAGGGGCCCTAACAAGCATTTCGGAGGAAACGACGGAAAACTCCGAACGGTTAAGTCGACGGACGTGACCTGCGTTTATACCAGGCTACACAAAATTTTTTTAAGAACATGCGGCCGTTACAGTGAAAATAAGTTGACAAACGTTTATTCATAAAATTGCCATTACTATTCGGAAATGGAAATAGAAGTTCAGAATCAAAATTAGAGTAGGAAACTGCTTTTTCAAGCTAAGAAATAAAATTAGAATAGTTAAAGTAAATAATAAACTTTGTAAAAAACACACATAAGATGTTATAGGTAAGTAGATATGCAAGTTTCGACCAAAAATTGTTTTGGTCTTCCTCAGTCAAAGCCCTTCGTCACAAGGAGCACAGGGAACTGAAAAGAGTTCCCTATCTCTTTTCATTTCCCTGTGCTCCTTGTGACGAAGGGCTTTGACTGAGGAAGACCAAAACAATTTTTGGTGGAAACATACATATCTACTTACCTATAACATCTTATGTGTGTTTTTTACAAAGTTTTTTATTTACTTTATCGTTTAACACCAGTATTTTGAGTGTTTTTTCCAATGAGAATAGTTGTTTTTTCTTGGTTGCCCGACGGCAACTGACCCCCACTCCACACCGCTGTCTAGAAACACTGCCTGCCATCTTCAGAATAATGAAATGAGAGATGTGAACGATAACTGGCGTTAAT
The DNA here is from genome assembly GCA_038373885.1 of Cheiracanthium punctorium. Lineage (NCBI taxonomy): Eukaryota > Metazoa > Arthropoda > Arachnida > Araneae > Cheiracanthiidae > Cheiracanthium > Cheiracanthium punctorium. The sequence goes on from JAWZYV010012441.1 coordinate 144,988, forward strand.
TACACTGCCTGCTTATCCCGAGATGAGGACGATTTAAAATTAATATATTTTATTACAAGGACTCTTAACAAATATTGGTGTTAAAATGTAACATTGATAAAAACTGTATAATAACGCACATTGTTGATAAATATTATTTATGGATGTTTCAAATGTTTTCCTCCTCTAGATCGTTAAAAAAAAATCTAAAAAAACTAATGACTGCATTTTAAAAATAGTTTGTTTTCAAGTCAAGCCCTATCCACCTTTTTTTTTAAATGAAATATATATACATAAAATAATTTCTCCATTTAAAAAGGTTAAAAGATTTAGTTGCAGAACTTTGTTTTTAAGTCTTTATAAATTTTAAATAAGAAAACAAAGCTATTAAATCTAGCTAAAACTCATTATAAATTAACAGCTGATTATGGATACATCAGATTACTTTATACCATAAAAATATGGACATTAACATTTCCAATATATTTTATTCAAAAAAGAAATCATCATTTTAAGTTTTTCATGCACCTTTATCATCAGTTCTAAATTCTGCAGATTTGGTTTTTCATTTGAAATGTGCTATTATGTGTGTGTGTTATTACACAAAGATTTTGTGAATTTTACATTCCAACACCAGTATTTGTTAACAAAACTATTAATCAAAATCTTTCGTATCTTTGAGATAGATAGATAACGTAAATGACTCCACCTATACCATTGCATTCTTCCAAAAATGACAAGCCGTATTTCTAGAAAGGAGTGGTTTTAATCGCCCATTATAAAATTTGATTGTAGCGGGCAACTGCAAATTTCAATCCCTGTCCACCACAAATTTTTCCTTAATAGTTTCAGCTTAAAACAAGTCCATATTTTTAATTTAAATAAAATTATTCAAAAATAGTGGTGAAAATGTTCAGATAAAATCGGAACGGTTGGCAGCTATGATATAGTGATGGGTAGCTTAAATCTGTGCTGTCCAACCTTTTTATAGCCATGAACCGGCCAACGTCTGATAATTTTACCGCGGCCTGCTGAGGGTGGGAGGGCGAGGGCATTGAATGTTTCTAATTTAGATTGGTTTGATTTAATAACTTTAATTTAATTGAATTTAAACATGCCTCCAAAATAAAATACAGTTACACACAAAAATAAATGAATATAAAGTGATAACAGCATTTCAACCGGCAGAGTTGTTGTCTGGAATAGTTTTAAAGAAAGAACATTTATTCTCTATTTTATGACTGCAATTTTAATTCATGATCTTGAAATCTTTAATAAACAACAACAAAATAAGAGAAATGTTAAAAGAATTACACTATTTCTTCTGTTACAAAGGTATAAATCAACACAAACATGACTAAGTCGCAAAAACCCGACAGAAATACACCAAAGTAAATAAAATCCAAAGAATTTAATGTTCCTTGGTGGCCCGGTACTATTTGATCAGAGGACCGGGAGGTTGTGGACCAATGGTTTAAATAATAAGTGAAATATTAAGAATTAATGAAAGATTTATTTTTAAATTTAAATAAAGATATAAATTAAGTTGAAGGGGAGGGATGAAGATTGCTCTGTAAAATTTATGAAAATGTCTATTTTTATGATTTTTTTTTTCCAGTTTCCCACTAATGATATAAATGCAACTTGCGTGTCAAACAATCAAGTCATCTTTATCAGCTTTTTTTTCAAGTCAATATTGATAAAATTTAATTTTTCAAAAATTTTTAATTTGATGTTCTCAATTAGAAACATTGGGCAGTAAAAGGTTAAGAAGAATCCAGAAAAAATAAACAGTTGAAAGTTTAGGTACAATTTTTTTTTAAGTTTTGAAGCCGATTGTATGCTGCGGCATACAATCGGCGTTCTTTGTCGTCGTGCCGGCCTAGACCTCGGCGGCGGCGGCGTGCTAAAAGTCCCCGGCGGCGGTGGCACTGACCTCTAGTTACAGATCACTTTTATGTAAAAACTTACAGATTTAACCCTCGAAGCAGCTGTGATGTCAAATCCCGTCCACTTTCTTACAGTTTTCACTGCTATCCATCTATAATATTAATCATTTATAACACTGTGATATGATAAAATATATTTGATATTAAAGCTTGTATGTAGTTAGGAGTCTTTTTTTTTTAATAATTGCAAATCTTCCTATTAATTTTTTTTTTTAATAATTTAAAAATTGCATGAAAATTTTTCTGTGAAGACAACTTTAGATTATTTGCCCATTTCCAAAACGATCAGATGGTAACATTCAGATCATATCTAGTCCTGAGAAAAGAATATATTTATACTTTTTTCAGGACTAGATATGATCCGAATCCTAAAAGTTGGCTTTTTTTTTTTTTATGAAAATTAAAAAAAATCTATTTCGTCTCTTCTCCTTTTGTTTTTTCTTTCTTTTTGTATACAAAATAAAGGTTTTAATTTAAAAAAATCTGAAATTAAAAAAATGAAATTTAAGTAAAAGAATTAACAGAAAATAAGGTCACAGAAGGCATAAAATTGAGAACGAATAATGTTCAGATACATTTTATTATTAAAGTTATGTATCTAAAAGGAAGCACATTATAAAAAAAAAAAATTATTATTGTTTACAATTTTTTGTTAAAGTGGCAAGGCTTAGATAATGCGGCTTTCGAAGAGTCTGGAAAAGTTTTTCTACATTCGGATACTACTTATAGTAAAATCTGCTTTTGTTCTTCATCCTCAGTTAAACAGGAATTGAATCCTTGAATTAATTTTACTCTCCTATCAGCTGAGTCATTAAAAACCTTAAAAGCTTTCAGTTTTTGTTTTTTCAAATAATATTGATTTTCACACCATAAATCGAGATCAGTATTCTAAAATTGCATATTAAAATTAAATCTCTTAAAAAAATACTGTTTGTGATGAAATAAAAAAATCAACTTCTTTGTCCAATAAATGATCCACTTCATTGAAACATTGTTGCTCTTACATCTTTATCATCATCATCTTTTTCAAATTCAATTAATTTTACAGCCATGCTTATTTTGACTTTTTTTTTTGCCAAATTGTCTCCAAAAAATGAAAATGCAACTTGCTCCAAGTTAAGATACCAAAGATGGCTTATCATTTTATGGATTTTTATTTGCAACCTCTTTATCAAATTTTCAGTATTGAACAAGTGATTCTAATAATTTTAAGTCTTGATTGATCTGCTAAAGTCTGAGTAGGAGTGTTGAACCATGCCCTTTACATAAATATTTATTATAAATAAACAAATGTTTGCAATAGCTCCTTTTTCTAAATCTGTTAATGAGACTTGAAGTCTGAAAAGAAGCATTTTGAGACAATAAATTGCTTTAGACATACACCTGGCATAATGAACAGCACCAGGTACTCTGAAAGAAATGTCATTTTGGGGAGACTCCTATAAAAAGTAAACAATTTTGGATTAATTCTTTATAGTTATCTCTAAGGTGTTGATTTCTAAAATGTTCTGCAAGAAAATTTGAAATTTCTTCCAAATTCTGTATTCTTTATGTAATAGTTTCATCTTCAATAGCAGTTTTGTACTCTGTCTTGTCCAACTTAGACCACCCAATCTGAAAAAAAAAAAAAAAAAAAAAAAAAAGTCTGGATGAAGAGCAGTAGATGTGCCCACTTTCCAATCAAAACAGATTTTAGGAGGATTTCTAAAATATGGTGGCAACTAGGTAAATATAGAAGATTTCGATCCTGTAATTGCTGCAGCAAAAAATGCACGTTCCCCTAAAGCAACGAGTGGTATCAAAACAAATTGCCTGAATTTTACCGACTCCCATTCTTCAACTGCTGTAAATATAGCTTTTGGCTGAGAGTTATTCTCATATTATTTTCAAGCTGAGGAACTCCCATTAACTGTTCTTCATCGCCACAGCTAATTAAAATCATTTTTCTCTCTGCATTTTCTTTATTCAAAATATGAGGAAGCATCTTTTCATCCCAGTGAACAACAGAACCCTCTAAATCAGAATTTTAAAATCTGCTTTTGATGAGATAACCTGTTGGTTATCGAAATTCTTGCCTTCGGAGTCTTATTGCACGTCAAGGGTCCTGAACCAGAAGGATATTATGTAGGATCAGGAGTAGTGTTGAACCACTTGAAATGAAAATCATGACGATAATATGGGAGCTAGGGTAGGCATAGCCCCTCCTTGCCAATACTTAAGGGCACCCATGTCCATTCTAAAAGTATATAATAACAGATAACAAAAATAGCATTGTAATAAAGAAAATTGAGAGGTTTTTCTTAGATGTTCTTCAACTGAAATACAAATCATGATCTTTCTTCCGAAGCACAGAAATGCATACCAAATAAATAAAAATATTTCACGAATTGCAGTTTTAGTTATGAAAGTTCTTGTTTATTTTTTGTTTTTTTGGTGCAAATTATACAAGAAACTGTCAAAATTATTTAAAATTCTTAATTACTCTGACTAAATTTACAACAATGCAGATTTTGGTGGTACAATTCACAAACTGACATAAAAAAAACACTGAATGTCATTAAATATTGGTTTTGTTAAGAGTAAAAGTTCAATACAACAACATTTTTTTATGAAATAAAACAAGAACCAGGTTTGTAGAGCAAATAGCTTATACTGAATGAAGGAAAAACTAGATTATTTTTGGCAAAAATCGTAATTTCTCAAGACTTCAATCTCGATGCGGCATGGGTTAATATTATGCAATTGAGCTGAAACTTTACCAATCTCTTTTTCTAGTCAATTGGCAACTTTTAGGGGGGTGCCCCCAAAAATAACATTAAAAAATTTTTTCCCCATATAACTTGTGACCACCCTAATGTTCATACATGGCATCATCATGCAGAAAATAATTAATATGGGACACAATATGATTTTAAAGACTTATAGTCTAGCACATAATCATGTAAATAGGCTTTGCCTTAAAAATCGCCCATTCTGGATTAATTCGTGCAGTGATGATTTTTGTACCCCAGATAATTCCTGCAAAACTGGCTGTCTGCCTGTAAAGGGTTAATGTAATTAACTCCCCAATGTGACTGACTGCTTAATGTAGTTAAAGCTAGAGGTCTGCACCACCGCTGTACATTTGTACCTGGCCACTGGTGCTACGGTCTACGACAGTGCGATGATGTAGAACGTCGGTGTGTTGTACACCACGGCTTACAATCGCTGTCATAATTTTATAGAAAAGTTTAATATAAACTATCAACAATTGGTATTTTTTCTTTCAGAATGAAAAGCAAAATTCCCACTTCTGCAATGTAAATTTTAGTATAAATTAGTTATTCAATGTTATAGAAATCTCCTCACTAAATGATGTTTTCCATTTGTTTTATGTAACACCAGTACATAACCAGGGTTTCTTTTCAGAGGTGACTGAGAACTCAAAAACTAGAAAGCTATATTGTAGATAAATTTTTTAAATCAATGGCATAACTGATTGCTTTAAAAACTGTTTAAATATTGCTTTTTACATTAAAAGAGCACAATCTCATTGTTTTGGAATGGTTTGTGAGAAGGTTGTGGAGTTAAGAAATGCTAAAAAGCAAATAATGTATCTATCGTATACTGATAGCTAAATGTATCATGAATGTGCCATATAAACCACATAAACCTATCCCATTTTGAGAAAATCTATTCTTTCTGGTTTGCAGTAGAAATACTTTAATGGTGTACCATAATGGCAAGCTCGTACTAAAGACTAGTTTTCATAGTCTTTAAAAAATCTCAATTTAACTTCAGTTTATGTACATACTAGCTGTGTGCTCATTCTTCTCACAGTAGGAAATGAATGAAATATGATCGTGACTACCTGTGACAAAATGAAATCTTAAAAAAAATTGGGTAGTCCCTTTTGTTGAAACTATTACGGTATACATCAACACCACGTAGGATTATAGTTTAGTTACTTATAAGACGACCATTGAAAAATGATGAATAGACCGCTTTTAATTTCACGAACTATTTATTAATGTGCTTTAATCTGTATTAACCTAACAAATCTACTAATACTAACTATTACTTATACTACCTATTACTTATACCATCTATTACTTCATTAGAAACAAATATTCTCACTCTTTAATGCTCAATTTAAAGAGAAAGCTTAGATATTTGACACCAATAGTGTCTTTTCTACTCTTTGATGATTCTTTGCAGTTTATGCATTAACATAAACCACATATGGGCGACCTCTGGCCCTCAGGCCGGATATGGCTTTTGATCTGGTCCGCAGAACATACAATATTCCCATATAAATTTCAATGGTATGGCCTGCAACACCGTTAATGTTTGGCCTGTGACTTTGCTAACATCCTTAAATTTAGCCCACAACTTTCCAAAGGTTGCCCATACCTAACATAAATGATAACATTTTTTATAATGGTTGCCATTAAAACACATCTTATTTTTAAGCATAATTCTTGTCAAGTTAGTGTATTTAGCACTGCAAAATATTTCATCTTGCCGTTGTTTAAAACATCCAAGCTTTACCAATCTAAATATTTAAATCCTCCATGGTTCAGTCTTGTGAAAAACATCGAAGTGTGTAATCTAGAGAGGCTATTTAGAATCGCTCAAATTGCAAATAGAACGTTAAGTTATGTAGCAGAGTTTACGAACTTCATGCAATTTTTTAATTTATGACATCACATCCTGACTCAGGTAGTTGAGTCTAGTTATTTCGCACAGTAGTTTTCAAACAAGTAATATTGAAACTTACGACATTGAAAAACTCACTTGCAACCTTTGCAACAGAGCTTTTAAAAGTTAATTTGAGATGTTAGGGTTATGCTTAGCTAATCAGTATTTCAAACATTTTTTGGAGGTATTTTGCTAATGATGTAACTTTTGTGCAAGAACTTGTTAAGTTGCTAGAATTCAGCCAAAAAAAAGTATTTTTAATATGTATATACCACACCAGAAGTCTTAAAAACTTGGCTACATTTTGCACGGTTTTTAGGAATACTATGGACGTTGTCAAGCCCATAACGAATACTATGTATTATGTTAATTAGTATTTTCCCCCTAGTGGTGACTTGAATTTCCCACAATTAAAAAAAAATGAAAGTTTTCTTTCATTATTATGGGTACTGAAAAATCATAGTGTTCACAAATCCCTAATTGTAGCTCATGCATTAAACAAAATACTTTTGAATTTTTATAATAGTAAATTTTTACATCAAATTCTTTTAACCTAATTAGAATTCTAATTCATTTTTAAACTCATGGCCTCAAATTGCATCATTCTCAGTTGCAATATCTAACATGAATTAGTGAAAGAAGAAAAAATACTCTCTATTTTATTTTTCTACAGCATCTGATAATTCGGAAGTTTTTTATTTTGCTTGTGGTGTAATTTTTTGTCAAAACTTGTTAACCTAATTAGGATTTCTAATGAATTTTTACTCTTGACATCAAAATGTCATTTCATTTATGATATGTCACTTTGTTTACAGTTATGTCTATCGCCAGTATATAGATGGTATGTCACATGATCACTATTTTGCACAATATTAGGATTTCTAATGCATTTTTAAACACGTGACATCAAAATGGCATCATTTCATTAATGATATGCCACTTTGTTTACAGTTATGTCTATCGCTAGCATATAGATGGTGTTTCACATGATCACTATTTTGCCCAATTAGAAACTGGAAATGCTTTCTGAAGATGAAAATTATCAAAAAATCGTGAAATGATTGAGTTTTCAGAATTTTAAAGTTGATTACAAACTATGATATGTCATTTTACGTATCTGTACACACTTTCAAGCTGATCAGTTGAACGGTTTGGGAGGAGTTACCAGATGAACAAACAAACTTTTACATTTATATATTAGATACATATGCATACATCCATTTTTATTCTGCTCTTTTCCAAAAATTTTCCCTCACTGCAGCGCGGTTCCGTCGCTGGGTTTCTGGGGTTGTTACGCCGCTGCTGCAAATTTCTCTGCGGCACAGACTTCTAGTTAAAGCCAGTCTGTAATTTGAAGGTGATCTCAAATACTCTGCCATTAGGAGGAAGTAGGACTCATTTTCTAAAATTCCTTTGAAATTTCTGGTCTCACTTATTTAACTTCATGTTGTCACCATATATTTTTTACACTTTATATTTGTTTGTACTTTATATTTTACTGTTATTTTTTTCCATGTTGTATTTGTAACTTTATTAAATCATTTCTTTTAATACTTTAGTAATGGTTCAGGAATAAACCATACTATCACAAAAGATGTTGGATACTCACTGTGTGAAGCTATAGTTGCTTATGATGAAGGTCGAGTGGAAGACTGTTGTGACATCCTCTATCCTTTGCGATATCATATTGTACAAATAGGAGGCAGCAATGCTCAGGTATAGATGCAAGTGTTTGATTTATTTTACTGATGTAATTTTAAAAAGTATCGCCTGTTTCTGTTGAGCAATTTCTTTTTCATATTTGCTCATCATAATACAAGTTGAAAGGAATAGTTTTATCATGTTATTTTTTGAAAAAATATAATACTTTCCAGAACATGTTCATGGTATTTGTAGAAAAAACTGCTTATTGCTAACTTAAACATGCAGTATGTTAATCTAGAAGTTAAGTTTTTCTGTTGCATGATTATGATTTCTCTCCACCAGAAAGTTTTCTAAGGAGTTTTAATGGTATATGTTGTGTGTGCATGTGAATGATTTATGTTTATTAAATATGTGTGTTCAGTAGGTATTTATGCTTTGTTTCTGCTCTTCTAATTAACCACAGTAGTTCAGTTTAAATAAAGTATAAGATTAGATTTAATACTGTGGTCATTTTCTGTAATTTAGCAATAAAAACATATTTTCTTGCAACTAATACTTCTGAGATTTAGATTTATTATTCTAAAGTTTGAAAAGTATTCAAATATTTGTTTTCAACATTCATATTTAATTTCCATTTGCAGTTTAAGGTTTATACAATCTAAAAAGGTTCATATTAGTATCTAGAAACAATTTCAGATAAAACACACTACTTTAAAATCTTTTCAGAGTTCTTTTGACTCACACACACTACATGGCCGTCTTCATTTGGTACGATTTGCCTCTGCTTCTGCTGAAGTAGGATGCACCACCCCTCATTGGTCTGCTCATGGATGACATTGTTTACCGCATCTTCTGCTGTTGAAATTTCTAATGTTTCTCAGCAACCGTTGTTTCTATTTTTATAATTGGCTAATTTTTCAATGATTTAAAAATCTTAAGATGGAGGCTTTTTGAGCAATCCATGATAAACTGATAAAGGGATAAAGTTACTGATAAAGGTACTGAAAGTTATATCTGTGATAAAGTTTTCAAAATTTAATATTAATTTCATGTTCCTTTATTTGTTTCTTTTGGTAATGCCAATACAGCAAGCACCATGTGGTGTTATATTCATTATATTAGGTTTATTTTATGAATGCCAGCAGTTTTCTTAATAGTTGATATCTTTGTTGGTTCCGATTCATTTGAAAATATTTTAATTAGGTTTTATGGGTATATGTGGATTCTGTGTTTTGTGGCTACATTTGATATTTTAGTTACAATACCTCTACAGTACATTAGTGAAGTTTTGTTTCATTTTCTGTTCGCAGTACTTTATATTAATTTTCTTGATTATTATCTTGTAAATTCTTTTGATATTTTCAGGATGGTTTATGGTTTTGCTTTGATATTAAATAAATTCTATTTCCGCTTTAAGAAATAAATTTTTATTAAAAATCAATGAAAAATACAAAATACCCTGAAAATATCATCAATCAAATTTACAAGGAAAAAACTAAGAAACTTAAAACAATAGACTGTTCACAGAAAACGAAATGAAACTTCTCTAACACTATCCCATATTGTATCACATATAGTATTACAACTAAAGTTTCAAGATCAGCTGAAAAAAATAAAAAAATTACTACCCACAAAATATTAGCCAATTATAAAAACAGAAACTATGATTATTATTGAGAAGCATTTGAAATTGAGAATGCAATAAATGATGATGCACATGTACAGATCAACAAGGGGTGGCACATCATACTTCAGCAGAATCAGAAGCAAATCATTCCAATTATAAAGACTGCTGCATTGTGTGGACGGTTTAGATACAGTCACATTTTTCTCATAATGCGAAAAAACTTGTCAGAATGCTAAAATGAAATGAGAGGGCTTTTGCTCTTTTGGGAAAACATCCAGAGAAAAAAATCTTTCACACTAGTAAGATAGAGGTTATCCTTTGCGGTCTTTTAAAATTTTGCTATAAATTTTTTTTTCTCATTTTAGCTTTCTCGCTGAAGAATTTTTGAACTTAACTTAAACCCTAGTGGTGTGTGAGTCAAAAGTACTTTGAACAGATTTTTTTAATGTGGTGTGTTATGTATACTGCCCTCCAAAAGTTAAGGTACAACCTGTTTTTTGCGAACAATGTGGAAACGAATGAACACAGAAGCAAAAAATTTGGACTAACTGAGCTCTAAATAGTTCATTATTGAGTACGACATAGAAATTTACATAAATTCAACACAAACATGGTGTAAAAGCAAAAGAACACTTTTGGTAGAAAAGTCCACTTATGGAGAAAACAGTATATCAAAGCTTTTTGTGGAAACATTACAAAAATGAGTTCTAATAAGGAATGTAGTACACTGGCGGCATCGATTCTCCATGCTGCTAATTAAGTTGTCGGACACCTCGATAGGGAGCAAAGACCACACACGGATTAGTTCTTGTTCCAGCTCATGCAATGATCATGGAAGAGGATTTGAAGCAGCCACTTGTCAGCCAAGGTAGTCCCAAACATGTTCTACCGGATTGAGGTCTGGAGATTGAGCTAGCCATTCCATTCGCTCCAAACCTTGACTCTCAAGATAATCCTTAAGACATAGCTTGGTGAGGTCTGGCATTATCATCCATCAAAATGAAATCATTGCCAATAGCATCAGCATATGGCCGAACATAGGCATCAAGGATCTCGTCCCGATATCTCACAACAGTCATAGTTCCTCCCTGGAACACATGCAGGGCAGTGTGACCATCGAGTGCAGAGCCCAGTTTACCCATTTAAAAGTCCGGGGCTGTGATAGTAGCGGAGCCCCCCCCCCCCCCCACGCACTTTTTCTTTTTCTTTAATATGAATGCTCGTCGTTAGATAAAATTTTATAATGGTCATATTAAAATAAGATTCTCATTAAATTTAAATGAACTCTGAAACTGTTTGCAAAAAATTAATTAAAAAAAAATTAACAATAAAAGAATCTAACACACCAACCAAAGGAAAAGATACTGCATCAAAAACTTTAATGAATATATTTTACAGATTAAAAAAAAAATAAATTGGCTTCTTCGTAGCCTTTGCCGCCCTGAAAGTTTCAATTATATCTTTAAAAATCCAGGTTGCTTGTTGCTCTGAGCACAGCAAAGCTAAACATTGCAGCTTATTCTGTTGCATTTTTGTTCTTCAAAGAGATAGAATTCTCTCTAATTTGGAGTTCCGATATCAAATTGGAAAGCCGAAAGAGCAGAGTTAAATAAATACGGAATGCAATAAACATATTTGGAAAAATTTCTTTTAACTCGTTTTTAAACCTATGATCATAAATACGTATCGGTGATCAGAGCCTTATTATCACATGGGCAAATCGGGGCTTTGCCCATTGTCCTCAATATCAAATGTTGTTCTGAAATATTCTTTCTTATATCAAAATTTTATGCAAAATAAAACAAATTTTATAGCTTGGGCCCCTGTTGGTCATAATCAGGCTCTGCCGGTGATATTTTTTTTCTAAGCTACAGCTTAACAAATATTGTGAAAATTGAATGACTTCAGATTTTGTGGCTTCAAAATCTACTTCTCCTTCATAAAATTAAAGAAAACTATTGACTGATTCTTCATTTATTTGTTTGAGACCTAATTTAGTAATGAAATTGAAAAGGCTACATACTGAGTTATAAGCATCAATTCGTTTATCCTTTCTGAATTTAATCTATCGACTATCACGAATAATGTTTCAACTTTAAGTTTTTCAAATCCTTGAAGAGTTACATGGCTAGTTGTGTTGGATTTGAGAGTACCATTGGTAAATTTTTTTCTTCTCAGTCTTTTTACCTGATAATTAGGTTAAGTCGCTACATGTGGAGATAGCAATTGAGATCTTTCTTTTAACTCAAATTGATCTCTGAAGGATGCAATATTTGCATTCCACCCTTTCAACAAGTTAACAGCTGTAAATAAATTCAAGACCTGGTTTTTGAAGATAAATGCTAACTTTATTCGTAGCATTTAAAATGTTAGGCGTCTCTGTTGTACATTGTCTGTCAATGCAATGGAAGGTGAAAGAAGATTGATGCTTTTTAAAGCTAGTGTTTATTCACTCCAGTTTCTAGTATGTCTAGTTGTTCATGAGAATCTGTCTTTTTTCTTTGCGTATAGTCTGTTTATTCAGTCAAAAATTTTGTCTCAATACATTTTGAATTTTTTTCAGCGAATATGTTTAGCAAAGATACCCAATACCTTCAACCGTAAAAAGCCATCGTTTGATTGTAAAATTTACAATCAGGACGTACTCTAACTTTACTTTTATCTTCCATTAAAATAATTAACCCGCTCGATTTTTAGGTTCACATAAAATTTACGTTTCTTTTTTCTATTTACTGGGTTTTCTGGGCCCTATCTAAGGCCCCCTTGTTCACTGGGCCCGAGGCTGCAGCCCCTCAGCCCCCCCCCCTTAACTGGGCTCTGATCGAGTGGGATCCCTGCCCAAGCCATTATTTCCCCACCTCAATAACTGTGTCTTTCCACAGTGTTGGATTGATGGTATCAGGTGCTTCGTTCCCTCCAGATAAGCAGATGTCCTGAATCGCTCTCGAGTGTGGATCTGGACTCGCCTGTAATGAGTACAGAAGCCCATCGCTGTCTCCAGGCCCGGATACGCTCACCGGGAAATTTCCCGATGGGGCGGTCACTTTCACATATATGTTGTATGTATAATGTGCATGTTTGCTCCGAAAAGAATGTAAATGGTTCGCCGATTATATATATTTCCCGGGCCTGTATGATCAGTTGTATCCGGCCCTGGCTGTCTCGTCCAAGGAACATGTTCTCTTGGCCAAGATAAACGGGCCCTTCTCCATTGTCCATTAAGGGGGACACATACAAGTGGTCACCTTGCATAGAGACCTGTATTGTGAAGAAGCTTTCGCACCGTACTAGCGGATATTCTTCTCTCTGATGCTACAGATTGGTCTGCAACAAGTTGCGGCACAGAAATGCTTCTTTTCCGGGCCGAAAGAGCTATAAAACGATATTCTGAGCATTTTGTAGCTCGTGGTTGGCCTAGAACATGTCTTCTGGGCACAGAAGCTTCCGTTTGATATTGATTCCAGAGACGGTGGAAAATACTGCAAGACATATTAAGACGCCTGGGAGCATAAGCCTGTGACAACTCCATTTCCATTCATATGACCACCCGCCACCTTAACGAATCGGGCAAACAGTTTCTCTAAGACATTGCAGGACCCTGCTACCTATTGTTAACGAATCTGCTAACAAAAGTTGTAAATCAACAAAAGTTACACTAGTAATTATGAAAGCCTAATATTTGCACATTTTTCTCTGATTCATATATGCCTGTTCTTTTCTATAAAAACAAAGTGGTAGCTATCGTTTTTGCATAAATTTGCATAAAGTTCATTTTTATGATTTATATAAACCATAAATTTTACTGTTAGTGTCATTTTTTTTTAAATGTTGAGCTTCGAAAAACATGTTGTTCCTTAACTTTTGGAGGCCAGTGTATTATAAATTACTATGGATTATGTCCATATATTTTATTTTAAATTTTAGATAAACTTTATCACTTTATATAAAAGACTCAAAGGCTAAATAAGTCATAACCATATATGTGGTATTATAGGAGAAATAGATAGAAATGTTGTAATAATTTTATTTTGTGTAGTTAATGGCTTTTTAGAAAATATAAATCGGCACAATTCACATGAAACTTCTTAAAAAAAAAAATGCTCTTTTTGTGTGTGTACATAAATGCTTGCTATTGTTAATTAATTTATCAAAGATCCACAAAATGCAATTTTAGTTACACAGAAAATATAATTAATATTATATTATATTAATTAATTGTACATTAAGTACAGTTTCTTGTACAAACCATTAGCCACATTTTTCTTTTTCGATAAAATAATCCCATAATAATGAATTTTGAAGCAGTAGTTAGTAAAAAATGAAGCCCAGTGGTGTAATAGTTAGTGCACTACACTGCTGTCCCACAGATCCGGGGTTCAAATCCCAAGCTGGGCAAGGTCGACTCAGCCTTTCATCCCTTGAGTGGGCCGATAAAATGAAGACCAAGCTTGCTCGGGGTCAAACACTGTTGGCTTCGCATCAGGCTGATCACCTGGTCGAGCCAATTGCATCTGCACTCCAGAGCGTATGGTCACGAAGGCGCGGTTGTGCAGTGCAGGCCTTGGCCCTGCAGAGAATCTGTTATGCCAATGTTTGACTTTGAGTTAGTAAAAAATTATAATTTTCAAATTGGAGGAAACACTGAAAATTTACATAAAATATAAAGAAGTTGCAAAAAATATAAAAGATATCAGATGCAAATATAAATCCATTCATTAAGGTTTTTTATGCACTAGTTTTACACAAAATTTTTAATTAGCATATTCCATTGTTTCATAGCTGTTATCACTGTCACTATGAATAATTATGTCACTAGTATTTTTTTCATTATGTACCACATCTCTCTTCCTGCTAGCTCTTAGGTTGCAAGATTCAGTAAATGGTAATTCATTTAAATTATAATATTTACTATTAAATTCCTAACTTTTTTTTTTTTTTTTTTTTGCTTGTCTCAAATTTACATTCATCAAGACTTTTGGTCTTCCCACAGTCTGGGGTTAGATAAAAAATCTCTTGTTGAGTAAATTATGTTTTTAATCAGTTTTGTTTCTTAGGCAAAAAGTAATCTATTGATCTTTTACCGTTAGGTGATTTAGTGTGTATTGTAGAGCATGAGATTTTAATTTTTCACTTACCTTTGACTGTTGTCCCAATAATTAGTTCAACAAATTGCATAAGCATGCTAATTTTACTTTATAAATATTTCTTCTGGCTCTATATATCAAAAAGGCATCGGCTCACATCACACTTGCAATAAAAAAAAAAAAAAAAAAAGAAACATGCATTTTTAAATAAAATATATGTAAGTATAATCTACAAAGCATGTTTTAGAATGCCAAACAAGAGTGACAGTGAATCCAAATGAATTTCATCATCCCCTGGTTCACAGAACATTTTGAAATTTTAATAGTCATGACTAGTATTTGGAACAAGTTTCTGAACGAATTGTAATTATTAAATGTTTTTTATAAAAATGCTAAAATAAGGCTACCTCCCATAATTAGAGAATGCATTAA
The DNA here is from genome assembly GCA_038373885.1 of Cheiracanthium punctorium. NCBI lineage: Eukaryota > Metazoa > Arthropoda > Arachnida > Araneae > Cheiracanthiidae > Cheiracanthium > Cheiracanthium punctorium. The sequence continues at coordinate 160,383 of JAWZYV010012441.1, forward strand.
AAAAATAAAGAGTAATCAGGTGTTCACTTAAACATGCTGCAGGAAACAGCTAATAATATTTTGAGCTGTTTCCTGCTATTTATATGCTAATAATATACATAATTGTTTTCATCGTGTAAAATGAAAACAGTTGCTTTTTCCTGAACCTTCCCTTTCTCCTCTGCATTTCACAGCTGCTTGGTATTTATAAGTTTTAGCTATTGTTATTGTACATTACTTTTACCCAATTGTCAACTTGGAATCTGCATATCTCAAACATGGGTTTTTTGTTCCTAGATTGGCAAAAGTGACCACCGTGCAGCATTACTCAATGCATTAGGTGTTAAGGCATAATTTGTGTAAAATGACCACAAATTTAGCTATTTTTAAGTTTACCAAGCTGCACACCTAAACTGATATAATGTCTTTAAACATTCTTGACAAATATTTAACATTGCATTCTCTGAGAGTTGCTACAAATTTTTGCTTGGTTCTTTTATAAACATTAAACTGTTTAAACATTATTTTTTTTTCTGGCTTGTTATTATGATCATTTTATCCATAGTGTGAAATAAAATGATGTTTGTTATATAAATAAGATCAACTTTAAAATAGAGTACACATACTTTACTGAACAGTTTTACACAGAATTTTAATTTGGCTATCTAAAGTTAAAAGTATTTGAAGAAAAATGAAGATAGTATGACGAAACTTATTGAATAGCAATAGCTTGAATAAATAATCTCTTATAAAATGTATTACATGTATAAAAAAGAAACATCTGAAATGATAAAAATATTCTTAGAATACAAATAGCTCAGTATTAAGACTATGATCATTTTATCCCACTTTACTTCTCTAAAATAAAAAATAAAATAAATACAACTTAACTTGATGCAGAGATATATTCTTTGAAAATGATGTAGCCTTTGTATCGTGAAAATTTCTGGAGCTTTGAAACACAAAAATGCTGCAGCAAAGTAAATTTTTATGTTCCATAGAGAGTCGAACATGAAACTCTTAAATGTTAACATTATCGCCAAATCAATAAAATTAGTTAAGTAATATTGTTTATGATGTAAATGAATTAAAAAATTTAGCATGTCAACAAACCAATGCATTTTACATTGTTGTGTGTTTTCTCTAGACTGTTCATTTCCCCTCACTTAACCCTATTTAATATCAAGACTATATAACAAATAATACAGCAGGGAGGAATAGCAGCGTCGAAATTGAAAATTAGAAGAGTAACAAAAATTATGGCCACTAACAATATCAAAGTGGCGATTGAACTTTGCTTGGAGTCACTGGCCTTTGGCCACTATGGAATTTTTTAAATCTCAAGCTTTAATGCAGTTACCAAGAAATTATTTGATCTCCTAATCCAAAATAATAAAGGTAAAAAATCCTTTAACCAAATAATAATCTTCATATTTCACTGCTTAAAAAAATAATTATATAAATCATTACACAATTTTTAGTCCGCCTTGCATTTACTATCTGCTTATGTATGATGAAAGATATGAAAAAAATATTTATAAACTTTTTAAAAATTGAAAAAATCTATTAATTATATTTTTGATAGTAGGTGAAGGGTTCAGTTCTTATGATTATCAAGTTTTTAAACAATCTGTTCATAAATAGTTTTGGTTGAGACTTGTAAAATGAAAATTTGTGAAAAATGCTTATTATTTTTTTTGGTGATGCTTTAAAAATTAGTTTTAAAAGCCAAATTTTGGTTCGGTGCTCAAATAAAGCACATTAAAAAATATTCTTTGGACTTTCTTTCCAATGATATAAAAAATATAATTTTCAGAGGAAATTTCTACTTGCCAGAGCATTAAATATGTGAACAATAATTGTAAAGTGGACAACATATAAAATAAAAAATAAAAATCCAATTAAATTATTTCTTTCAGTAATAGCTGTATCTTGTGGTATTTAGTCAGTGTGATGAATTTGATTCAGCTATGACAAATGGTCAAGGTACTTATAGTAAACACTAAGACAGACCAACATCAAGGCTTTTTTTTATATGTACAGCATCTCCCAAAAAAAGAGTAAGGCACTTTAATTCTTCATCTGTTAGAGATAAGTGGACAATGTTTAAAAAAAATGTTCTAAATAAGGTAGAAAAAGACAATAAGAAAAAAATTTCTTGCATTTATTTTTAAAAAGTGACAATTTTAAAATCTGTATAGGATCTCCATACAAAAAAAAAAAAGAAAAAGAAAATCCAATTAGTAAAATGTGCCCCACATGTTGAGGTCATGTACAAAATTTCAGCCTTTCATCATAAAACATCTTTAAACAAACATGATCAGGGTAAAATTGAATGTGAGTGTTTATTGCTAAAAATGGGAAAAAAAAAAAAAAACTTTTGTAATTTCTGTACAATGTCTGAAACGGAATCATCCAATATCATTTTTTTCTCTTCAATGACCACTGAAAAGTGATTTAAGTTAAAATATATTTATCTTCACATCTATGACATTTTTTGGGCTATAATGCTTAGTTTTGTACATCCCCTCATTAGCTGATATACAAATTTCATGCTGACTTAAACCTCGAAAAAATAAGTCAGCATATATTAATCTTCATATCCCTGACACTTTTTAGAATATAATTCTCAAATTTTGCACATCACCTCATTTGTCCATGGAGCCTATTTTACTAATTGAGAATTTTTTGTACAGGGAGGGGGGGTTATACACAAATTTAAAAAGTATCACTTTTTCAAAATTAATGAGAAGAAATTTTTCTTAATGTAGTCTTTTTTAGTAATCTACTTTTGACAGGGTGTCGACAGATCAGGGAAATCAGGGAAATCATGGAAAAATCAGGGTACTTTATTGATCTGGAAAAATCATGGAAATATCAGGGAATTTTGCAAAAATATTTAAAAATCAGGGAACTTTCGCTTTTGCCTAGTGAACTAGATCATTTCTAACTGTCAATCTGATGTGCAGCTCCGTTCTGGATCACACGATACGCAACTGATGCATAGATACAGACATTTTACGAACCCGAAACCAGAATACAGATCATACGAGAACATAGAAATATGAATCAGAAACTCAAGTGATGCAGGCACTATCACTATATGAATCCGAAAAGCCGCATGTATTCGGACTCGTTCTAAGATGCGGATCATACAAGAAACCGGATATATGAATCATATCGGCATGTGAATCAATTTCGCATGTGAATTGCTTCCTGAATAAAGTCATGGGTAAAGTGAATGGTAAAAGAGGATTTAGTCTTCTACTGCGCCGTTGTGTTTTTTAAAGTGATGGGACATTTGAGTAATGCCTGCTAAGCTCCCCCGCAAGACGATTTTTTTTTATAGACTCTAGGGGCCAAGGCCCCCAGACTCGCTACACTCGCTTTTCGTATGAGGCATTCGGCCCCTCATCAGGCTTATTCGTAAAAAAGACATAATTTCAACAGACAAAACCCGAAGATTGGATCAGATAGAATGTTACTGAGCTAAGATACACATTGCTTGGTTCTTGCATGTTCATTGGTACATAAAAATTTAAACTTCACACTACAGTAGACCCATTACCCCTCATAACACGGAAGATATTTTGTTATGGGAATCCGTGTTGTACGGGTCCTGAGCTATACTCCACCTGGAGTGCGGACTCCGCTAATAATCGCTGGAAAAATTATTTGCTCTCCTCAGAAACACAATAATATTTAATGTTGCCATTCAAAAGTTATATTAATTAGGAGATAATGCGTAATAAAATCAGAACATATGTTTCAGCTGTATTTTTAATAATGTAAAACCTATTGGACACCTTGTGAATTTGCCACCCATGGCGATTTTTCATTATTTGGCGACTTGCGTACATGTAAAGTTAATAAAAGCTGCGGAACAGATAAGATAGCCTGCCACCAATGGCGACTTTTCATTATTTGGCGATTTACACATTCTCACAACCTATATTTACTGTTCATTTAAGGTTACCGGAAAACCGTTATCCATATTTTCATTTACATAATCGTTCGCAGATTGGCGTACTTAACACCACGAATTATACCATCTCGTCGTGCTAGTAAATAACCCATAACTGCTATAATGGCATAGTTAACGCCGCCAAATATTTGTACTGGTAGCAAATAATCCAGCTGGACGAGAACCGGCTTTAAAATAATCTGCATTTCAATTATTTTTCATTTTCAAGATATTAGTTATTCTGTTTTTGAAAAACGAATAATCGCTAATTCTGAACTCCTGCTGTCTAAGTGAACTTACTATTCGAAAATTGTCAACTTTGTGTAACACATTTTGAGTTACTTATTTCATATAGTTTTTATTTTGGCGTAAAATGGCCATAATTCTAACTCAAGTTTGTAAACTTCACGCGATTCTAGATACTTGGACACGCTTTGTTGCAAAGGAATGAATGATTTTATGACAAATCTGGCAACCATTCGGTTTATTTTTTCAGTTTTTTATTAATATCTTCTAAAATAATTCGATTTTCGAAATTTAAATCAGCTTAGCAGGTTCCTCGGAATTTTTAGAATCTGTGCGCACCTTAGTCGAAACTCAAATCCCTACGGTTTAGGAGGAGATAGGTACACAAGCTTTGACAGCGCCAGTGGCCTTTACTTTTTTTTAGAATAGAGAGATAGTGCTCATTTTTAAGCCTTTTTACATATTTTTAAAAATTTCAAACGATACATTGATTGAAATAAAATAAGTTGACTAGGTGGCCAGTTTATTTTGATCAGTCATCCTTACGCTTAAAATTGAACACTATCTTTATAAAACGAGGAAACTTTCTGCTACATATTGTCTTTTAGTGTTCAACTAAATTTTATGTTTGGATTTATGAAACTGAACTACAATTTTATTAATATTAAGCATTTTTTTTGGTTTTCTATTATTTATTTCCCTATATGAAGCATTCACCTGTTGGTGCATGATACACAATGGTGATTTACGTGAAAGATTATGGCATGTTATGTATATAATTAGTTCTGGAAATTTGATAAAGATAGTCAGGGAAATCAGGAAAAAATCAGGGAACTTTTTTTCTCAATTTCTGTAGCCACCCTGTTTGAACATTTTTTTCAATTTATAGTGTCCACTAATGGATAAAGAATTAAAGTGTGTTTCCATCTTTTGGGGACACCCTGTATAGATAAAATATTCTTTTTTTTTTTTTTCAAGTGAATTATTAACTATTGATATGTTTTGAAATAATCATGAGATGTATTCTTGAATGAGTTAGAGTAGTAGACACACAATTATAAAAAAAAGTAACTATTTCAGCACTGGAATATGCAGTGCTGTTTTCAGACAGTTAATTCAACAACATGTGCGTCAAGTACATAGAATTTTCAGTTTATAAAGTTCTGATGAAAAGTATCAGAAATATTTCAAAAAGATGATCAGATATACATGAATTTGAATGTGAAAGTTTAATGCTAGTTTGCAAAAAATTGTTTTCTTTCATAATTTCTTCATAACTCCTGAAATGCAATCGATCATCTGATTTTATTTTTTCCCCTGTAGACAGCTACTGAAAAGTGTTTTTAAGTTAGCATATGTTTATCTTCACATCTCTGATACTTTTTATGATATAATTCTCAAACTGTGTATATTAGTTCATCAGTATATGGGGCACATTTTACCCACTGGGAGTTTTTATAAGGAGGTCACATTCAAATTTAAAAAGTTTAACATTTTAAAGATTTATGAGATGAATTTTTTCTTAAGAGTCCATTTTCCTGTCTTATTTTGAACATTTTTTAAATTTACATTTCTCACTTATCTCTAATAGATAAAGAATTAAAGTGTGTTACCACATTTTTGGGACACCCTGTAATATATTTTTAATGCAAATGTACTATTTTTATGTGCGATAAAGCACTTAATACTACTTTCCACATTGTGGTCTTGTTTGTAGGTGGAGTTCAGAAACACCCTGTATAAAACATTAGTAGGAAACAGTATTTTTGCGATAATCTAAAATCTTGGAGAACCTGAAAAAAATCTAATTTCATTTTAAAAAATGAGTATAAACCCTCCATAAGATGCTGACAATAAGAGATTAAACTTTTCATCACAGATTTTAATGCAATATTGGTGGCTTGTAGAGAACATGTACTGAATTAAAATGGCAAAGTAATGAAGTGCTACTCTGTAGTATTTTCAAGAAGATTGCATTTAAAATTTGATATATGTTTATTTTGAATAATATAGAAGAATAATTTTGGTTTATGGAACAAAAGGTACCATGTTTAATGTTAGATTTTCCTTATTTAAATAAGTAAATGTGCTTAAAAATGATGTTAGGAATGTAAAAAATAATTTTTATGACTGGTATGCAGAAGGTATGTGCAAAATTACATCTTAAAAGTTCGTAGCTTTAAATGTTGTAAAATTCTTTGGAAATGATTAATTTTTTTTCTTTGTTTAGAGAGATATGTTTAATTTGCTTTTAATTGCTGCAGCTATGAAATCAACATGTAAACACCACCAAAGTGTACTAAGGTAAGATATGTAAATAATAATAATAATAGTAATAATAATACTTAAATTATCTCATTCAGGGGCGTAGCCAAAAATTTTTCATGGGGGGGGGGTTACGACTACTACAACTCATATATATGTATACGTGGTGTGACAATGTAAGTGAAGAATATATATTTTGTATGGCAAAAATTTCCTCATGGGGGGGGGGGTTATGACCCCCTTAACCCCCCCTTGGCTACGCCCCTGATCTCATTATTATTAAAGTATCTCATTCGTGCAACCATTCAGTATCTGCCTATTCAGCCATTTTTTTCTTCAGATACAGTGCTTTTTTCCTGGGAGAAAATGGAAACATGTCTGCCTTAAAGATTTTGTGATTCTAACAGACAAAATGTTAATTTTTCTTTAGTTTAACTAAGAGTTCTACATAAACATAAAAAAAAACTAAGACTCTGAACATTTATTTATATTGACTAAATTAAAGCCCAACCATGGCTGAGTGGATAAGATACTGAACAAGGTGGATAGCTGAAGTGTGAGGGTCCAGGATTCTGGCCTACTGCACAGCTGCTGATCTGCCAATCTGCAGTTTTGGGCAGTTTTCTTCAGATGGAACATGAATATGTATTAGAACCCCTTAAAAAGTCCTCTGACCTAGGCACCCCTCATAAGCACCCTCGTGTTGGTTTTCTCAACACTACATGTGCGTACATTGACTAAGACGAACTGTTATGCTAAAATTATTTTATGGAATTTTTGTCATTTTGGTAATCTTTTGTAAGTCAAATATATTATCCATCTTGTGGTAAAACTTTTCCTAAATTAAATTGATCTATCACATTCTATAGACTTTAGAAGTTACTCTCAATTACACATATATTCATTCAGTTGTCACTGATGCAGGGTTGCCAACTGCTCTGTGTTTTGCGGAGTTACTCTGCAATATCAGTAAAATTCCGTGACTTTGCAAAGAAAGTGTTTTGCTCTGCATTTCTGGTTCATCCATGCCTTTCAAGATCGATGCGGTGCATTGCAAAATTTTTCCTTCTCGCAATGTATGCTTGCTTCTCTTCCACTAAAGAATTTCTTTTTCTCTTCTCCTCTAACGACCCATGTGCATTTCAAGTGAAAGGGAAATGGGAGGGGGAAAAGTGTGTGACATGAACATGAAATTCCTCTCTCTAATCCACGAGCACTGTGCATAGTATTTGGTACAGTTTATGGGCTGTGAATTAGTTTGTCATTGCTGTGTGCCGCAGGTGCTGACTTTTTCAAAATTCCTTTGGTGCCCTAAATGTACGTGGAGGGGGGTGGTGGTGGTGTTCGATCAGGACTAGGGATGTATGCAAGATGTGACAAGACGGTTATTTGTAGTTTCTTTGTGAGACAAGACAGGTCCATTTTTGTGAGACGAGACAAAGCTTTACAGCTTTGCATGATGAGACAGCTCGATTGTTCACTTTCATCCCTATTCAGGATCCCACTCAATTCCTTCTCCTGATATGTCTGCAGCAGTGGCGTAGAAAGGGGGAAGGTGGAAGGGATGGTCTATCCCCGTCGGCAAGCTAAAAATGATAGAGGTAGCAGAAGCAAACCCTTTTTTTCCCCTATGAATATTTGCTTGAAAACCTGCCCTGCTGAGTACCCCCCAGAGTACCAGGGAGGGGCTATGAGGGGGCTTACCTAAGTATTAAACCTTAAATTTAGTTGAGTTGATAGGGATTTTAACCCATGTTTGAACCCATGCTAAATATGCTCACTTTGATCATTGGAAAGACGCAACAAAAAACACTCCCGTTCTTTTTATCAGTGTTGCTTCGCTGGGCATAGAATTAGAATCTCCACGGATGCATCTTAGCAACGATGACAGGAAACCAGTTAAAATCAAGATTTTTTCAAAGTAACAAAGTGTTTCGGATGAAATTCCCCTCTTTTAGAAAAATTTGCTTATGCTACAGCTACCTTAAATTTGCCTGTGTTATGCAAATTCTCTGTCGAAATTCGAGGATTCCTGGCCTTGTATACCCCTTTTCCCCTTTACAATAATCAGGCCTGAAAGACGTGTATTATACTAATTTCACTTTTAACCTTTTCACTAAAATTTTTTTTTAGCAAAGAATTTGGATTGGTTTAACTAATCATTAAATTTCAAAGCAAAAGAAAAGTAATTATATTACAATGTTTATTGAAAAAAATAAGAATAAATAAAGATGCAACAATAATATTGCAATCAGCCAAATTTTGTTGTGTAAATAGAAATTTTGTGAAAAAAGTGATTTTGTTTTGAAATGTAGCAATTTAGGACCAATTTGTTCTTGTTAAATATCTCATCCCTGTCTGAAATCACCAGAGGTTTCAAAATACGCTATTCATAGTTTTTAAACTCGTTTTTAACGAGTTTAAACTCGAAAACATGTTTTTAAACTCTTTCATTTCCTGTTTTTTTAGCAATTTTGTACTCTCTAAAAAGCTCTAATTAAGCCTTGCCTATTTTCTTTATTCCTCTTTTTTTAAAAAACAAATTTTAAAAATTACAAAAATTATATCTTTAAAACTAGATAGATTCCTTAGAATGAATAAGTGCAAGCAATGTTTTCTATGTTGAAATGTATGTAAGACCATATAAAAAAAAATTGGTAAAACCTTTAAAAGTATTTAAATAGAAACAGAAATGAAAAAGCGTTTTTTTCTCTTAGAGTCAATAATTATTAAAAAAAATATTTTGAATTCTTGTTCATATTTGTAGCTACGATTTCGTACCTAATAAATCAAGCTAAAATAAAAACTAAATATTTCAAGAGAAAGTTTATGGATTATTTATCATATTTTATTTTAATGATAACCTCAAAACATGATTTAAAGCATCTTGAAGTAGAGATATTTTACCCTGTACCCTTAAGAGGTCAAATTTGCAAAGTTTTGAGCGACATACATTTCAGTCATAGGTTTTCATGCGCCCATGATTTCAGTATAATTTTAGAAACAGCACTCGGCTACATCAAAGGAAATAGTGCTATAAATTTAATTCTATTTTGTCAAGCAAGAACAGAAATTGAACAAAATATTCACCTACAATAAAATGGAAGCCATCCCGAAATGCTAGTGTGGACCACTATCTCTTCCAGCCTTTTCATTAAATAACTGAACACTAAAAGCATTTTAAAATAAAAGTAAATTGAGACTTTAGAAGAAAGTGACACAAACCTTTATACCTTATAAGCCAGGGGCGTAGCCAGAGGGAGACTGAGAGGGCTGCCCCCCCCCCCTCCGAAATAAAATCCTGGCTATGCACGCTACTGTTATAAGCTCCAGTCTCATCCAATTAACACCAAAGCGCCGACACTTTTTGATGTGCATATTTTTTTGTCCCAGGGACATACAAAATGTATGTAAGAGGTGCTTGTAAAGAGACCTTGATGTTCTCTATTTCCAATAAAAACAATTAAACCTACTCGTTTAAAATTCGAAAAAGGTACCTTTTATGAAATTTTCAGAAAAAATTCTTAAACATGGAATTGCATAGCAAAATTTTCCCAAGAGCTACACGTTCTGCAAAATTTTCGATTTTAAGAATTTTTTCTAAAAGTTTCATAAATGATACAGGTTTATTGTTTATTTCAGTGTATAGTGCAACTTGTAAACAGTCATCCTAAAAATTTTGAAGTGCTTGACATAATTGGTTTTTTTTTTATTTATGCACAAAAAAATCTCATGTTTTTTTCAAGCTACAGTGATAAGTAGAAAGTAACTGTCATTCAATCACTTTTAAACAGGGTTTAATTTCTATCCAAAAAACTACAGGAGTCCTAATTTGTCATATAGTAATTTACAACATTAATTACTTTATTTACTGTACTATTTATTAAGTGCATTTTTGCTTACCTCTGCAATAGTATACAGTGTAATAAAATTAATATCAACAGAAACAATTTGAAAGTTATTAAAATTTTTAATTTAATGTAAAAATTCACTGAGAAAAAAGTAGTAGTGGAGCTGAGCTCCTGTTAGCTTTCATGCAAATTAAGCCCTGTCTTTAAATATATGAAAGTGTTCAGCACCCATGAAAGCTTTTCTATGCCTGCTTGAGATCGGATATACTACATAAAAAAAAAAAAAAACCGTCACTCAGTAAAATTTTATTTTTGAATTTTGCAGTTGTAAAGCACATATTGTCATCAGTGGCATTACTATACTGTTGAGGCCGGTAGCAGATTCATTGGATTGGGGGTCCTTCCTTAATATAAAGAAGCTCAACCAACATGTTGTAGCTCCCTTTATTGGGCTTTCTATTCGGAAAGGGTTCCCTTCGGGGAACATGGCTTTTGCCCGTTCTGCATCCCTATTGTTACACCACTGATTGTCATTGTCATCGAAGTTGCTCATGTGCATTTGAATTCTAAAGGACGTGGGTGCTCATATAGGGAAGTAGGTGGAGGATCGGGCCCCTACCTCTAGCTATCGGTATAGTGAACATTTTTATAGCATACTGAACATTTTTTCAACATTTCAGTACTAAAATATTTGAAAGTGCGACATATGCCTGCTCCCTTACAAATGCAAGAAATCTCCCCTCCCCCCCCTTTCACACTTTAAAGTACTCATATGTGCCTCCATACAGAAGCACCCACATAGTTTTGGCTTCAATAAAGGTTTCCTTTTAAACTTTTAAAATATCACACAACTAATGAACAAATTAAGCATTTTAGTGCTTAAATAATGCAAAAAAGTTCAGTAAGCTGTAAAAATGTTCATACCACGTACTGGTGTAATTGGATGGGGGGGGAGAGTTTTACCCCTCCTAGTGTAAGTCACTGTGTTGAGGTTATCTTCTATCCTTACATCATTGCTGGTACTCAGCACTCAAAATAATTTTTTGTAAGCTCTTGAGATTCGAAGCATCCACACATAAGTTTTTCTAGCCCTATGTTCAAACTTCAAAGTATGAGTTGTCACTAAAATTTCTGTGGGTGCCCCCAGAGCACAAATGATATTTTATGTTGGCAAACTTGCCATGGCAAATGCTTGCTGATGGAGGAAATCTCTGCCATTGCTACAATTATTTTTTGAACTTAGCAGAATAAAAGCCCAGGTAAGGAAATAGAAATCTCCTTTTGATAATGAGGCAAAATCATAAGTTGAGACTTCACACATTTGCAGATGTTTTATTTTGGCTTGCATTTGAATAACCTTTACTTAAAACAAGGCTAAACTAGATGTGAGCATGTGGCTTGTTATCAAGACTACAACAATTGCCAACTTTCAGTAGACAAATTTCTTGTTTTGTTAAAAATGGAAACTTTGGCAGACAGTGTTCCTAGCAACAAAAATTATATTTTGAGTTTAAACAGATCATATTTGAATATATAACCTGGTCAGATAGTGTGCCAGTTGTATAAGTCATCTTTGTTAAAGTCAAAAAGGAATATTCTTTCAATGTTAACACCCAACCAGTGGCTGAGTGCTTAGTTCTCTCGACTGGAAGACGAAAACTGCCTTGTTGAAACCCAGGTCACATTTGTCGACCTAACCATTCGGAGTTTTTCATGTTTTTTTTCGAAAATTTTATATAAACATGGGTTAAAACCCCATAAAAAGACCCCCCCCCCATAGAGGGCACCCCCTCAGCCTAAATTTCCTGAGTAGATTATTGGCCGTAATCTCACAAAATAAAAAAAAAATCAAAGTTAATAACCATCCTGTAGCAATATGTATTATTTTTACCCTGTATGTTTTCAGTGGTGCATTGTCAGAGAATATACCGTATTAGCTTGAGTATAACATGATATTTTTTGATAGATCATTTCCTATTAAAAATCTGAATCGCACCATATCAGAGGTCCAAATATAGGATTTTTATAATTATCTTGAAAAATTTCGAGGTTGCGTTTATACTCGGTGCCATGTTGATGGTCACAAGATGTTGGAGAAAGATGGGGTGAGATTCTTATCTCCTTTCTTGCTATTTCAATATTGCCACTTTTATAGGCGACCAGCTGATTGTTAAAATCAACAGAAGAATACTTACAATCGCTGCATGATAATCCTGAGAAGAATTTTAGCTATTGTTGTCCATTAAAAAAAAAAAAAAAAAAAAAAACCCAACTAGAATTTGTAGCAGAATATATACTGAATAACTGCAATAGATATTTATACCATCATATGGTTATTTTGAACAGAAGTGTTATTAATATTTTTCTGCATTAACTATATTTTAATTGTTCGTACTATTGAATCAATTCTTACAAAGGCAAGTTAGTGATGAAAAATTGAATTATTTTCATAGGTATAATAACCATGGGCGCCCACAGAAATTTTTCTAAGGGGGGGGGTGCAAACTTATAAAAAAAATTTAGAGAGGGGCAAATTTTTAATTTGTAACAATTTTAGTTCTTATTTTGCTTTGTGATGCAATTTTATTTACATCATAAGACAATATGCTAAAACCCTATGGAGGGGGGGGGGAGTGCCCTACTTTGCCCCCCTTATGGGAATGCATGAAAATAACTTAAAAACTGAAAACATTAATAAAAAGGAAAATTTTGGTTTAGAACAGCTTAACAGATGTTTTATTTTGGCTTGCATTTGAGTAACCTTTACTTAAAACAAGGCTAAACTAGATTTATTAACTGTTTGTTAATTTAGTTAAACTTTTATTGATGATTCTTAACAATGTGATCAAATAAATCTTTTATTAAAATCTGCTTCTTATGCAAGATGTTTACTTAATTAAGCATTTTCTTGTCTGTTAGGTATGTTTGGGTGATTAAAAGAAAAAATCTTTTAAAGAAATATTTTTATTAACTTAACTATTCGTAATTTAACAAAGTTACTTAAAATGCAATTAACTCTTTTACGTTACTTAGCTGTATCAACTTAATCAATGTTATCTAATTTTTAATAAAGACTAGTAATTAAAATATTAATAAAGATTGCTAATTAATTATTATTAATTTATTAATCAATAAAGCATTATTTTACACATTTTTTTAAAGTACACTTTTTTTTTGCAAATTAGAAGTGCTTTTAATCATTATATGTACTGCCCTTTTTAAGAAACACAATGCTCTTTTTTAAAACCTTTGCACCCTGCCCTTTTTCCTACCTAGAATGAGCTCTAAGTTTTAGATCTAAGGTCAAATGCGGAGGGGAGCCATTGAGCTAAGAGTGGTTTTCTGGTAGTTTATCGAATTGAGTCCAATGTAAATATTTCACAACTATATAAAAAAAAAAAAAAAAAAAAAAAAAAAATGTTTTGCCAAGAAAGTCCATACAGAGTTTCCAGCGTGTAAATACTTTACAGTTCATTAAAATTGTATTTGTAAATATACAAAAATATAAAGTGTTTTCATGTTAAAAAATCTTCCTTTTTTTTATTATAATCAAGTTTTAATCTTGGCAGCTATGCATAGTTCCTCCTGTTATGTAGCGATCTATGAGTAGTAAAAACAAATTATAGAGTAATATTTTGTGTAATGTTTAAGTGGTACTACTTATCTTTTGGGTTTGTTTATTATTTCTTTCACGGCACAAACTTTCCGATTTCGCAGTTTGTTTTGATTCGTTTTGCGCGCTAACGTCAAAACAGGTTGCCAGATCGGATGAACAAAACTTTTTCCTTTTGATACGTGGTATTGGTATGATTGTAACTTTTGATAAATAATTAATGTTAGAAATGTTTATATGTGTTTTTTAAAATCGAGCCGACTTTTCCTTTTCTTTATGCCGACATTTTTTTTTCTTAAATAAATTTTTTTGATACAAACATCATATTTTGGCTTTGTAAAGTGTTTGCTAAATTTTAAGTTTTGGTTTAAAAAGTTTTTATGTTAAAATTTTCTCTCCGTCTTTAACTTTTATTCTGCCTTTTCTGTTTTTTTTCTTTTTACCTTTTTTTCCCTGCATCATTTCACATAATTCGATAGATTGGATGAAGTTTCGATACAGACATCGAAATCGGCGGAGGAACACAACCACGTGCAAGAAAAAATGTAAATGCCTCAAAATACATCAATTAACCAACGAAATAATTAAATTTCCTTTTAATGCAACGTAACTTCACCAAATAAATAAATTTCACTTAAAATTTTATGCACTAAGATATGAAAAAATTAAAGTTCATGAATGAACTTGATGGTCGGATGAATACAGAAGTGAGAAGGCAGAGAAGGGAAAAGCGAGCGTCAGGGAGCGAAGTCTCTCTCTTCCTCGAGCTGGTGCTACCTGCGGACGGTGGTCATTTTGGTATTGAGATTTCCTGAGTGGTGTCATCCCATCGGCGGCATGAAGCGCGGAGAGATGAGGGACGAACAACTAGTTACAACTTGAAGAGAAAAACACGATGGGGGCCCCCAGATTCTTTTCCAAGACGATAAGTCATTCCCTTTTCTTTTCTTTCTCTTTCTCTATTTAATTTTTTTTTGTTTTTTGTCGGCTTTTAAAAATATAACGTTAAGTGCACTTAAACAAGGGAACCTTAAAATGTTTGTAATAATGGGTATTTTAAGTTTGAATATTGTAAAAGAAAATGTGTTTCCATGAATTTGTTTTTTGAGTTAATTTAAAATAAATGTAAGATTTTAAAGTTTAACAGAGTGTTTTCTTCATTATCTCTTTGTCTCGTTACTGGGTCTACAATGGCGTCGTTGCGCCATTTTTCTTTTTCAGCGAAATGCACAGATTGAACCTGGGTCTTTGGCAGCTTAAAACTTTTAAACTATACGATTATTTCGGCCTCTATGCCATTTGTTTTAGGAAAAGAAATTGGTTTATTTGATATTTTTATTTAACTTTAATTTAGGTGTGTTTGCAAATTTTTAACTTAGGCTTCGTGAAGTCATGGCACTCCCCTAAAAATATGACATAGAAACAAGTTCATGTTTCTCATCCTCCCGAGGAGTCCATCTTTTTTTTGCATGAAAGTGGCTGATAACCCAACCTTAAAATGCATTATTATTTAAATAAAGCTTTTCTTTGGAATTTGGTGATGCTTTAAAAAAAAAAGGCTGACTGCATAAAATTGATTTTAACTTTTAAAAACCTGTATTTAGATGATAATTATAAAACCTTGTGAACTTTTCTTTTTGAGTGATCTACCATATGAGGTTTGTTGTTTGAAATTCGGTCAATTGTATCAGTGGAAAACAGAATGCAAATGGCTACAGTGCTTGTAGCTGTTGAAGTCTGTCTCTGACAATAGGATAGCAGGACAAGCAAAATGCCAGTGATCCCACCCAAGAAGGCCACCACTAGCACAGGAAAATCCTGGTATTGATTATAAAATTAAGTAAAATTTATTAGTTTTGTATTCAATTAATATAAGTTGCCTACTAAAATGCATACACAAATGAAACAAACAAAAAAAAAGTATCAAGATTTTAATGCATTTGTAAGAAAAAGATGTCTTAGAGTTTTAGAATGGCATCCAGTATGTAGTAATAATAAAATCATTGCTACTTGTAGAATGCAATGTTGTAGCAACACTGTCAGCTATGGAAGAAATGTTTTGTCTTTGTTAGTTCTTTTTTTCATCACAAGACTTTGTGGCATGGGCTCTAGTAATAATGACTTGGCTCAGGGAATCAATTTCTATTTTGTAAGTATAAATCTTCCAGATTGTAAAACTGCCTGATCACTTCTGGTCATTAATTTTGAACACCTTCTGCAGTACATCCTTTCAATAAAATGCTCTCTGTCACATTAATGTGTTGCTGTTTGTGTTCTTTTTCTCTGCTTCTTTGCACCCATACCTTGCAACTATGGCATTTTCGATCTTGCATTTCTATGTCATTCCAAGTTGTCTCTGTTTCCCCTACACCTCCTTCGAGATTCTCACTCTGGTAGTGAAACATTTTGTATACACGATTTTCAATGAGGTACATAGTAATTACACTTTCATAGCAATTAATACATATTCATGGTTCAGACGGTGCTTAATATATCTTAAGAAGTGGTTATTTTTTTTTCATTTTTAAGGCCTTTAAAAAGTGCTTAAAAAGTACTTTTTAACCCATATCCATAAAGTTCCAGTATAGCAGAAAGGTGCTTAAAAAGTGCTTAATTTCTCGTAATCAACTGCAAAATCATCTGGCATCAAAACTTTTCACCCACCTTTTCCAGCCTCAGCCTTCTTTCGCATCACGGGTATCTTAACAAAAACCTTCATCGCCCTCATCAATCACCAATCACAGACGAGCTACAGAGCAGAATGTGTAGCAATCTGAAGTATTCCAAAATAGTGTTTTCACTAAAGCGCAAGAAGCTCACATTTTTATATTCTTTTCCTCGTGTAAAAAAATTATTACAGTAAGAAATTCGTGCACCGTACAAATCAGTTTCATTCGGTGCAAAATTCTCGCATTTCAAATGATTTGGGCACTTTTTCAAAAAAAGTCAGGCGTGCTTCCATTTTCACGAAGCGGTTATACATTAGGGGACCCAAAATTGGAATGCTCTTGACTGCAGTCCTTCCGGATTTTGGGAGTGGACTCTACCGATTTCTGGTAGTCTTCCGGGGTAAGCTGCTGTATAGGTCCTACCGTGCCATATTTTAGTGTTCATTATGAAGTTAATATGAACCTAACTTCTGTTAAATTGAAGCTTTAAATATACATACACAATTATATCTGCTAAAGAAAAAATTAATAAAGTACTACAATATGTTAAAAAGATGTAAAGGCTAAAAAAAAATTTCGGATGCAAAGTTCACGAGCCTGGCAAGAATTGTTTCTACCATATTTGACATCATTAGAATTAAACTTGGGTTGAAATATGTAGCATGTTTAATTTTCAACTTTCATTTAATGTATTTTCATATAGCCCTATAGTTTCCAATCGAAATAACCTATCGTTAACAGCACGGTTCAAGGTAGGGCCGATACGGCAGTTTCTAATTTTATTCTCCTCCTCTGATTTGCTTAGCGAATGCAGCCCAAAACCTTTCTCTACAAACCCCTAATTCTTTGAGAAGTATTAAACAGACCAAATCTCACTTATCTTTGTTTATATTTAACGGACAGAAGAGCAGAGAATTAATGAATCATCAGCACTTGTAGCAACGTGTGTGCGTACTCTCGCACTTCCAGCAATCGCCAAAATTCCTCCCATTTGAGTGAGCTCGCTTATTATTTCAGTAGCATATATAGGTTTTCAGTTTGGGGGTGTTCCATGAATTTAAACATTTTTGTTACTTGAGTTAATATAAATATTTTAAAATAACTGTTTCACATTTTTGGAGGGGGCTAGCTTCCCCCCCCCCCCTAAAGAGGCCCATTTTTTTATAATATATATATTCAATTGAAACCGGTCTTTCACAGAAAATGAAGAATAAAAGGAAAAAAGCTATTGTTTTTAGGGTATAAAAAGAAGTAGTAAAAGAAAAAAAGTTCTGGATTTCAGGCTTCCTACTGTATACACAAAATTAGGTGTTTAGCCGAGGCAGGGGTAAATACCCATTTATACCATCATTAGCTTTTGAATAAATACCTCACCCACTGGGTATTTACTCAAACCCATTTTTATAATTTATCTAGAATAATGCTAGAAATCTTACTATTACATTATTAAGAGAGTTTTTGTTAAGAAATTAGATATTTAAATTTTTTGTATTATGGAGTATCTTTAAATTTTCAAATATTGAATAATATATCTGGTATGAATTTTCACTAATAAAATTGATACGTTCCTTTCGAAAAATTTTAAAACAATTTATTTATATTATATAACTTAACTAATGGGATAGTACTTATATGGACACACATGTTCCTTGAGAAAAGGAACATGTGTGTCCATATTATTCTGTCCAAGAAATGATTTTGTCTGTATTAATTATGTGCATAAGAAATCTTTGGCTTTTTAATTTTAGAAACTTGGCACATGTGCATTGTAAGGAATAAACTGTAAAGCTTTACAAAAGAAAAACTCCTTTAGGTTGGTAGTAAGTAGCAAAAGGAATAAGGGACTGTCCATTAATGATACCACACTTTTTTTTCAATATTCTCCCCCCCCCCCAATAGAATAGCCAGTATTTTATTTCAGGGGTAGGGGGCTGCATATCAAATTGTAAGCTAAGTTCGATTGTAAGCTAAGTAAAAGGTAAGATTTTGTGAGGAGCTGCAGCCCCCCTCTGGATATGTGCCTGCCCCCTCCTTCTCTTTGTCATGAAGTGTCACACTTCACTTTCAACGTTTTTTTTATCTCATCACATGTCACACTGTATTACGTAAACATATACTTATAGTTCAGAAACAAAGCACTGTGCCAGAAATCGAGTAAAAACAAAAACCTTCAATTCTGGTAATTTCAATATAAATTCAAAATTTAATCTGCTGATTTCAAGTGTTTTTAATTTAACGGAAATGTAAAATGTGTGTGTCACACTTCTCGTTACCCCCCCTTCTTCCCCCTTGTCACAACTTCA
Source organism: Cheiracanthium punctorium (assembly GCA_038373885.1). Taxonomy (NCBI): domain Eukaryota; kingdom Metazoa; phylum Arthropoda; class Arachnida; order Araneae; family Cheiracanthiidae; genus Cheiracanthium; species Cheiracanthium punctorium. The sequence continues at coordinate 179,273 of JAWZYV010012441.1, forward strand.
CCCCCCCCCCTTACAAGCATGACATCATTTGTGGATGGTTCCTTATTAGGGTCCTTAAAAAGGTGCTCATTTTTTTTTTTTTTTTTCACTCTGAAAAAAGTCCAAACCATGATATTTGCAACAGTTAAAATCGTGGCAGATGGAGAGATAGACCAAAAAAGAAAATAGTGTTTAAATTACATAAAACATTTTCTAAAGCTTTATGAAATCTGAACATGATTGACTGCCCATCAGCACCACTTTGCCATCTTTCCCGAGCCCATCTACCCGTTATGCGATTCCGGAGATTTAATGAATTGTTACCATCTGCTCCATGGGAGCCTTCCGTGGATCAACAGAGGTGTCCAGATGTTGGGAAGCAAAAGTGCTCCTCCAAGAACTGACTTTGTTCCTTTTCTTTAGTATTTACTTTTTTTTGTAACATTTTTGCCATTGGAAAAAAAAAAATAATAATAAGCACTTTTTGTGCATTAGATAGGCTTGGCTTAGTAAAATTCACAAATAAAATTGAAAACTCATTTTTATCCTACCCAGTTATTGCTGTCTAATGGGTTAATATGAGCATCCCCCCCCCCCCCACCCAAATTTTTTCTTTTGTGTTATTTCTAGAATTATTAGCCTTCATGGCCTATTGCAAGCAAATGTACATGAATAAAATTTAGTATTGACTTATAACTAAGTCAATACTTTATGTGTTTGATTTATTTGATTTCTAGTACATATTCTGTTATTTTGTTGACTTTTTCATTATGATTACTATATATAATTATTTTATCAGGCAAATGCTAAGTGAAAGGACAAGATTTAAAAGTATTAGTCAAGTGCCAGATTGATAAGTGACTTAGCAGCTTTATGAACTGGTTGTATGTTTCATATTTCTTCTATGAAATTACTTTTACTTATGTTAAATATTTACTAAATTTTGATGCTATTCATTTTATTTAGTGTTATTGTATTGATTATACTGTTTATATAAAATAACCAGCTTTCAGTGTACAGAATTGCTACATTTGGGGAAGTATCACTCTTTCATGTAGTTGGTTTTTGCTTCTGATCTTTTCATCTGTAAATTCAAATATGTATGCACACATTTTCTACGTATTTAAAAATACAAGTAATTTTGAGAATCAAAATTTATTTTCTATGCTATCACTTATGATGAACAAAACTACCTTAAATTTATCTGTATTGAAAACTATTTTTTCTTGGTTTTATAAATTAAATATTAGTTCTAGAAATGAAGGGTGTAATTAATATTTGGATCTGTTTTGTTAAACATGCAAATTTTTGTAGCTATGCATTAAAAAATAAATGAATAAAACAATAAAAAATATTTCATTTTAATCATAGCAAAATGACTGGGGTAAATTTTATATGCCGTTATAAAATTGTAACAAAACATTTTCTTAGATGCTTTCTTCTAAAGTGCTTGGGTGTCCCAAAAATATTGACCTTACCTTTTATTCCTTAAATATTGATAACAGACACGCATAAAAAATTACAAAGTTATGTAAAAAAGCTACAGAATTCTATGAAATCAATAAAATTTTCAGGGGATTATGTTTCAATGAATACAAAATTTTAATTTTTATAAGAGTCCCATGCAAAAAAATTCCCATGTGCCCAATATATTAATGAGGTATAAAAAATTGTCATAAAAAGTCTCAGACATATGAGTAAACAAAGATGGTTATGGGCTATACAATACCAATAATAACAAAAGTATTATGTATTTAAGCAGTAATCGATTTCTGTCATAATTAGTGTAAAACTCCACAGTCATCTGACATGATTTTTTTTCTTGAGAGCCATTGAAAAATAGTTTGTCAGCACACATTTATTATATCTCTGACACTTTTTGGGATAAATTTCTCAAATTTTTGCACCACCCCTTTAGTGTATGGGGCATATTTTACTAATTGGGAATTTTTCTGTATGGAACTGTATAAAAATTTAAATTTTCCATTTACTCAAATTTAATACCCTGAAAATCTAATTGATTTCATAAAATTCTGTACCTTATTTAAAAATCTAACTTTGTTATATTTCTATGATTAATATTTAAGGAATAAAAGCTGAGGTCAATGTTTATGGCATACCCTGTATAGCTAGCTATTCATGTACTATAAATTCTTTACTTTTGATTGCAGTGGGGATAGTGTTTATTTATTTTTGATTGATTAGAGATTCCAGTTATTTCAGTGTTCATTGTATTACTTTTAATATTTTGCATGTCAATTACAAAAATATAATATATATAGATAGGGTGTCGAAAAAAGGTGGTAACAGGCTTTAATTCCTTATCTATTAGAGATAAGTAAGCAGTGTAAATTTTAAAAATGTTCAAAATAAGGTCAGAAATGATATCCCCCGTCAGGAAAAATTTCCTCTCATTAATTTTCTAAAGATTATACTTTTTAAATTTTTATACGACCCCTGTACGAAACAATTCCCAGTTAATAAAACGTGACCCATACACTAAAGAAGTGACTTATGAAGTATGAGAACTATATCTTAAAAAGTGTCAGAAAAATGACGATAAATATAACGTTGACTAAAACCACTTTTCAATGGCTCTCAAAGGTAAAAATTCACGTTGAATAATCGTATTTTAGGGGGTCATACAAAAATTACAAAAGAATTTTTTTTTCACTCTACGAATAAACATTTACATTCAAAATCATGTGTAGTCCCCTATCATCTTTCTTTAACGATATCTCTGCGGTTTTGTATGATGAAAGGCTCAAATTTGGTACATCTCATTAATGTATGGGGCACAATTTAATTACTGGGAATGTTTTTGTACAAGGGGTCGTATAAATTTAAAAAGTGTAACTTTTTGAAAATTAATGAGAGGATTTTTTTCTTAACAGAGTATTATTTCCAACCTTATTTTGAACATTTTTTAAATTTACACTGCCCACTTATGGATAAAGAAATACTACTAATAGATAAAGAAATAAAGCCCGTTACCACCTTTTTGAGATACCCTGTATATTTACATATATACATAATGCATACATACAAATAACATACCTTTGATTTACTCCAAAATTATTTCATGCCTTTTATTATTTTTTTTCACATTCTTTTATCATGAAAATATTGTTTACTATTATGATAAGGTGTATCTAAGAGCTTTTTTTTGCCTGTTGTCTTACAACAGTTTGTGAAATTTATCATTTATCAGTAACTTTAATTTTGCTGAATTCTTTTTTAAAAAGTCAAACATTTATTCCAGGTCAAAGAAATTCTTAAAACATATTGAATGAACTATATTGTAAGAAAAAAAGTTGAAAAAAGGACTATTAATTTTTCATCACTGGCCATTATTTAATGCTTAAAATTTATTCAGTATTTTATGTGCATTATTATTAAAAAAAAAAAGATATTGAGCAAATAAAATTTATATCTTTAAAAAATCTGTTTTTGTAAATTTTGAAATATTAAATATTTGTTATAGAAATATATCCATGATTGAATATTTACTGTTTTGAAAAGTTGTCATTGTTAAATGTTCTATGACTTGTTTGTGTTTATAGATCTTTATTTTCTGAAGCTTAAAATTCAAATTTTATTTATAGTTTTCCAATTAACTTTAAAAATTGGGTATCTGAAAGTACCTATATCTGATGCACTAAAATTGTTATATTATGAATTAAGATCGGACTTGAAGTTGTTTAACCATTAAAATTATATAATGGTTTACACTTCACTGTATCTTTACAAATTTAATTTTCAGCTGTGTACTGATTACTAAGAGAGAATATAGTCTGCAACCTTTGTCTCTCTTCTTTTATTTTTGAATAATGTTTCACATATATTTTCAATTTTCCTAAATCATTCTTGAATAATTTTAGTCATTTTTAGAGGATTTTTTTAAAAAATCGTTTCTAAAGCTATGTCATTGAAACATTTTGACATGTGGCATTAGCATATTCTTTATAAGAAATATAGGTTAAGAATGATATAGTGAAAACTTTGTTTACTGTTTGAAATTTCTGCCTGTGTCGAAATACATAGTTTAGACATGTATTATTTTTTTCTGAATTATTGTGAAAAGTTATGTGTATAAAAAAATTGTGTTATGATTATAAAATCTAACTTGGTCTTGTGGTATGTAAATGTTTGTATGGGTGCTTTTATAATACCAGTCAACCTCTTTATTGTAGGTTGTAATGATTTAGTATACTGATTTTTCTGGTACTTTTTTATCAATATATTTTCAGGAAATCATTTCACATGCTTTTATTTTTGTATATGCTTATTCATGTGTACTGGGAGGTGAAAAATGAAGCTGGTGGTATTTTGAAGGCAAAATACATTTTGTTCACTTCTATCATGAAGGAGCTTCAGCTGGCTGGAGCATCTTTTGAGCTTCTTATAAGTTTTACTCAGAATTTTCAAACAGACTTAAATAATTAAACATAAATATAACTTCATGCACATGCACACATTTCACTTTTGATTAATTTATTTGTCACTATCTCAATTTCATTTTTCATGCTATTTGTATTAAAAGTGTATTTTAATTGCAATACATCTGAATTTGTGACTGTTTTAAAAATTCTATGCTTTTATTACAAACTATTTTAGTAACAACAAAAAAGACCAAGCAGAAATAGTATATATATATTTAAAAATAGCAACACATTCTTAAAGGTATATTACTACATCATTGGCTGTTAACAACCAAAATAAAATTCTAACTGCTAAATAAGACTTTCCTAAGTAAAACTTATATTTTTTGCTTCAGTAATTGTGAGATGCATTTTTTTTTCATTTTTGCTGCATTATTATACTTTATCATACATCATTATTATTAAATCATATTTTATAATTTAAATTGCTGTTTACTGAAGGACAATCTTGAAATTTATTATCATTTGTAGATCATATGATTAATTATTTGTATGTTTGTTATTTACAAACTTAAAATTTTAATTTGTATGATCACCATGAAATACAGTTCGTTTTTTTTTTTTTTTTTAAATTCTTTTAAATAGCTGTGAAAACAATCATTCAACTTTTTGGTTTTAAACTGCATGTATTAATATAATTTTATATTTTAGAATCTTAAATCAAATTTAGCGTGCATGAATTGTTTATGCAAGTTAATGTGTATTCAAAAAATATGAATTGATTTTGTTAGGTTTAAGAACAATGTTTTTCATTTTAATTTCAAAATTTTTTAAGTTATAGATATAGTCATCTATTTGATGTTATATTTGAATTGTATTTGTCTTAGTATTTTTACAAGTGTAAAATTGATCTCACATGTTTTACTTTGAATTTTTTGTTCAAGTATTAAAATCATCACCAGGAGAAGATTATATCCAAAGTTACACAATCATGAACATTATTAACTTTCATGTAAAGCCATTATAGTTTATTTCTTTTACTTCTCTCATTCAATGTAACTTTTATTATTCATGATGAATTCATCTACTCTTTGTACATAAGTTATAATGTTAATATGCATTTCATTTGTTGGCGTTTATGGTTTTGAATGTTGCCTTTATTTTTTGTTGCTCATAAGTACCAAAATAGAAAAAAAGAAAAAAAAGAAAAGAAAGAAGGGAAAAAAAACTATTTCTAGAAACTCAATGTTATTGTAATAACATAATAAACATATTTTTTTATCGTGTTTTCCTTATTGTGCATTACTTAAATAATTTAATCACATGTTTATTTTTCATCAAACAGGCATATAACAAAATCTCTCTCTCACACACATGTATAAATATATATAGATGAACTCTTTATAAAAAGGTCATAGTGCAATCTTCAGACTTATGATTTTATTTAACCGTCTCGCAGTATAGTAACTTATGAATACAGTTTTTGTGTAGATACTAAGTTGATTTTGGATAGACTTAATGGGATGATACAAATAATAGTGTCAGCTGTTCTAATATATATTGTAAAATAGAACAGTAAATGTTCTGAAGCTGTAGTTTTAAAACTTCTATGTAACATCTTTGCAGAACAGCTGAAAACACAATCAGGGTGTCTACCATCATGCAAAGGTCACGAAAGTCACGGAAAAGTCAAGAAATGGGAAAAAGGTCACGAAAGTCGAGAAAAGGTCAAGAAATGAAGCACTAGGTCACGATTTGCGACTCAACTACGTTTTTCCATTTCATTCAAATTCTTAGTTTCTAATTTTTTCTGCTAAGTTCAGTCAGAGAAATTATTTTATGTATCTTTTCTTAACTTCCTTAATTTGTATTTTGATTTCACGAGTGATTACCTGGGAGAAAGGAAGTTGATTTGTTTATCTTCTTATCAGTGTGTGTGTGTGTGGGGAGGGGGGCATCTGCTGAGTGTCCACTCTTCTCCCTCCCGACCTGAGGCGAGGATTAAAACCGTTCGCTGTAGCTTCTTTTTTTTGTTTGTTTAAGAAATATATATTAAGTGTGTTATGTAAATTTTATTATTTTATGCTATTTTAACTATGCAAACAGACAAACTTAAGTTTTTCACGTGTTTATTTCATAAGAAAATACTGTTCGTTTGCTATTTATAAATTTCATTTAAAATATCATTTACATGTTATTTAGCAGAAATCATCAAAAATGATGTCTGCCAAATAGTTGTATAGTGAACTGACAATAGTTCAATATGTCAACTGCGTGTTGTTTTACACCTTGGGAATTTCAAAAGTTTGCAAGTATGTATCTTCAAACCTTGAGAAAAGTATATCAGTTATCCATCATCCCTCCTCAAAAAAAGGTTAAAATTGTTGGATTTAAGAGTAAATTTTTTTATCCCTTCATTCCCTGTTAAATTCAGTGTTTTGATTATTTTCCACATTTTCTTTTTTAAAAACAATAACTTGGATTCCAATTATAATTATCACTGATCCCCATGTTTCATAACTAATAACTTCAATTTCCCCAAAGTTTTATGATATATTATAGACTTCCATAAGTTCTGTGTTACCATAGATGTAAAAAGATTTGCAATGTACAAGCTACATTGCAAATCTTTTTACGGTGATCAATGGTAAATCTTCTTTTTTTAAAATAGCAATTGGTCCAAGTTAACTGAAAGCAAACGGCTGATCAGTGAAAAAGGTTGAAAAAAAAATCGCTTTAAAAATGGGCAGGGAAAAGAAAAACTTGAAGAATTTTTTAATTCATTGTTAAAATCAAAATCAGTTGTATATTTTTCTGCAAAATTTCCCCAGAGGGCTAAAATTTCCTCCAATCGTAGATCACCGGACAGAACATATTCTGCATTCCTGGCACGATGTATTTTTGATATTAGTTTTGTATTTGTTATGGTCAAGAAATCAAGCTTACTTTTTGTGGTAGAAACCCTGACAATGCTTCTGACAGCACAACACACGCAGCTCTGCTGCTTACATTAGTAATGTGTTTTCTACAAGCGATAACTCACAACTCACTGATTGTGTCTCTTCTATTTATAGTCTTTGGTGAGTTTTTTTGAGAGTTTGCATATTACCATTTACAAAAATATTCCATACCTCTCGCATAATTCGACTATGTAATTCTAATGCTATGTGGGAAAGCAAACATTACAGGAGATAAAATTGCTCCAAATGTTGCCAAGCTTGGTGACTTGTTAAAATATTGCCAAATTTGGTACTAAGAATAAGTTTCTAAAGTTCAACCCGCTAAACAATATCACCAATATTTGGTGAGAAGCTGATAAAACCTAATGTTATCCAATGGGACATTTAAAGATCAAAATATCATATTCTAGTCAACCAATTAACATGCAAGCAAATGGAAAGTTAAATTATTTGATGTGTAGAACATATGATATATGGAGGACTAAACTGAATCCTAGAAGAGCAGATCATGTTAAAAATTCATTTCAGTATGCAGGCCTCACCATGGCACAGTGGTTATGCCACTGAAAATGGAAGATGGCCTATGTGTGAAGGTCCCAGGTTCGGGTCCCATCACGCGGTTGTCGATCTAATGGTCTGGAGTTTTGGTAGGTTTTCTCCAGATGTAACGTGAATATGCGTTAAAACCCCTTAGAAAGACCTACCAAGGCACCCCCTGGCAGATCACCCTAGTGTAGTGTTGCCATAATCACACACAACTACAACTACATTTCAGTATGTACAACTTGTTTCTGGGAATAGTTTCAGATTTAATACTATTTGTAATTAGAGTGAGTTATGAAAATTATTAGAGCTACGGGAAAAAATTGCACAGTTTTAATTCTATCAAGACATGTAAAGGCCTGTTTTTAAACTCTGTCAATACATAAAAACACTAAACTGAAAATGTAAATTTTAATGAAAAGGTAAACTAGACTTATCTCTGAAACTTTAAACACACTCAGAGAACCCCTAGAAGGTTATTAAAGTATAATAGCCGTCTGAGTATTTTGCTATTGACATCACCCATAGTTAAACATATTAATAATAGATGCTACTACTCATCTTTTCGTGTAATCAAACTTTCATCAGCTTGCATTTTCCATTGATGTGCACATAAAGTGATTGTTGAACGGTTTTATTTAATATGATTGGTTCTAGGTCCAACAAAATAGTTTGTTAATTTAAAAAAGGTATGTTAAATCGATTTATTTGAATCAAGAAAATTTTTTCTTAATTAGTAAATGAAGCTACCAAATTGCTAATAAATGAGTACAATAGCTTAATTCTTTAGAGATCTGTTATCACTAGATCACAGTGTGGTATTGAAGGACCAAAGCTAGGAAGTAACAGTGCACACAGAAGACAGATCTCTGGCTGACGTGTCTTTGCGATGAAGGAAAGGAATTTGGTTAAAGCAAATAAGATTCTAAAAGTATTTGTTTTTAATTACTATTCCAAGAGCCATATCTGTTAGAATTCTTTCTTTATCCGTTTAAAAGTTCATATTTGTGACGAAGAGTTTGGACAGATGTTTGTTGTGTTATGAACTTCACCATCACTCCAGTTCTCTCTCAATGCTCTTGATGGAAGTGCTGAAGACACAACTATTCATATGAAGTTTACTGCCAAAGACTTAATCTTGTTTTATAAATAGATAATATGCAGTATAGAATTAATCTATTAAATTATCTGCTCAAAGTGATTAGTTAGGAGTATTTATCTAGGAAGTTAGTTCCATGGAATCGCATAGATTCAAACTACTTACTAAACATAATAATTAGTAAACGAATTATATATGTGTAAAACTACTTACCAATTACAAATGGAATTTTCTTTTCTTTTCTTTTTTATAAAATTTTCAAAACATGTGTATTATCCAGTAGTGTACCCAGAAATTCATTTTGTCGGTGGGGGTGCATATTGTCATTACCATTGAAAGAAATAATGTACCACTCGGTAAAAACTAAAGAATAGGCTATTATGGACGGCTATGAAAGGGTAGGTTGCCCTCCCATCACAGCCATCGGTATAGCAAACAATTTTATAGCATACCGAGATCTTTAAATTAAGTACTGAAGTGTTTAAAAACTCAAAATGAGCCCCAAAAAAACTCGTGCAGCACAAATGGCTGCCCATTTTAAGTTTCTTGTTTTTCTCATTTAACACTGCTCAAGAATTATAATTTTTATCAAGTTACATAAGGTTACAAAAATGAAGATCATGGAGGGAAAAATAGTAAAGATACCATGAGAACAAAAATTCTTACTTAACAGAATCGGTGAAATCCAACATCACTGATAATGATAAAAATCACTTAAGTATTGAAAAAAAAGCCATAATTTAAAGAATGGTTTAACCCATTTGTGCCTGGATGTTTTTGCGACTTTCTTCGATTTTTACTGATAACAGAAATAATAGATAAATTTCTGATGTCAAATTCTTGAACAAGGGATGATTTCTTTTACAATCATTATGCATAAAAATCGAAATATCAACATCCTACTTGGTCATGTTAAAATATTTTGTAGGGTTGAGCCTCAATACTCATGGAATAAAGGCTAGGAAAAATAAATAACGTTTTCGACTAATAGCGAAAATGCCGTCCCAAAAAAGGGACGCTAGGCATAAATGGGTTAAAGGGTGTAGTTATAATAAAAGAAAAAATTTTATGCATATTATTTTTTACACGGTTATATTTATTCTTCCTGTTTGTTTCTGCAAAATATGTAAGACTTCTTCATATACAGATATATTTTTATACATGTATACCATATAAACCCATTTTAAATGTACTGTTTCTTAAGTACAGTAGACTTTGGTTATAGTGAACCTCTTGCTATGGAGTCAGACATGCATTTTTTCCCATTTGCATTGATAGTTAACCTTTGTTCTTTTATTTGTTTGAATAACAGCTGATGAATCTTCACTTTGTTTGGAATTTTCATCAATTGAAGTATTGGGCATTGATTTTATTATAAACTTATCCATTATAATTAAAAAAATAATTTATGAAAATGCAAGCCTCTCTATCAAGGTAAAAAAAAAAAAATCTCCATATGAATGAAGCTACAAATGTCAGTGCAGTTAAAACTTGTCACATTTGATTTGACTCCTAACCTTGGAGTAACCTTTGTAATCTGAAAGAGACTTGTTTGGTGCATATACGGCCGAATGTGTGTGAGAATGGATGGTCACAGACCAGCAGACAGACGTGGAAATCTGTGGGCTAAAAAAAGGTTAGAGAGGAGTGGTCCACACTAACCACTTGTAGAAGGGGTTTGTGTCTGTGTGAGAGAGAGGAAGTGGGGAGGTGCAGACATTTCACTTGTTTTTTTGGCAACTCGTTATCTGAGTTTTTTCCAGCCACTTCTGATTTCCATCGTGTGAAAAGACATTCTTTTGTTTGTGCGCTAGTGTCAGTGTAGGGTTCTTGTGCAAATACCAAATATTTTACAGTTCAAGAATACCTTGCACTGTAATATTTTTAGTGTTAGATTTAAGAAATTTATGCGAGATTCTCACCCTCTAGTGGGAACACTGGTTGAAAGTCAAACTTTTATGCATGTTAATGAGTATGCAGAGTTGGGCAAGATACATTGATTCAAATGTATTAAAATATGAAATACAAAATACATTCTGAATTCAAAAAATACTTATATTTTTAAACTACAAAATACATGTAAAAATTTTAACGTATTATAATTGAGAATGAGCTAAATTTTCTACTGAAAGTTCCAGTTTATTTTATTCAAATATATACATGGTGCCCCAAAAAGGAGGTAGCAGGGCTTTATCTATTACAGATAAGTATGCAATGTAAATTGAAAAAAATGTTCAAAATAAGGTTGGGTAAAGACTATGTCGAGAAAAAAATAATTTCGAGAAAAAAATAATGACCTCCCATACAAAAAATTTTCAAGTAGTAAAATGTGCCCAAATGCTAACAAGGTGATGTACAAGATTTGAAAACTATATCCTGAAAAGTTCAAGAGATATGAAGATAAATATATGCTGATTTAATTTCAGTTTTCAATGGTTCTCAAAAGGAAAAATTCACATTTGACGATTGTGTTTCAGATTAGAAAGAAATACTTTTTTTGCCCTCTTTCCATAAACATTTACATTCAAATTCATATATAGTCTGACCATTTTTGTTATAAAACATTTCTGTGACGTTTTATGATGAAAAGCTGAAAATTTGTACATCACCCTAATTAGTGCATGCGAGCACATTTTACTATTGGGGGAATTTTTCTGTGTGGGGGTTGTATACAAATTAGAAAAGTAACTTTAAAAAAAACAAAGGAATATTTTCTTAATGTAGTCTTTTTTTCCTACCTTATTTTGAATATTTTTCAATTTAGGGCTAGTTATTTCCCAATGCAATGCACAGCATTAAAATGCCTTAAAAACTCATCCATTCAAGGCACCCTCCTTGGGCCGATAATCCTCGTAGCTTTGTCTTAACCACCAATAACCCATCCTACTACTGCAGACAGTGACATAGCGAGGGGGTGGTTTTGAGGTCAGAACCCCCCCCCCCCCTAAAATTTTCAAAAAGGGCCTTATTCTTGGCAATGAGAACCACGTCCACAAAATAGAAAGGGCTTTATATCTTCTAATTTTTAGTAAGAAATTTTAGAGATGTTTTATGCATAACTTCCTTTCAATAATGTAAATATGATATAGAATAGAAATTTTTTTTGTACAGTGGAAATATCTGATAAAGACAGATTCTTAACAATAGATTAGGGGACTCTGTGCAACAAATGATAATGGGTTGTCATCTTTACTAATTTTTCCAAGATTAACCACTGTTAATCGAATCATGGTCCACTTTTCTCACGTATATGCCATTTCCTAAACTCGGGGCCCAGGTGCACTGCCCTGGGTGTTCAGCGGTAATTATGGTCCTGGGTAAGGGACCTCAGTGTATCTTAAAAAAAAGTGCCTTTTTGAAGCTCACTATTTCCAGCCCAGAAATTTTTCGTTATTGCATTGCCTAACCCTTCGGCCCCAATTTTTTTTTCTGGTAAACACCACTGATTGCAAAAATATTGACGCTATTATTTTTCTGAAACAGCACAGCAGTTCAAATTGTTTATAAATTCACTTAAAAATTCCAATAAATACGACTCAAACATGTTTTTACTTCTTTTGTGTTTCTTCTTTACTGTTTACTTGAATTCAAAGGTCACAAGGGATCATAATATTTCTTTAGTCTCCAAAACTTATTAATTACATGAAGAAGAGGTTAAGTGACTATCGACAATTTTATAATTTTCATTCGTACATCGCATCTCAGCAACCTGTTATGTTACGATTAATTTAACATCAGAGTCAGAGTGCGAATTGAACATTTTCTCCAGGGAGGGACATTTGAGAGAAAACATTCTCCAGCAAGGGACATTTGAGGGAAAAAAAAAACAGAAAGAAAGAAAAAGCAGGAAGGTGTAAATGCTCCACTCACACAATATATTAGGTATTACATGACAAATGTAGTCACCAACATGTCTAAAAAGTGACTTAAATTAAATTCAAACAAAAGTCGACAACCTATTTTCTTCCCCTATGCACATGTTCCTGCCAATGTCCATTCTCCGTCTACCATGAAATTCGGCGGGTGGCACAGCAGTCCTTGTTCGTTCATTTCGCAGTCTTCCTTTGAAACCTGAGCCCAGTTACAGAGTGAGAAGTGGCACCAGGCATTTGTAGATCTATTTCAAAGGCATGCTTGTAACTTGCTCCTTTGTCTAGTAAACAAACGAAAAATTTCTATTCTTAATCGTTACAATCTTTAGGTACTGTTGAACTTGTAGGTTGGGACTAGAGGTCAGCGCAGCCGCCGCCGGGGACTTGTAGCGCGCCGCCGAGGTCTAGGCCGGCGCGCCGACAAAGAACGCCGATTGTATGCCGCAGCGTACAATCGGCTTCAAAACTTAAAAAAAAATTGTACCTAAACTTTCAACTGTTTATTTTTTTCTGGATTCTTCTTAACCTTTTACTGGCCAATGTTTCTAATTGAGAACATCAAATTAAAAATTTTTGAAAAATTAAATTTTATCAATATTGACTTGAAAAAAAAGCTAATAAAGATGACTTGATTGTTTGAAACGCAAGTTGCATTTATATCATTAGTGGGAAACTGGAAAAAAAAATCATAAAAATAGACATTTTCATAAATTTTTGCAGAGCAATTTTCATCCCTCCCCCTTCAAACTTAATTTATATCTTTATTTAAATTTAAAAATAAATCATTAATTCTTAATATTTCACTTATTATTTAAACCATTGGTCCACAACCTCCCGGTCCTCGGATCAAATAGTACCGGGCCGCCAAGGAACATTAAATTCTTTGGATTTTATTTACTTTGATGTATTTCTGTCGGGCTTTTCCGACTTAGTCATGTTTGTGTTGAATTATACCTTTGTAACAGAAGAAATAGTGTAATTCTTTTAACATTTCTCTTATTTTGTTGTTGTTTATTAAAGATTTCAAGATCATGAATTAAAATTGCAGTTATAAAATAGAGAATAAATGTTCTTTCTTTAAAACTATTCCAGACAACAACTCTGCCGGTTGAAATGCTGTTATCACTTTATATTCATTTATTTTTGTGTGTAACTGTATTTTATTTTGGAGGCATGTTTAAATTCAATTAAATTAAAGTTATTAAATCAAACCAATCTAAATTAGAAACATTCAACGCCGTCGCCCTCCCACCCTCAGCGGGCAGCGGTAAAATTATCAAACGTTGGCCGGTTCGTGGCTATAAAAAGGTTGGAGAGCACAGATTTAAGCTACCCATCACTATATCATAGTTGCCAACTGTTCCGATTTTATCTGAACATTTTCACCACTATTTTTGAATAATTTTATTTAAATTAAAAATATGGACTTGTTTTAAGCTGAAACTATCAAGGAAAAATTTGTGGTGGACAGGGATTGAAATTTGCAGTTGCCCGCTACAATCAAATTTTTAAATGGGCGATTAAAACCACTCCTTTCTAGAAATACGGCTTGTCATTTTTGGAAGAATGCAACGGTATAGGTGGAGTCATTTACGTTATCTATCTATCTCAAAGATACGAAAGATTTTGATTAATAGTTTTGTTAACAAATACTGGTGTTGGAATGTAAAATTCACAAAATCTTTGTGTAATAACACACACACATAATAGCACATTTCAAATGAAAAACCAAATCTGCAGAATTTAGAACTGATGATAAAGGTGCATGAAAAACTTAAAATGATGATTTCTTTTTTGAATAAAATATATTGGAAAGGTTAATGTCCATATTTTTATGGTATAAAGTAATCTGATGTATCCATAATCAGCTGTTAATTTATAATGAGTTTTAGCTAAATTTAATAGCTTTGTTTTCTTATTTAAAATTTATAAAGACTTAAAAACAAAGTTCTGCAACTAAATCTTTTAACCTTTTTAAATGGAGAAATTATTTTATGTATATATATTTCATTTAAAAAAAAAAAGGTGGATAGGGCTTGACTTGAAAACAAACTATTTTTAAAATGCAGTCATTAGTTTTTTTAGATTTTTTTAAAACGATCTAGAGGAGGAAAATATTTGAAACATCCATAAACAGTATTTATCAACAATGTGCGTTATTATACAGTTTTTATCAATTTTACATTTTAACACCAATATTTGTTAAGAGTCCTTGTAATAAAATATATTAATTTTAAATCGCCCTCATCTCGGGATAAGCAGGCAGCGTAATTAACGCCAGTTATCGTTCACCTCTCTCATTGCATTATTCTGAAGACGGCAGGCAGTGTTTCTAGACGGCGGTGTTGGGAGGGGGTCAGTTGCCCTCGGGCAACCAAGAAAAAACAACTATTCTCATTGGAAAGAACACTCAAAATACTGGTGTTAAACGATAAAGTAAATAAAAAACTTTGTAAAAAACACACATAAGATGTTATAGGTAAGTAGATATGTACGTTTCAGCCAAAAATTGTTTTGGTCTTCCTCAGTCAAAGCCCTTCGTCGCAAGGAGCACAGGGAAATGAAAAGAGATAGGGAACTCTTTTCAGTTCCCTGTGCTCCTTGTGACGAAGGGTTTTGACTGAGGAAGACCAAAAGAAATTTTTGGTCGAAGCTTACATATCTACTTACCTATAACATCTTATGTGTGTTTTTTACAAAGTTTTTTATTTACTTTAACTATTCTAATTTTTATTTCTTAGCTTGAAAAGCAGTTTCCTACTCTAATTTTGATTCTGAACTTCTATTACCATTTCCGAATAGTAATGGCAATTTTATGAATAAACGTTTGTCAACTTATTTTCACTGTAACGGCCGCATGTTCTTAAAAAAATTTTGTGTAGCCTGGTACAAACGCAGGTCACGTCCGTCGACCTAACCTTTCGGAGTTTTCCGTCGTTTCCTCCGAAATGCTTGTTAGGGCCCCTTAGAAAGACCCCCACGGAGAGCACTCCACACCTCGGCCTGCTGTGCCAGCGGTTTAGTTTGTATTTTCGTGTTTATAAAAAAAAAAATAAAGGTAGCCTTGGGGCTGGGCTGGCTTTGGGGGCCGGGTCCTGTGGGCTGGGGACCGATGGGGTTCTTGCTGGTTTTTCTGGTTGGTGGTGCTGTACTGGAGAGGGTTGGCTTGCTTCCCCGGAGGGATCTTTCGCCGTAAACCCTTTTGGGTTGGCCCCTCCGGTGACTTACACTTACACTTACACCTCGGCCTACAACCCACATGTAACTAATTGGCCGTAATCCCACAACAACAGAAAATCATACTAAAGACTAGTTTTCATAATCTTAAAAAATCTTTTAACGTCAATTTGTGTGTGTTTGTACGCGTACGCCCATTTTCATTATGTTCTTTTTGAAAAAAAAAATTACACGCCGCGGCGCGCCGCCGCCGCCGCCGGATTTCTGAGGTCGTCACGCCGTCGCCGCGAATTTCCGTGCGGCGCAGACCTCTAGGTGGGACACAGATTAATTTAACATTTCTCCAGCAGGGGATAAATAGTATCCCTGGCAGGGATCAATTAATTTTTCTCTAGCCAGGGATATTACTTTCTTCAGCCGGGGACGATCCCCGCACCCCCCCCCCCCCGTTAATTCGCACCCTGATCAGAGTACAAAATCTACTTTCAGTAATTTTGAAAATACAAGGTACATTGAAAATGTATCTTAAAACACATTTAAAAAAGACTGCTTTTTACTAGTGAAAATACAAGATACAAATGTACCGGGTGCGCCAAAAGTTTGCTAAAACTTCAAAAAATCATTAAAAAAGAACAAATAATATTTAAAAGAAAATGCCCCAATAGGCTGAGAGGGAATTGGAATTTTTATGACAAAAAAGGTTGTAATTCCAAATGTTACTGATAGATGGCGCTGGCACATACAATAGGAAGAATGTTCTAACATGGCTAACTGGGATCTTGGCTATCCAGACGAAACCGAGAACAATAGGAAACCCCGTATATGCGGTAGTTCGCATTCCTTCCGCCGTGGCGTAGTTATATGTCCTGAACAGAGCGATTTAAAGGGCCAGTCCATATGCTTAAAAGGGCATTAAAACTGTCAAAAATGCTTGATTAAATTTTTTTATTATTTTTTTGTTTAAACAGAATGTGTCTTTATCTATAAATATTTTGAAACCTTTTTTCATCCATGCACATATCGAAAAAAAATTTAAGAAATTGTTAATTGGTTAATGCTTTTAGGAGCTTCTTCGACATGTAATAAATTAATAATAAATAAATATATTAATTTATGTTTTATTTGAATCTTCAAAAGACTGTAATACTTTATAAAGACTTGTTTTTCGTAACTCTTACATATTTTAATATATTAATACAGCATTCTCCCTATACGTAAAAAACACTCAAAATTCTGGGGTTAAACGATAAAATAAATAAAAACTTTGTAAAAAAAACACACATAAAATGTAACTTATAATAGTTACAATCGTTTCGACCAAAAAATTCTTTCGGTCTTCATCAGACAAAGACCGGGACGCAGGGGCGTAGACAGAGGGGGGGCTGCTGCCCCCCGAAATGGGACCCTTTACTTAGCTTACAATGAACTTTAGCTTTTTAGCTTTAAATTTAACACCCAGCCCACCCAGAAATAAAATCCTGGCTACGCCACTGCGCGAGACGAACGTCTTAGACTGATGAAGATCGAAAGAATTTTTTGGTCGAAACGATCGTAACGTATTATAAGTTACATTTTATGTGTGTTTTTTTCACAAAGTTTTTATTTATTTTATTCTTTCTATACTTCCGTGTATACGTATGTTCGTGTCAGTGGCGTAGCCAAGGGGGCATAGGGGGTCACCAACCCCCCTCCGATGAGGAATTTTTTGCCATACAAATGCATATTCTTCGCTCCCTTATCATGTACACTTATACATAAATGTGAGTTGCAGTAGTCGTACACTCCATGAAAACTCCATGTACACAAACGTACTCCATGACACAAGCGTACAAAACTTGAAAACAAACGTACTCCATGAAAAAATTCTGGCTATGCCACTGGTTCGTATTAATAGGTTTTGGTTTATTTATTGGGGTTGGGACGGCCGACCAGGGCAGAAAATTTCTAGAGGCGGTATAACGCCTATGGTTAACTTATTTTAAAAAGATTAAAATATCATGGAGTTTTGGGCGGTTTTCTCCAGATGAAACATGAATATGCCTTAGAACCCCCTTAAAAAGTCCTCCGACCAAGCCCTCCACCCTTCTGCTTAGGTGTATTATTAAAAAAAAGGGGGAAAATTCTCTATGCAAATTATTCAGGAGTTAAGTTAAATTGTTTAAAATTACTCTAACAGATTAAAGTAATAATAAATAAAAATATGAAATTTTTCTGGAGGATGGGCTCAGTTATCTAATTAAATTATACTGCAATAAATAAATAAGTAAATAAGACACTGAACATGGTAGATGGTGGAAGCGTTACGGTCCCACGTTCTGGCCTACCGCGCGGCTGTCGATCTAACGATCTGTAGTTTTGTTGGTTTCCTATAGATAGAATTTGAATACTCGTTATTTATAAGGGATGTTCGCAGTGGCGTAGCGTAGGTGAGGCGGTTGGGGCGCTAGTCCCGTGCAGAAAATTTTTGCGGGCGGAAAAACACCTATCGTTGACTTATTTATTTTAAAAAGATTAAAATGACATTTTTTAATATATATATATATATATATATATATATATATATAATATATAATATAATATATAATAGCTTACTTACGTAAAGTGAAATCCCAAGATAATCCAATGATAAAGTGAAAAAAATATAAAAAAATAAAAAAGTAGATAGCACATGGTGCCAATTAACGAGCTTATTCCGGATAAGTATTTAAATATAGCCTTTTAAGGCAATGAAAGAGTGGAAAAATTGAATATAAAGCGCCAAATTAGAACTGGTGTGCTTTTAAGCCTAATCACATGTAATCAGAAATAGTCGGAAAATGGAATTAATATTGAAATGGTGTGCTCTATCATCAGGCGCCACCGCACACACATTTCAATTTAATCGAAAAAAACAATAATAGCTAGGTTTCTGCAAGTTACCTGACCAAAATTAGGGTCCTTTTGTAACTTGGGGGCGCGACCGTAGCTATTAGAAAAAAAACAACGAGGAAGTGGACCAACACGAAGATCAAAGCTCAGTAATTGAGGCAGTATTAGTGAATGTTGCCATCAGAGAAGGCTTAATGCAATCAATAGACAAGTAATGCCATGGAGTGTGAATAAAAAATGATATATTAATAATACTTTGGAAGTATGGAAAGGAAAAGAATAATTAAATAAAAAAGTAATAATTAAATGAATAAATAAAAAGAATAAAAATGGTAATAATTAAATGAATAAATAATAAAATAAATATTACACTAGTATAGCTAGCCTATGTTTTACGTAGTACTAGCTGCAGTAGCTAAGAAGTACTTAGTTGAGGTTGTGGAAATGGAGAAAAACTGTAGCAATAATATTAACAATAATGATATTGATAATAATTATATTCATTTATTATTGCTATTTATGCTAATATAATTGTAAAATATTTATGTAGAACAGTACTCTGTTTGGCTTCATTGGTTACATACTCACATAAAAAGGAAATAGTACCAGTAATCAACCATTCTTAAAAAAATATATATTTTTTTAAATAAAATATATAGATATATATTTTATGTTTTTTTTTTTTTTTTTTTTTTTTTTTTTTTTTTTTTTTTTAACTTAGAAAGAACCAACAACCAACCCCATCCTCACCAACCAATATTCTGATTAGGACATACAGTTTTTTTGATTACATAGAGGATATAAAATGGAAGTTAGAAATTTACTGGGATAATTATATTTTATAGCAGTTTTATATAGGTCAGTTAAGTTATTAGCCTTAAAACTATTGGTACATAGAGACTCTATTCTATACTTATGATTAGAGATAATATTTCTAAACACAGAAGTGTGCATACATGAATTGAAATGAGTGAAAGTATTAACCTGAAAATTAAAGTCATTTCTTTTATTATATACTAGCTGCGTGCCCGTTCTTCGCACGGTAGGAAACGAAAAATTTCCTCACATGTGTAATTAATTCCAGTGATGTGGAATCTAGAAAAAGCAAAATTATTTCACTCTTGACTTAAAATTTGCGTCATATATGTAATAACCTGAGATCATTTCAATATAATGACACACACACACACACACACAAAAAAAAAAAAACTATGTTAGCATCATTCGGTATCAAAAATGTGAAAATGGAGCGTTTGCAGTGAACTCACTTTCAAAATGTCTTATTTCCTCAGACATGCTGTCTTTTAGGTTCACGTTTTAGCGTTAAATACCTCAGACACTACATGAAATGGACATTTTTTTTAATTTTAAAAATACGTCACCCTCTCTTGCAACCCTTTACAAAAAGAAAAGAGATAAGACTGCGCTATTTATAAAGGCTTTAAAATTGTTTTTCTAGATTATGCAGTTTAATTTTTCTCCTCACAAATAAATCCAGTATTTATAAATGGAAATTGAGCCAAGCAAAGAAATCGTCTGCTCGCGGGACCCGTTTTTATTTATTTTTTTCAACTGGCAATTTTAATCATTGTTACTGTATCCATGACAACCAAACCTCAAGATATCAAACCGAAATTGATAAGCAGGTGCTACGGAAATGAAAATCCTTCTTTACTTAAAAATTCGTAAAAATTCTCCTAATTTATATTTTTCCTCCGTTCTTCTTTTAAAAGTGGGTTAATTGTGTGCTCCGTCTTTTGCCGAAATATAAAAAAGTTATGACAGATAGAATTCAAGATGCAGCAGTTTTAAAAATATTTTACGAAAGTCAGCGTCAAATTTAATTTTATTTGAAAAATTCCCAAAAATCTGCAAATTATGTTACACAGTCCGAACAAACAGTTTTTAAAAGAAAATTTTCTCCTCTATACGATGATGTAACTACCGTTTTCTTGCGAGTGCAATTACCAGCGTTATTATGTATTACGAAAGAAAAATCGCTAAAAATCGGGCAAAACATAAAATAAAACATTTTCTAATTCGAATTTCGAAAAAATCGCTTCGAGGTGTGTCGAGACCCGTCTTGGAGAATTTCCGTACAAAATTTGGTAGGTCTACGATCACCCGTTTCGGAGCTACGCGAGACACAGACAGACAGACAGACAGACAAACGGACAGTTTACACTCTGTTTTATTTATATAGATATTAAAGGATAGACTCTTATCGTCATTGATTCTAATTTGTAAGTCTAAAAAATTAATTATTCTATTATTATTAGGATTTTTTATTAGTTCTAGGGCTGAATGGTAGGCTATGGGTAGGTGGTCAGTATCACTATAAGTATTGTCAGTAGCTATTGTTATTATGTCATCTATGTACCTATATATTATAAGAGAAGGATTATTGTAATTTTTTTCATAATTATATAAATATAGGTCTGCTAAGTAACTGGAATTGGAACCACCTTGTGGAATTCCTATAACTTGCTTATATAATTTATTATTATGTAGAATGTAGTTATTATAGATTATGAACTTTAAAAGATTTTCGAAATACATAGTATCTATGTAAGAAGGCAGGGTTATATTATTATTACTATGTATAAAAAGATTCAATATTATATTGTACAAGTCGTCTAGTGGTATACTATTGAATAAGTCTTTAAAATCATAAGTTGATATATTAATTACATCGTGTAGAGCATTAATCTTATTTTTTAGTTCATAGCTATTACCTATAGATACAGAAGTAGTGTTAGATTTTATGTACAGATCATGCATAGAAGTAAGTATTTTTAGTAATATTTTGCTTGCTACATTATTATAAGTGTTACATCCTATAGTAACAGTTCTGAATTTTAGTGGCGTTTTATGAAACTTTGGTATTAGCACTAAGTAGGGATATTTTAGATTGTCATGCTTGATTTTAAGTAACTTGTGGAAAGCTAAGATCTTTTTGTTAAATGTTATCTCAGAGATAGATGTTAGACTGAAATTTGGATTATTGTTAATGGATGAAGCTAAGAGATTGTGATATAACTGCTTACATATTATAGCGTAGTTATTGCTAGACTTATCAACATAAGTAATGATAAAGTTATTCTGTAGCTCTGTTATTTGATTGCTTAGTTTTATATTTTTAGTATATCTAAATTTACAAAGTAGTTGTTTTTTAAGGTCAGCAAGAATATTAAATTTCCATTCATTAAAGAAGGCCGAAGGTTTGCTGTTTTTTATTGAAGTGTTATATATATATACGTCTATATTATAAGTGAAAGTATCTATTATATCATCTATACAGTATTTAGTGGGTAACCTAAACTTAGTACCTCTTTTCATGATCCGTTGAAGTTTAAGATCTTTGATAATAGAAAGATCTCCGGTAACTATATGTCCAAAATCAGAATTAACATAAGAATTGTATTGACCACTGGTACAAAGACAGGGTACCTCATCATCGGGTACAAAGTTCCTACAGAAAGAGTTATAATTAAATATCTTTCTACCCATAGGTATAGGGTATTTGAAAGATTTTTTTAAGCTGAGATGCGGTAAAGGGAAAGAGTCAGAGTGAGATGATAAAAGTTTATTGAAGTTAATCATATTGAAAACAGGATTGGAGAAATTAATTACAAAATTGGAATTTAGCTTAGTACTATTGCGATTGTGACCTAGTAAATTGTAATTTAGTGCATTGGCACGAGTAACTATTAAATCATAAAACAAGTGGGCAAAATGGTCAGAGAATGTATATGAAGTGAAAACTTTATAATACTTTGAGAGGTGTTTTTTCTTTAAAGAGAAAACGTAGGCTCGTATTTTTAGCCAATTATGGTCAACCTCAAATCTTTTATTTAAGGTATATAACTCAGACTGAATGTGCTTATTTGACAATATGTTAGTAGAAGTAGCTTTATGCCTTCCTCGTTTATATCGACTTGTTCGTTTATATAAGGACAAATTTAAAAGGTTATAAATAGGAGTATACTTGGAGGGATCAGATTGTGTATTATAATAATGTAAGTGTTTATTATGTACTATTTGGTTAAGACCATAAGGATAACAGGTGTTATGTCAATTGATTAATTGTGATTCGAGGAAAAGCCGTTCAGATGTATTGGTTTGTATTGCGAGAATTTCGATAGTAACATTTTCAAATCCGTGGGAGTGAAAGTGAGCATATTCTACATTGGTAAGGTGACTATTGGATAAATAGTTTTTTACGTTATTGCGATGCAAGTTAATGCGTATGTGTAACGAGTTGCGAGTCTGTCCAATATAAGCCATGTTACAGATAGTACATGAAATTTTATATATACAATTATATACTTTGCAAAAATTGTGATATTTAGTACTATTGTCTATTAGATTGATAGAAGCATAAGGGCAAGTTTTGCATTTTTTGGAGCCACAAGAGTTAAAAAGAAAAGATTGCCAATCACTACTGTAATTTTTGTAGGAAGAGTAACTGTTTTTCGATCCATTGTTCCCCTCTTCCTGAAAATTAGAACAAATGTACCGGGCATATGGACTTACATCATGTAATCCACTTTTGCCAGTCACTAAATTATTTTTGTCTAGAACCATTAAGGGTGATATTATACTATATCAGAGTAGAAAAGACACAATTATATCAAAAAGTACAGAATAGGTTACAGTCCAAAAATGTAAATAAGAAAAAAAAAATTAATAAGAATATCTGGAATAAAGAGTAGAAAAGATCAAAAAACGGTAACCAAAAGTAATTACTAACACTGGAAAATGTAAATTGAGAAAAAATCTAAATTAATCAAAATACTGTAACCAAATGTAATAACCAACATTAGGAAAGAAAAAAGAGAAAAATCTGGAATACGCAAAAAACACTGTAACCAACGGTATTACTACACAAGAAAGAGACATTAGATATATATAAAATAATAATAATAATAATATTAAAATTAAATAATAATTTTAATAATACTCTAAGATAGCGTGATATTTACAAGATGTAGTGATTGGCATACGAAGGGTTATTTTAAACTCAAGGATCCTACATAGCAAGGGGAAGAATTAGAAACTTTCCTTATATATCAATCTAAAATCAATGCTTACTATTTAGTACAGATGGCAGCACTATTCTAAAGGTATCAATAGTTTACTTGTATGAAGCAAGTGTAATAAATATTTTACAAAAATCTAAAATTGAAATTAAAACTATAGATTAGAATTTTAATAAGTAAGTTGGATATCGGGGAGAGAAAACATATACGTAAAAGCCATTTGATAGGTGTAGTAAATCACTGAAATGCATAAATAGGAGAGATTTAAATCACATGAACTTAAAAGCGCAAGATGCAGCTATTTTAAGACATGTAGAGATGAGGATTAAAGAATATTACCTAATATTGGCGATATTTTTGGATTTATGCATTTAACAGTGGACAAGTATAATATAGAAAAGTATTCTGAAAGATTAGCGCATAATGCAGCATAATAAAACAGAATAGTATATAATATATAATAGCTTACTTACGTAAAGTGAAATCCCAAGATAATCCAATGATAAAGTGAAAAAAATATAAAAAAATAAAAAAGTAGATAGCACATGGTGCCAATTAACGAGCTTATTCCGGATAAGTGTTTAAATATAGCCTTTTAAGGCAATGAAAGAGTGGAAAAATTGAATATAAAGCGCCAAATTAGAACTGGTGTGCTTTTAAGCCTAATCACATGTAATCAGAAATAGTCGGAAAATGGAATTAATATTGAAATGGTGTGCTCTATCATCAGGCGCCACCGCACACACATTTCAATTTAATCGAAAAAAACAATAATAGCTAGGTTTCTGCAAGTTACCTGACCAAAATTAGGGTCCTTTTGTAACTTGGGGGCGCGACCGTAGCTATTAGAAAAAAACAACGAGGAAGTGGACCAACACGAAGATCAAAGCTCAGTAATGGAGGCAGTATTAGTGCATGTTGCCATCAGAGAAGGCTTAATGCAATCAATAGACAAGTAATGCCATGGAGTGTGAATAAAAAATGATATATTAATAATACTTTGGAAGTATGGAAAGGAAAAGAATAATTAAATAAAAAAGTAATAATTAAATGAATAAATAAAAAGAATAAAAATGGTAATAATTAAATGAATAAATAATAAAATAAATATTACACTAGTATAGCTAGCCTATGTTTTACGTAGTACTAGCTGCAGTAGCTAAGAAGTACTTAGTTGAGGATGTGGAAATGGAGAAAAACTGTAGCAATAATATTAACAATAATGATATTGATAATAATTATATTAAGTAAATAAGACACTAAACATGGTAGATGGTGGAAGCTGTGGAAGCGTTACGATCCCACGTTCGGGCCTACCGCGCGGCTGTCGATCTAACGGTCTGCAGTTTTGTTCGGTTTCCTACAGATAGAATTTGAATACACGTTATTCATACGGGATGTTCGAAGTGGCGTAGCGTAGGTGGGGCGCACGCCCCGTGCAGAAAATTTTTGCGGGCGGCAAAACCCGCCCGTTGACTTATTTTGATATTATTATCGTTGACTTACTTATTTTAAAGTGATTAAAATGACAGCTTTTCATCTTTTATATATATATATATATATATATATATATATATATATATAACTAACAAGTAAAACACAAAACATACTACAAATAAGACATATCTGGCATAAAAATATAACAGCTATTAGCAAGAATTAGAAACCAGATTTTGAAGCCAAATAAAGTGCAAGAATTATTGTGATAATATAATGGAACGGAAATTATAACCACTGTCACCATCGTCAGGGGCCACAAACAGTGGATTATAATTTACAGCAAACCAAATAGTAGGGTTTCGGTTGTGTGGCATATCAGAAGAGATATTAACTCCACACATCTGGGCCCTACCCTACTATATAAAGGAAAGAAGAAATCAAAAAGATAACAAAAATTAGAAATAGGAATTATAATTTTACATACCAGACCTTGAGCACATGGAAATTTCATTTGAACAATTGATATGTGTTGCCAATGCTAAGAATTGTAAAAAGTGAAAAATTGGTGTTGCCACTAAATAAAAGTGTAAAAGTGGAAAGAAGAAAGTATAGGAGTTGCCAAATACTAAAAGGTAATATTATTAAATTTTAAGAATATCCAGGTATATTAATATAATAAATATATATTGAATAATAATAAATTAAAATGATTGAATAAAATAAATAGTATAGCAAAATTAAATATAACATATTGTTTAAAAAATATAATGATTATTATTATTGACAAAGTATGTATAATAAGTTATTGTATTACAGAAGATTAATCTAGTAAATAAGAAAAAAATAAAAAATAATGTTTAGGACAGAATAATCACAATATAGGAACCCCGGTTTTTTTTTTTTTTTTTTTAAATCCATCCAGATATATATATGCATGCATATACACATCCAAATTGTTTTTTAACATATTACTTTTTTTTTTAAAAATGAGAAAAACTTCCTCCGCCCGACCCAACCATCCAATTACAACCTTAAAACCAAAACCCCACCCAACCTTCAGTAAATTAACAAAGACATTAGACACATCATTATCAAGAATTGTATATAATAGATTTTAGGAACTTAGTGGGGTAGTTGTATTGTCTAGCTGACAGAAATAGAGATTTAAAATTGGAGACTTTAAAACCATCAGAACATAGAAACTTGATTCTACAGCAGTGATTATAGATGATATTGCGAAATACAGATTTATGTAAGCAGGAGGAAAAATGAGTAAAGCTATTTACTTTAAAGCTAAAATCTTTACGCTTATCATATATATTGAAACTAAGGCTATTTCTAGGAGAGATGGAGATACTTAGATCTAGAAAACTAACAGATCTAAGTATCTCCATCACTTAGCAGTTAGAACAGTTAAGCATATCATTTTTACTTAATTCCAGAGCAGATGGATATTTTATGGGGAAGATAATGTTATTATTATTAGTAGTGTTTACAAGTAAGATATTATCTATATATCGTTTAAGAATGATGCGTGTATTAGTATATTCTTTTTCATAGTAATAAGAGTAAAGATCTGCAAGGTAACTAGATGCTGAACCACCTTGTGGTATACCATGATTTTGTAGATATATTTTATTGTTATGTAGAATAAAATTATTATAGATAATAAATTTAGATAGACATCTGAAATAAGTTACATCAACATGGGAAGGGAGCTGAATATTGTTAACACAAGTTTCAAATAATTCATTAATTACATTGTAAAGGTCGTCAAGAGGAATATTGTTAAATAGATCTTTAAAATCATAGGTATATAAAGAGGTAATATTACTAATAGTACATATTGTATTGCGTAGATCATAACTATTTCCTATAGAGATAGAGTAATCATTACGTTTTATATAATACTCATGCATAACAGACAGTATCCTTAATAGAAGTTTACTTGCTACATTGCTATATGTATTACATCCTATTGTAACAGTTCGAAACTTTAAAGGCGATTTATGAAATTTAGGGATTAGTACAATATAAGGATAGTTTAGATTATTATGTTGTAGGTTGAGAAGTTTATAGAAAGCCAGAATTTTTTTGTTACAAACTACAGTAGACAAATTAGTAGAGGAATAGATACTGTTATTTACAATTGTAGAGGCTAACAAGCTATGATATAACTGTTTACAAATAAAAACATAGTTATTGGATGATTTATCTACATAAGTAATTATGAAATGCTGCTTTATAAAGTCTATTTGAGTATGAAATTCACTATTGACAGGAGAACTATATTTTACATATTTAGCAATATTTTGCTTAAAGATGGAAAGTACTTTTACTTTCCAGGTAGTGAAGGCTTCAATAGGAGTGCTGTATTTTAAGGCAGTATTATATATGTAAAAATCTAAATCATATGTGAATTGTGTTACAATGCCACTAAGAGAGTGTTTTGAAGGAATACCGTGTTTAGAGCCCTTCTGCATGAGTTTTTTTAACCTAATATTTTTTATGATAGCTAGATCCACAGTAATGATGTGTCCATAATCCCTATTAATGAAGTTCCTATAGTGATTGTCATTGCATATACAGGGTGGTGTATCAGAAGGGTTATATGTTTTCGAAAAGGAGTTATAGTTAAATAGTTTCCTACCAATATCACCAAAGGGTAGGGGATATTTAAAGGACTTTTTAATAATGACATTTCTGATGGGAAAGTAAGTGTTATTAGTAGAAAATATTGCATTGAAGTTTAAGTTATTGATTGCAGGATTTGTGAAAGTAATTAATAAGTTAGAATTAGAAGGTGTATTATTATTGTTATTGGTTAGGTTTACGGTAAGTGCAGTGGCTCGTGCAACAATGAGATCGAAGAATAGGTGAAAAAAATGTCCAGAAATGTTAAGATTTGAAAAAATAGAAAAATACTTAACTAAAAGTTTCTTTTTAATGGAGTAAATGAAAGTACGTATATTAATCCAATTATAAGTACTGGTATAGTAATTATATAATTTTAAAATAGCAGATTTTATATAACTATTAGAATACTTAGGACTATTACTCTTTTTACGTTTACCTCTAGAAGTTCTACGTGTTTTATTATATATAGACAAGTTTAAAGTATTATAGATTGGAGAATATTTATTTATGTTAGTAGTGCTAGTATAATATATTAATTGTTTATTATGAACTAATTGGTTTAGACCATACGGATAACTAGTATTATGAAATTGGATGAAGTAGTTTTCTAAAAATAAACGTTCATTATGGTTCTTCTTTATAGATAGAATAGTGATATTAATATTATGGAACCCATGCATATGAAAATGTTCATACTCAAAGTTATTACCAGAAAGATTACTAGGATAGTTCCTAACATGATTTCGATGTAGATTAATACGAAGGTGTAATGGATTACTAGTTTGGCCAATATAAGCTATTTTACATTGATTACAGGTTAACATATAGATACAGTTGTATACTTTGCAAAATGTGCTTAAATTAGACCCACTATTACAAATATTTGCAGTATCAGCAAAAGGACAAGTTTTACAGCGAGAAGATGTGCATTTTATAAATTTAAGAGTAGGCAATTGATGTATATTATTAAGTGATGATAAGTCGCAGGCTTTCGATCCAAGATAATCCTTATCATCATTAATTTTCTTGTACCGAGCATAAGAAAAAGTATTATTTCCTTGTTTGCCAGGCGCTAAATTATTATAATCTACCATTCATAAAAAAGTGAGGGGTACATACTAAATTTTAAGTGACAAAACAATGCTAGCAATAATTTCTTATAAATGTAAACAAACACATAACAGTAAATTGTATGAAAGTCTGGAGTAGAATAATATATTTACAAAAAGAAAAATAGAAAATTATATACACATGACAGTAAAGTAGAAATATGAATTTAAAAAATAAATAAATAAAAAATACAGCGAAGAGTAACTTGAGTAAAATAAGAGAAAAAATATTACTAGCGGAAACTAGAATAAAATGAGTAACTTAATAAGTATTAAGGTCTTCTAATAAAGATGGCTTATTAGCTGTACATTACATCAATGTCTAAGTACTATATTATTTTTATATATTTAAAAACGTCGCTGTGTGGTAATCAATAGTGGAAATAACTCGTAAGATTGCCAATAGAGGGCAGCACATTATAATAAAAGCATTGCAAGCAAAGTAAAGTAGTTAGCAACAGTACAAATTTTAGATAATTGTAATTAATTAAGTAATCCAAATATACAGAAAAAAGATGTTTTTTACACTGATTAAATTAAAAACAGCAGCAGCAGCAACACCATAACACTATGCAGAAGTAAATTGAACATTATTGTTGAAAATGTTGGGAAATTAAAATAAAAATAGAAAGGAGATAGTCTAAATAGATAGCTGTATTTTACAAAGTATTCAAAATGAATATAGATAAATCATAGATGCTGATTGAAAAGGAGTAACTGAAGCTAGTAACTAGGAAAATTACAAAACTATAAATGCGCACTTGCAGCAAAATATAGCTTGTAAGAAGATTTATAAAATTATTAGCAATGCAAAAATGGCATATAAAGTCAAATCAAACATCCATAATTAATTATTTAGAAGATATCCTATTTGTAACGCGCAATTGCAGCTATGACAAACAGAATAGAATATAACTAACAAGTAAAACACAAAACATACTACAAATAAGACATATCTCGCATAAAAATATAACAGCTATTAGCAAGAATTAGAAACCAGATTTTGAAGCCAAATAAAGTGCAAGAATTATTGTGATAATATAATGGAACGGAAATTATAACCATTGTCACCATCGTCAGGGGCCACAAACAGTGGATTATAATTTACAGCAAACCAAATAGTAGGGTTTCGGTTGTGTGGCATATCAGAAGAGATATTAACTCCACACATCTGGGCCCTACCCTACTATATAAAGGAAAGAAGAAATCAAAAAGATAACAAAAATTAGAAATAGGAATTATAATTTTACATACCAGACCTTGAGCACATGGAAATTTCATTTGAACAATTGATATGTGTTGCCAATGCTAAGAATTGTAAAAAGTGAAAAATTGGTGTTGCCACTAAATAAAAGTGTAAAAGTGGAAAGAAGAAAGTATAGGAGTTGCCAAATACTAAAAGGTAATATTATTAAATTTTAAGAATATCCAGGTATATTAATATAATAAATATATATTGAATAATAATAAATTAAAATGATTGAATAAAATAAATAGTATAGCAAAATTAAATATAACATATTGTTTAAAAAATATAATGATTATTATTATTATTGACAAAGTATGTATAATAAGTTATTGTATGACAGAAGATTAATCTAGTAAATAAGAAAAAAATAAAAAATAATGTTTAGGACAGAATAATCACAATATAGGAACCCCGTTTTTTTTTTTTTTTTTTTTTTTTAAATCCATCCAGATATATATATGCATGCATATACACATCCAACTTTTTTTTTTTTTAAATGAGAAAAACTTCCTCCGCCCGACCCAACCATCCAATTACAGCCTTAAAACCAAAACCCCACCCAACCTTCAGTAAATTAACAAAGACATTAGACACATCATTATCAAGAATTGTATATAATAGATTTTAGGAACTTAGTGGGGTAGTTGTATTGTCTAGCTGACAGAAATAGAGATTTAAAATTGGAGACTTTAAAACCATCAGAACATAGAAACTTGATTCTACAGCAGTGATTATAGATGATATTGCGAAATACAGATTTATGTAAGCAGGAGGAAAAATGAGTAAAGCTATTTACTTTAAAGCTAAAATCTTTACGCTTATCATATATATTGAAACTAAGGCTATTTCTAGGAGAGATGGAGATACTTAGATCTAGAAAACTAACAGATCTAAGTATCTCCATCACTTAGCAGTTAGAACAGTTAAGCATATCATTTTTACTTAATTCCAGAGCAGATGGATATTTTATGGGGAAGATAATGTTATTATTATTAGTAGTGTTTACAAGTAAGATATTATCTATATATCGTTTAAGAATGATGCGTGTATTAGTATATTCTTTTTCATAGTAATAAGAGTAAAGATCTGCAAGGTAACTAGATGCTGAACCACCTTGTGGTATACCATGATTTTGTAGATATATTTTATTGTTATGTAGAATAAAATTATTATAGATAATAAATTTAGATAGACATCTGAAATAAGTTACATCAACATGGGAAGGGAGCTGAATATTGTTAACACAAGTTTCAAATAATTCATTAATTACATTGTAAAGGTCGTCAAGAGGAATATTGTTAAATAGATCTTTAAAATCATAGGTATATAAAGAGGTAATATTACTAATAGTACATATTGTATTGCGTAGATCATAACTATTTCCTATAGAGATAGAGTAATCATTACGTTTTATATAATACTCATGCATAACAGACAGTATCCTTAATAGAAGTTTACTTGCTACATTGCTATATGTATTACATCCTATTGTAACAGTTCGAAACTTTAAAGGCGATTTATGAAATTTAGGGATTAGTACAATATAAGGATAGTTTAGATTATTATGTTGTAGGTTGAGAAGTTTATAGAAAGCCAGAATTTTTTTGTTACAAACTACAGTAGACAAATTAGTAGAGGAATAGATACTGTTATTTACAATTGTAGAGGCTAACAAGCTATGATATAACTGTTTACAAATAAAAACATAGTTATTGGATGATTTATCTACATAAGTAATTATGAAATGCTGCTTTATAAAGTCTATTTGAGTATGAAATTCACTATTGACAGGAGAACTATATTTTACATATTTAGCAATATTTTGCTTAAAGATGGAAAGTACTTTTACTTTCCAGGTAGTGAAGGCTTCAATAGGAGTGCTGTATTTTAAGGCAGTATTATATATGTAAAAATCTAAATCATATGTGAATTGTGTTACAATGCCACTAAGAGAGTGTTTTGAAGGAATACCGTGTTTAGAGCCCTTCTGCATGAGTTTTTTTAACCTAATATTTTTTATGATAGCTAGATCCACAGTAATGATGTGTCCATAATCCCTATTAATGAAGTTCCTATAGTGATTGTCATTGCATATACAGGGTGGTGTATCAGAAGGGTTATATGTTTTCGAAAAGGAGTTATAGTTAAATAGTTTCCTACCAATATCACCAAAGGGTAGGGGATATTTAAAGGACTTTTTAATAATGACATTTCTGATGGGAAAGTAAGTGTTATTAGTAGAAAATATTGCATTGAAGTTTAAGTTATTGATTGCAGGATTTGTGAAAGTAATTAATAAGTTAGAATTAGAAGGTGTATTATTATTGTTATTGGTTAGGTTTACGGTAAGTGCAGTGGCTCGTGCAACAATGAGATCGAAGAATAGGTGAAAAAAATGTCCAGAAATGTTAAGATTTGAAAAAATAGAAAAATACTTAACTAAAAGTTTCTTTTTAATGGAGTAAATGAAAGTACGTATATTAATCCAATTATAAGTACTGGTATAGTAATTATATAATTTTAAAATAGCAGATTTTATATAACTATTAGAATACTTAGGACTATTACTCTTTTTACGTTTACCTCTAGAAGTTCTACGTGTTTTATTATATATAGACAAGTTTAAAGTATTATAGATTGGAGAATATTTATTTATGTTAGTAGTGCTAGTATAATATATTAATTGTTTATTATGAACTAATTGGTTTAGACCATACGGATAACTAGTATTATGAAATTGGATGAAGTAGTTTTCTAAAAATAAACGTTCATTATGGTTCTTCTTTATAGATAGAATAGTGATATTAATATTATGGAACCCATGCATATGAAAATGTTCATACTCAAAGTTATTACCAGAAAGATTACTAGGATAGTTCCTAACATGATTTCGATGTAGATTAATACGAAGGTGTAATGGATTACTAGTTTGGCCAATATAAGCTATTTTACATTGATTACAGGTTAACATATAGATACAGTTGTATACTTTGCAAAATGTGCTTAAATTAGACCCACTATTACAAATATTTGCAGTATCAGCAAAAGGACAAGTTTTACAGCGAGAAGATGTGCATTTTATAAATTTAAGAGTAGGCAATTGATGTATATTATTAAGTGATGATAAGTCGCAGGCTTTCGATCCAAGATAATCCTTATCATCATTAATTTTCTTGTACCGAGCATAAGAAAAAGTATTATTTCCTTGTTTGCCAGGCGCTAAATTATTATAATCTACCATTCATAAAAAAGTGAGGGGTACATACTAAATTTTAAGTGACAAAACAATGCTAGCAATAATTTCTTATAAATGTAAACAAACACATAACAGTAAATTGTATGAAAGTCTGGAGTAGAATAATATATTTACAAAAAGAAAAATAGAAAATTATATACACATGACAGTAAAGTAGAAATATGAATTTAAAAAATAAATAAATAAAAAATACAGCGAAGAGTAACTTGAGTAAAATAAGAGAAAAAATATTACTAGCGGAAACTAGAATAAAATGAGTAACTTAATAAGTATTAAGGTCTTCTAATAAAGATGGCTTATTAGCTGTACATTACATCAATGTCTAAGTACTATATTATTTTTATATATTTAAAAACGTCGCTGTGTGGTAATCAATAGTGGAAATAACTCGTAAGATTGCCAATAGAGGGCAGCACATTATAATAAAAGCATTGCAAGCAAAGTAAAGTAGTTAGCAACAGTACAAATTTTAGATAATTGTAATTAATTAAGTAATCCAAATATACAGAAAAAAGATGTTTTTTACACTGATTAAATTAAAAACAGCAGCAGCAGCAACACCATAACACTATGCAGAAGTAAATTGAACATTATTGTTGAAAATGTTGGGAAATTAAAATAAAAATAGAAAGGAGATAGTCTAAATAGATAGCTGTATTTTACAAAGTATTCAAAATGAATATAGATAAATCATAGATGCTGATTGAAAAGGAGTAACTGAAGCTAGTAACTAGGAAAATTACAAAACTATAAATGCGCACTTGCAGCAAAATATAGCTTGTAAGAAGATTTATAAAATTATTAGCAATGCAAAAATGGCATATAAAGTCAAATCAAACATCCATAATTAATTATTTAGAAGATATCCTATTTGTAACGCGCAATTGCAGCTATGACAAACAGAATAGAATATAACTAACAAGTAAAACACAAAACATACTACAAATAAGACATATCTCGCATAAAAATATAACAGCTATTAGCAAGAATTAGAAACCAGATTTTGAAGCCAAATAAAGTGCAAGAATTATTGTGATAATATAATGGAACGGAAATTATAACCATTGTCACCATCGTCAGGGGCCACAAACAGTGGATTATAATTTACAGCAAACCAAATAGTAGGGTTTCGGTTGTGTGGCATATCAGAAGAGATATTAACTCCACACATCTGGGCCCTACCCTACTATATAAAGGAAAGAAGAAATCAAAAAGATAACAAAAATTAGAAATAGGAATTATAATTTTACATACCAGACCTTGAGCACATGGAAATTTCATTTGAACAATTGATATGTGTTGCCAATGCTAAGAATTGTAAAAAGTGAAAAATTGGTGTTGCCACTAAATAAAAGTGTAAAAGTGGAAAGAAGAAAGTATAGGAGTTGCCAAATACTAAAAGGTAATATTATTAAATTTTAAGAATATCCAGGTATATTAATATAATAAATATATATTGAATAATAATAAATTAAAATGATTGAATAAAATAAATAGTATAGCAAAATTAAATATAACATATTGTTTAAAAAATATAATGATTATTATTATTATTGACAAAGTATGTATAATAAGTTATTGTATGACAGAAGATTAATCTAGTAAATAAGAAAAAAATAAAAAATAATGTTTAGGACAGAATAATCACAATATAGGAACCCCGTTTTTTTTTTTTTTTTTTTTTTTTTTTAAATCCATCCAGATATATATATGCATGCATATACACATCCAACTTTTTTTTTTTTTAAATGAGAAAAACTTCCTCCGCCCGACCCAACCATCCAATTACAGCCTTAAAACCAAAACCCCACCCAACCTTCAGTAAATTAACAAAGACATTAGACACATCATTATCAAGAATTGTATATAATAGATTTTAGGAACTTAGTGGGGTAGTTGTATTGTCTAGCTGACAGAAATAGAGATTTAAAATTGGAGACTTTAAAACCATCAGAACATAGAAACTTGATTCTACAGCAGTGATTATAGATGATATTGCGAAATACAGATTTATGTAAGCAGGAGGAAACATGAGTAAAGCTATTTACTTTAAAGCTAAAATCTTTACGCTTATCATATATATTGAAACTAAGGCTATTTCTAGGAGTGATGGAGATACTTAGATCTAGAAAACTAACAGAATTGTTAAGCATATCATTTTTAATTAATTCCAGAGCAGATGAATATTTTATGGGGAAGATAATGTTATTATTATTAGTAGTGTTTACAAGCATGTAGGAAACCGAACAAAACTCCAGACCGTTAGATCGACAGCCGCGCGGTAGGCCCGAACGTGGGACCGTAACGCTTCCACCATCTACCATGTTCAGTGTCTTATTTACTTACTTATTTATTTATTGCAGTATAATTTGTTTAGATAACTGAGCCCATCCTCCAGAAAAATTTCATATTTTTATTTATTATTATTTTAATCTGTTAGAGTAATTTTAAACAATTTAACTTAACTCCTGAATAATTTGCATAGAGAATTTTCCTCTTTTTTTTAATCATACACCTAAGCAGAAGGGTGGAGGGCTTGGTCGGAGGACTTTTTAAGGGGGTTCTAAGGCATATTCATGTTTCATCTGGAGAAAACCGCCCAAAACTCCATGATATTTTAATCTTTTTAAAATAAGTTAACCATAGGCGTTATACCGCCTCTAGAAATTTTTTTGCCCTGGTCGCCCCCCCCCTTACGCCACGTCACTGCGAACATCCCCCACTTCCAACACCCATAACATTTTGTTTCTGATTGAAATGTAAACACATCATTTCACGAATCTTTGAAAAGCGAAAGTACTACTAAAGTGCTTTTTCTTTTGAATATTTCAAAATTAAAATTGGCCTAAAAATTGGATTGTTTCTTATCCCGACGAATGAATCAGGAGTCCCCGAAAGAGGAGGGTCACTGGCTCCCTGACAGGGGGCACAAGCACCCCCCCTGGATCCCCTGCTGGCGTCTACTTTGATTATTAGAATAATTCTTTAAAACACTAAAAGATTAAAATTTACCCTTGTCATGGGTATACTAAACCAAAATATATTAATACGAACCAGTGGCGTAGCCAGAATTTTTTCATGGGGGGGGGTTACGACTACTGCAACTCACATTTGTGTATAAGTGTGCGTGATAAGAGAGCGAAGAATGTGCATTTTGTATGGCAAAAAATTCCTCGTCGGAGGGGGGGGGGTTGGTGACCCCCTATGCCCCCTTGGCTACGCCACTGACACGAACATACGTATACACGGAAGTATAGGCAGAATAAAATAAATAAAATCTTTGTGAAAAAAACACACATAAAATGTAATTTATAATACGTTACGATCGTTTCGACCAAAAAATTCTTTCGGTCTTCATCAGTCTAAGACGTTCGTCTCGCGCAGTGGCGTAGCCAGGATTTTATTTCTGGGTGGGCTGGGTGTTAAATTTAAAGCTAAAAAGCTAAAGTTCATTGTAAGCTAAATATCAAATTGTATGCTAAGTAAAGAGTCCCATTTCGGGGGGCAGCAGCCCCCCCTCTGGCTACGCCCCTGCGTCCCGGTCTTTGTCTGATGAAGACCGAAAGAATTTTTTGGTCGAAACTATTGTAACTATTAGAGTCAGTATTGTAACTATCAGAATCGAATACATCGAATACCCCTCGAATACAAGAGTGATTTTATTTTATAGGCTGCTATGAGTTTACATAAATTTGGCAGGGGGCCGTGGTAGCCCAGTGGTTAAGGCGTTGGACTCGTAACCAGAAGGTTGTGGGTTCGATACCGGCGTACCACTAAAGACCACCGTGTACATGCGGTGTACGTGCACGTTAAATCCGTGGTTCCGAAAGTCCTCTTGGCGGTCGCTAGCAGTTTCCGAGGGGTGCCAATATTCAGAAGTCCCCCCACCTTCTGATGAGGTTCCAAATTATGGCGGGAAATTCCGGGAAGGACGTATATGTAGCTCTAAGCGACACATTCAGTGACGCGAGCTGTCCTCTCCTGGCAAATAAATAAATAAATACCTTTGACAGGTATACATAAGCAAAGCATTTTGTGAATCTAATGAAAGAAATTTTTTTAAAATTTTTGAATTCCACTAACTCCAAACATGAAACAATGAAAACTTTGTAAATAAACACTTATAAAATGATACCAGTTTTGCAGAAAATGCGTTTTCGTACTGAAAATTTCAGTACGAAAACGCGTTTCCTGCAAAAAAGACAGTTTTACAGTATGTCAGAAAATATGAGCGAAATGTTAGATGTACAAAAAATAACTGCGTATTATTTTCATTTTGGGGCCCGCTTAGAGTGGGGCCCCGGGCCAGTGCCCCGAATGTCCCGCCGTAAATCAGGCCCTGCTCACATGAGTGTCTGGAGTAAATGCATTTGCTATTCCTTTTCTTCTAATACTATAACGCCTCACCATCAAGGACCGATTTGCTGAGATGGGGGCCCAGGGCAAATGCTTCATTGGGGGCCCCTGCCTTACGAAAACGTTTTTATACCCTACAAAACAACTAAATTTATGCAAAAAATACAGTTATATTCTTGTTTAGTGAGCTATTTTCTACATGACTGTCAATTTGATCAAGCAGTTTAGGGATTATAGCACAGGAAAAAAACATAAACTTGATATGAAAACTGGGTATTTTTGCTGTCAGAAGGCCATTTTCTCAACTATAGCTTAATTTTTCAAATATTAATTTTCATTATTATTATAAAAAATTGCAAGTTGCTTATGCTACATGGGATTACCTAGCAAATGGTTATATTTTGATTATAAAATACTTATTATTAAGTACCAATACTGAGTTGTAAAAGCCTGTCCGTAAGCTGTGTCATACGTGTTACTATTTTTGGTTTTAATTTTATTTAAACACATAGCAATACCATCTACAAGATTTTGTTGTTTATTTTTCTTTCCTTGAAGTAGTGTAACAGTACATGTGCTTTTGTTATATGTTCTTGATTAATTTCAGAAATATTAGCGAAAACAGTGGAAAGGAAAATGGGTAATTTTATTAAATATCGTGAGTGTTACTTTGCTTTTTATAACTAATTATTAAATGGGATGAGTTTACATTTAATATGTAATGAGAACATGAAATAGTTTTTTTTTTTATTAAGCCTGTATTAACTTTTAGTATAGGGCAAAGTTAACAGCACAGTTAATTTTGTCATGAGTGCTACCTTGGAATTGGTAACATTCATGACGAATAAGTAACACTCATGCTGAAATTGTGTAAAATCAATTTTTTTGGAATTCAGCTTTTTGTCGAATACCAAAGGATAGAAAGAAAAAAGAAAATATATATTTATATATATGCTTGATTGTTAAATTACAAAAATTTACTGTGTTTGATGTGAATGCGCTACAAGTTTAATACTTTTTAAACCATCAAAGAAATTAGAAACTCAATTATTTTTACTGGAGTCATTCAAAATTAGACAAAGCATCCTAACTAAATAATAATAATGCGGCTTAAAATGTTCTAAATTTGATTTATTTAAAATTTAATTGTTACTGGAGTTAGTGTAAATGCTTCAAAATTGCATTTTCAAAAATTATTGAACAATTTCGGAGGGGAACCGGGCCATCCAGGCACTTACCCCAAATATGCCACTGTTTTTTCTCTATTTATTTGTACCTCAAGAGAAAGTTGTTAAATATTTGTAGCTAATCACATCAAATCTCATGATGGTCAGAGGTACCCATTCCATTCACCAAATCTCAACTGCAAATTTCAAAGTAATTTTTTACCGTGATGTGTCATGTTTCTGTATCAAAATGAATGGACATTTGGAATGTTTTGAAAGTACTTCCAATATTTTAAAAAGATGCCATTCTCACTCGCGGTGACAAGACTAAAGTTTGAAGTGACTGTTATGGTTGTCACGCCGTTTTCTGGCGAGATTGATCAGTATTGGCCGATGCTGATCTGCCTCTTGACAGGAACATGAATAAAGGTCGTTGCTGATTAGCCACGACTTGTCGTCACTACAAGGGTTAAGGCGACATTTTTCTGGCGAAATTTACGACTTTCAATGACCAGTCGGGATCTACCAACAAGAGATTAATGTGTTAAACTGAAAACCCCGCCCCCACACTATGGAGAGAGCAACGGAACATTTTTTACCCGTATCAATCCCGTCGTCCATTGAAACGCATAAAACACATGGCTTATGAGCATCGGCCTTAACTTGATCGATATAGGGCGCACAATAGCTCTGATATTGATTTTAAAATGAAGAGATCGTTTAAAAATTATACACGAGCAGCTATAAAGAAAATAAACATTAAAGTAAAGTTAAATGCATCTTTTCGATTAGTAATAGAGCAAACTTTTGACATTAACATAATTAGGTTTATAATGCTAACACCGTTAAGTAACAAACAATAAAAAAATTATTGTAATTTTGATAATCGCTTGCCGTTTCAAAAATTTTAAATAGATTGCTCTATATGTATATATTTCCCCCGATTTGAGGTGGCACTATATTTTTTTGGTCTCACCACTGAAACAGGTCACGATCCGTCTCTGCGTACTAACTAGCGATTGGCCAATCACTAGTAGTGATCTGACAGCCAAATTTACACGATTTGGCTGTCAGATACTGTTGCAGATTTGGATCGGCCTATATCTTTGCGAACAAATGTTTTCTATTATGAACATAATGAAATCAAAATATCGTTCAAAATTAACTGATACGCACCTCCAACAGTGGCATAGACAGAAATTTTTCATGGGGGGTTACGACTACGGCAACTCACATATATGTATACGAGTGTTATGAGGGAGTGAAGAATACACATTTTGTATGGCAAAAAAATTCTCAATGGTGGTTACTTCCCCATTCCCCCTTTGGCTACTCCACTGACCTCAAACACTTACTTTTGTTAGCATTTCCAACTACTAATTCTAATACAGGGTGTGTCACAATTCCCACCCGGGTTTGGAAGGCTTATTTAAAAATATATATATATTATCAATACAGCAACAAAGTTGACTTTATTGGATAAAGAAATGTTACAAGTTTTGTTTCATAATGTTCAATATGTGAACCCTTCGTGATACCACAAATATCAAGTCTAAAGTCATATTCTTCCCTCCTCACACTCGTTTTAACATGTTGCGATCAATGGTAGCGAATGCAGTTGTGATCCTTTGGCGTAAATCTTTCATATCATGAGGTACAGGGGGCACGAACGCACGATCTTTTATGTAACCCCATAAAAAAACATCGCATGGAGTTAGGTCAGGACAGCGAGGTAGCCACGGAAGAAGGCGATTGTCTTCTTCAGTACCTGGGCCAATGCAACGACGAGGAAGCTTGCTATTTGTGAAAACTTGTAATGTTTCTTTCTCCAGTAAAATCAACTTTGATGCTGTATTGGTAATATTGGTAAAATCAAGTTTGATGCTGTATTGGAACTGTGACATACCGTGTATATTGTACACTGCTGGCCACCCAAATTGCAACACCAAGAAAAACAAGAGATATCACAACAAAATTTATTGTGTAGATAACATGTTGACCAAGTAACAAATGATTAAATTTACAGCATTCTATGAAGCGTGGTTCCTGCCAAAATCAGTACCCAGAGTAGCCGCCGTTGTTGGAGATCACAGCTGCCACACGCCTCGGCATTGATTCAAAGAGACTTTGAATGTGTTCTTGGGGTACAGCAGACCAAGCAGCTTCCACACGTTGCCAAAGTTGATCTGGTGTGACAGCTGGGGATGAACTCTGGGTCAGTCGTTGAGCAACCATGGACCACATGTTTTCTATCGGCGAAAGATCCGGAGAGCGCGCCGGCCAGGGAAGCAATTCAATCTGGTGATTGACGAAGAACCCTTGGACAATGCGTGCCACGTGTGGCCGTGCATTATCCTGCTGAAATATGGCTGTTGGCAAGCCCTGAAGGTAAGAAAGGACAACTGGCTCCAACACCTCGGAGATGTAGCGCTGGCTGGTTAAAGTACCGGCAATGCGTACTAGAGGAGTGCGAGAGAGATATCCGATACCGCCCCATACCATAATACCCGGTGCAGGACCAGTGTGACGGTGCATAATGCAGCTGTTCAGCATCCTCTCTCCACGGTGTCTCCAGACTCGAATCCGACCGTCGTGGTGTTGCATACAGAAGCGTGACTCGTCAGTAAAGAGAATTTCATTCCATTCTGTCGTCCACATCCTTCTTTCATCGCACCATTGGCGGCGGAGACGTCTGTGGTTCCGCGTCAGAGGTAGACAAAGCAACGGACGTCTTGCGGACAGACCATTCTGCTGTAAACGACGTCGAATGGTACGCGCAGACACTGGATGATGCGTTACAGACTGAATCTGCTGTGATATGGTTCGTGATGTGACTGAGCGGTCCGTCACTGCCATGCGTACAATCTGCCTGTCATCACGTGACGTGGTGCACTGAGGTCGATGCGGTCGATCACGTCTGTCCGTCGTACCCTCCTGCACCCAACGATCACATATCCGCATCACAGTTGTTTGGTTTCGTCCAATACGACGACCGATTTCCCTGAAAGATAACCCACAATCTCGGTATGCCACTATCCTTCCTCTGTCAAACTCGGATACTTGATCAAAAGATGATCGTTGTTTCCTACGAGGCATAATTTATCGTTTTTTTGAAAAAAAAGCAAGAAAAACACAATTGCTGTACTTGAAACCGTCGAAATCTCCAAGCCTTAAATAGCGCTTTGAGGTGGCGCCACAGGCGCGCTTGATGTGCGTCTGCGCTGAAATTCTAATCATTTGCATATCTCACCTCAGCTAATGCATGTTGTAAATTTCATATTATTTGCATGCTTCCTTCAGGGTGTTGCATTTACGATGGCCAGCAGTGTATATTTAATAATAAAAGTGCTGCCGGTAACGGTTCCGGGATCGACTCATCGCTGCCGGCCGGTGCATCTGCCGCAATGTTGAAATTTTGATAAAAACGACATTTTTATCTCTAACTAAAAGCAAAAACTTTTTGTACAGTTCGAAAGATCTTTAAAAAAATAACCTTTTCCAAACTTTCAACTCTAAATATCTAGCGAGATATCTTTGCCTCGAAAAAGTCATCCGAGAAGCTAAGCACAGAGAGAAAAAGAGCAACATATTGTTTGGTGGCGACATCTATGAATTATATTGTTAACTAAATCCTTAAAAAGTCCGTTTTACTGCCTTTTCCTTAAAATTAATAATACAATGACTATAAGCAGATTTATGCTTTACCCAAGGAATAATTTAAAACAAAATTCAAGTATAATTAATTACTATTTAAGTAAATTACTGCTAATTTATTTATAAATTATATGAATCATTCAATAAAACTGCATAAATTTAGTATTCAACAAGATTAAATAATTTTACAATTGCGCTAAACGATTTCGAGGCCATATTTTAACTAACCAAATTTATGAATTTACTATAGTAAAAAAATATATATAAAACCATTCATTATAATTTATATTTCACAATTTTTTTCACTAATTTTATTCATTTAGGTACGAATGCATGTTTGAGCGAAAGTTTTATTGTTACAAAGAAAAATATTTTGAAAGAAACAATACATTGCAGCATGAATATAGTGATAAATATCTCGACAGTTATTTTTCTCTTCAACGGTAATCTCCCCAGCCGCCCCTTCAAAGAGATTTTGCTACTAACAATTGTATTTATTAAAGTATCGATTTTAAACGAAAAAGTTAGTTATAGAATTATTTTAATATGTTGCAAATTTCGGTAGCGAAGAGGCCTGTGTGCCGTAGGTTCCACAAGCCAGTCGCGAAGCGGCGCGTGTGCTCTAGGTTGCACATTTTGGACGTGAAGCGGCCATCGACGGCCAATACTGGTCGCCGAAGGCGGCTAGTATATATATATATATATATATATACACACACATACATAAGGAAGCTCTTGATTCGGGAAACAAAACTTGTAATGTTTCTTTCTCCAGTAAAGTCAACTTTGCTGCTGTATTGGTAA
Source organism: Cheiracanthium punctorium (assembly GCA_038373885.1). Taxonomy (NCBI): domain Eukaryota; kingdom Metazoa; phylum Arthropoda; class Arachnida; order Araneae; family Cheiracanthiidae; genus Cheiracanthium; species Cheiracanthium punctorium. The sequence goes on from JAWZYV010012441.1 coordinate 222,866, forward strand.
TACATAATTTTTGTATAAGCCTTTCAAACCCGGAAGGGAACTGTGACACACCCTGTACAGTGGCGTACCGCAAAAGTCCGAGGCCCCCCCTCCCCCCGGCAAAAATTGTTCTTGGGCCCCTTTGAATAATTTATGTAATTGGCAGCTTTCTATGCATTCCCTTGCATTTATGATGCAAAGTGATCAATATTAAATAATTATAACGATTCAAAACAAAAAATTGAAATAAATGCTAGACTTGTAAGTTTAAATTTATCTAAAATGTGCAGATTACTTAAAAGTAAATATTAAAAAGACTTTTACAGAAATGAAGTATTTTGTTAATGGTTGATCCCACTTCTATTAGGAACTAGCAAAATATCCCGTTCTTTTTGCATGGTGAGAATTGCTTTTCTTACTTTCTTTAGTAGGACGAAGGAATCTGTGCTTGTGTAAATGTCACCTCTTCGTAGGAAGTTGTACAGTCCTAGGTGGAAATGTTGTGAAGTTTAGGAAAGATCTGATATTTTTTAAGTTCTAATTTAGGCTAAAAAGAAGTCTCCAAGCTTAAATACTCCAAATGTCCATTTTGTTGCAAGTAAATTACTTCATCAGTCATTTTTTGAGAAATATCTGGTAACTTATCATCAAAAATTGCACACTTTGGCAATCATTAGGCAGGGTTTAAAAAAAAAATGCTCTACGAAGGTTTTCAAATCCTGACATAAGACATTTGCAATCTCACTTCAAATCTAAAAGGGAATTACTATATAGCTTCTGCGGAAAACAAAGAAGCTCAATCTAATAATTCATGGCACACGGAGATAGAAAAGAAAATTAGGGGGACTATTCCTGTGCTAATCCAAGGGTCGATGGAGATGAAAATGGGGTTCGTTATGCGGACTCTTCACAAAATTACAATCGATTAAAACGGCTCCTTAACAAAATTACAGTAGATTAATACGGCCCCTTCACAAAAATACAATCGATTAAAACGGCCTTTTCACAAAAATACAATCGATTAAAGCGGCCCTTCATTGGCATTTTACTTTATATTTTAATAAAAATATGACTTTTATTAAAATTGGAATGAAAATTCGCAAAAATAAGTGTTAAAATTCACAAAATTAAGCAATTTTCGCAAAAGTGGGACCCTGGAAAAATTTCTGGATCGACCCCTGCACTCAGTATTTGAAAAATTACGGAATTATTTCAAGTCTAACGTCCCTTTTTTCTTATAGACTGTTAACATAAATGGGTTTCTAAGTCATTTTCAAACTTGTCAATCTCACTAACAACGGCAATCTCACTTGCTACAGCTAGCTTTACATGAAAATATATTTCATATTGGTCAACTTTTACTCACTGGGGTATCGGAGAAGTACTTTGGACGTGAAAATTGGGAAAATTCAGTAAAAATAGGAGAATTACTGGATTTTCGAAATTATAAAGTCGGAGGCATTTTCCATATCGTTTTAGAAATCTGTTGAAATTTTCAAGCCGATCGATCGTGAAGTATGCATTTGTATTCGTATACTAGATAGAGAGACAACCTTTCACATTTATACATCTAACAGTACTAGTTTATCAGGAGCACATAAGTATTTAAAGTATCACATCATTTTTTTAGCAAAGAATATGATGTTACAGTTGTTTAAAGTAAGGTGGCTGTCAAGATTTCAAAGAGAAAAGGAATAAGCGCTAGGAGAAATCCCACTGTAAATTTTTGGATGCCTTCTATCTATAAGTATGTTTTTTGCCAGCTCTTTGTAAGGTGTTTCAAAACAAAAAAATTATCTCTTATGCTCTGCTATTACCTTTAAAAAAGAAAGAAAAGTTTTTCTTTCCAACGGGCACTTGCCGATTAGGCATTGTCCACTACAACTGCCCGAAGGTATTTTTGGCCATTTTTTTATTATGGGGCACCCAGTGGGCGGCCAGCGTTACCCCCTATAAAGGGACGGACAAGTTAACGTCTGTGCCCAAGCCAGGATTCGAACTCGGACCCAAGGCGTCATAGAACGGTTCTTAAGCCACACCACCTGAGCGGCAAAACCGATAAGTGAAAATTCATATCTGTAAGTACTTCATTTTATTTTTTAAATAATTCATTGTGTGGGGCCCCTCTTCAGCCGAGCCCCCCCCGCATTGCGGGGGTTTACAGTACGCCACTAACCCTGTATAGATGACTTGGTAAAAAACTACAAATTCAAAAACCCCACTGAATAAGTACTGCCTGTTTAATGATTATTTAGAATTAAATGTTTTAAGTTATTCATTTTCATTTTATACATAAACTTACTGATTGAACCTTTGTAACTTTGTTTTATTTATTACATTACTACTTTGTAATTTTGTTTTATTTATTATATTATTTTTACACCATCCTATTTAGACTTGCATGAACAAAAAAGTGCTATCTGAAAAAAGATCCTATAGTTAGCATACAAATAACACTTTCTATCTTTCTATTTCTTTTAGTACGTCGGAAAATTTGGAAGTAGCACACGTAGATTTTTTCCGATAGTGGCACTCTTTTCAAAAAGGTTGGCCACCCCTGAAGTATTTAGTTTGAGGGTAGGCTGCTTTCAACTTACTATGTTTTTTCTTCTCTTGGAGTAGACACCGGATCATTGTGTAGAGAAAGTGTTTGTAAAATATCTGGGTGAATAATTTTATTTGTACAATTTTATTAATGACACTAATGAAATTCCATTTTGGTGATAAAAACATTGATTTTAGTGTCCAAACTTGCCTGTCCATTATGGCACTGCTGTACAACATGGGGCTTCCTTCACACATGCATTTCTTTCCTTTCATTCATGGGATTTGTTTTTCACATGGTTCCCATCAGTTTCGTTTCGAACTTGGGCCAGATCTGTTTTCGTCTCAGGTGATTTGAGCTAGAATTTTGGTTCTGTAGCATTTTTTCTAAAGTACTTGATTATCGTGATCGATAATTCAAAGCACATAATTTCTTTAGAAACTAAAAGTACAATCATTTTCAAAACTATTTCTTTGGCGAAACATCTTCATTGTCCTTGCAGAAAAAGTTTAAAATTTGAGTAGAATGAAATGGCTTCATTTCTCTTCTAAGTGGGACATTAAAACTCAGCGAAGAACAATCACATGATGCATACACTTCCCATTCAGACATTAAATAAATCTATATACAAAGAGCCTCAGTACTTGTACTATGGGTCAGAAAAAATTATGATAGTGTTTAATGTGACTTATTTTTTATCATAGCTGGAGTCTTGCCATTTTGACAAATCCATATGAGGGAAGTGATGACTGTTGCACTCTACCAATGGATTCCTATAAGAAAACAGAAAAAAAATAAATATTTTTCAAATACAAATAGCCTTTATTTTAGTCAAGATTATTTTTTAAGGTGTTTTGTTTGGTATGAATATTTTCATATAGGTGTTTCACTACCAGGCCGACAAACTTGCAGGTGTAGGGGCCCAAAGTCGACTCGGAATCAAGCAGCAGTGCAAGGTCGAAAATACCATAGTTAAGAGCTATGGCGCAAAGAAGAGAAAAAAAAAAAAAACAACAGAAAAAGCAACACATTAACGGAACAGAAAACATTTTACTGAAAGGTTGTACTACAGAAAGTGTTCGAAATTATGACAAGAAATGGTCAGACAGGCTTGACAGCGACGCCGCATGGAATTCCTTACGTTCTGGAAGATTCTTGGTGTGTTTCGTATCCTCCCGGCAGTCTTGCGGTAGATGACGTTAAACCAAGGAGGTTCAACTGATGGAGAAGCCCATGTTTCCCGTTTTTGAAGCCAAAAACCACGCCCCCTCATCACCCAAAGCATTGGATATCGTCATTGGAAAACATAAATTTATATATTTGAAATTATACAGTAAAAAACAAGTTAATACGTGTAAACAACCTTCCATAAACATAAAATGGATAAACAAATTGGTTAATAATTCTTAAATTATTTTTATTAACAATTTACGGAACTCGTTTTTCAATGGATCTCTATGCGTTCTTCAATCTTTTGGGGAGATAAGGGTGTGTGGCACAGGCTTCACTTTCCTAGCACTGCTTAGCTCAACATTGGCAACTCCATTAGTTAAACCTCCTTGCGTTAAACGGAAGTTCGCGTAAACAGCGTTCCTGTAGAAAGTTTTTCCAGAAGTTTTGATGCAGCATATGTTCCTCCGTCGTTACGCCACTGCATGCGGTACCGGCATGAAGGGGGATCCTGAACATTACACGAATAACGTCCACCAAGACCTCAGCATAACCTTTGGACAGCGGTGGATAGGTCGTGGTGGCCCGGTTCACTGGCCTGCCAGATCGCCGAACCTATCATGGATGGACTTCTGCGAAAAAATGAAGAGTTTGGTGTACGAGACCCCTGTTCCTTCAGCTGAAGACCTCGCCGCTCGAATATTTGTAGCTGTCTGGAAGATACACGACACACGAGGAATCTTCCAGAAAATTGCCTGGCAACTTCTGGTCGTAATTTCGAACACCTTCTGAAGTGCAACCTTTCACTAAAATGTTTTTTGTCCCATTAATGTGTTGTTGTTTCTGCTTTTTGCTTTGTGACTGACATTTTCCCCGTGCCTCGGACAGTTTTTGAGATAATAACCCTAACTCTAAATTTAACCGCCAAGTGGCTCTGTAAGCGGGTTTCTTGCGTAGTGTATAGCAACTTTACTATACTTTGATCGCACTTTTATGATTAAAGCAGTTGCCGTTCAGATATTATTGGTGTGACAACGGACTATAGCGGACACTGTACAGGATGATTCGAAATTAGTTTTATTAACTTTTAGGAGGGGTAGGATACACCAAGACGGTTCAGAATCACACAGCAATGCGAAGTCGGAAACGTCGTCTTCATGTAATTGTTAATAATAACTTTTTCTAAAGTGTTGAAGTGTGCGTCGAATTTCTTAACCAGATTCCATAAACAATGGGTTTTCCTTCGATAATTTCATCAATGCAATGAAAGAAAAAATTGTCAATTAACAATTTTTATCAAGTGCAATTGGTGAAAGATGGATTAGTTTTTGGAAAACCATAGTCGGAAAGTTTACTATTACTTGATCACTTCTTCTAAAGTGATTATTAACTGGTACATGAAGACGACGCTTCCGGCCCCCCGCATTACTCTGTGATTTTGAACCGCGTTGGTGTATTCTATCCCTTCTGAAAATTTGTAAAACTAATTTCGAATCCCCCTGTATATACGCTTAATTTTTCCTGGTCACTATCACCGGAGCGTGTATACAGGGTGTTCTAAAAAGGTGGTTACGGGCTTTAGTTCTTTATCTATTAGAGATAAGTCGGTGGTGTAAATTGAAAAATGTTCAAAATAAGGTCGTAAATAAGAATCCGCTAAGAAAAAAAATATCTCGTTCATCTTAAAAATATTACACTTTTTAAATTTTTATACGACCCTCGTACGAAACAATTCCCAATTAGAAAGTTTTTATTTTGCATCGAACAAGTCTAATAGAAAAAACCGCATAGTTGTAAATTTAAAACTGAGTGAGTTATGCTTAATTGAAAATGGAAGGCTGATAAAAGGGACCATACACAAAAATAGAAATGTAAATTTGTGGCATGTTATAAACGATAGAATGTATGATAATATATGAAATGAATTACATTAGAGCCATTTTTACGGGTTTAGGGTAGATTGATGGTTCCGTTGAAAATTATATTTTTCAAAACAGCAGTTTAACAGACGACCTCAGACGATTTTTTATTTCCTGTAAGTGGTATTTAACCATTTCAAAGGTTTATCGTAAAACAATTTTTTACAACTGCAGACGATTTCTTTTGAGTTTACTCATTTGTTTCCATCACTAACTCTTATCAGAACAACTCAACCAAACTTTTCTTGTACATATCAGAATAAATAGTATATGAAAAATTATCTAGCGATATTTAGTTTCATATTTTCGATCAAGTAAAAACATATAACTAGTACTGCATAATGTTTTTTTTTAAACAAATGACGAGATGTTTGAATTAACAATGATTTATTCTAAGTGCAATATAAATAATGCAGAAACTACTCGAGAATTCGGACGACGATATCCGAATTCCCCTGAAATTTCTCGCAGGTTAGTTTACCTGGCGATGAGGCGATTGAGAACTACCGGTGCTTTTCGTCCAAAACCTGGGGCTGGGAGAAATCGCTTGTACGTTGAAAACGAAGAAACGGATATTATAGCGTATTTTTCTGCCAACCCACGTGCAAGTATTCGAAAAACGAGCGCGACTTTGGGAATACCTAGAGCATGAATTGATAGACGTCTTGAAAAACATAATAGGTATCCATTTTGTATACATGGACTGCAAGCACTCCATCCATCAGTTTTTGCCCGACGTCGAGCATTCTGCAATTGGTTGTTAATTCAACAAGATAAAAATGTGAGTTTTGTTAAAAATATTACGTGGACGGATGAATGTTTATTCACGGAAGGTGGGTCCATAAATACTCATAACGAACATTATTGGAATAATACAAAACCATACTTTGTGCAAGAAATACACCACCAAAGAAAATTTTCTGTATCAGTGTAGTGCGGAATTCGGAATGGAGAACTGGTTGGTCCTGTGTTTTATGAAGGGACACTTACAGCCTCAAAATACCTGCAGCTTATTTTAGATAGCATATTAACAGATATTTTGGAGAATACACCATTATCGTATGTAGAATATATGTATTTGCAACAAGATGGAGCACCTGCACAGAAGGCTATAAGCGTAACAAACTGGCTCATTGTTAACGTTGATAAACAGTGGACTGGTTTGAAAGGAGTCACAAAATGGCCCCCAGATCCCCGATCTAACGCCGCTCGATTCTTATTTTTGGGGTCGGCTTCGAATACTAGTTTATAATAGTCGTCCTCTAAATGTAACTGATCTAAAACAAAAGATAGTCGATGGATGCAACAATATTTCTGGATAAGAACTCCAAAATATTTACAGAAGCATTATTAGAAGAGCTCAGTTATGTACTGGAGTTGATGGAAAACATTTCGAGAATGCTTTGTAAATTGCATTTTCTTTATTTGCATTTTTAGCATTTTTAATGAAATTTACTTTTTTATATGAGTGGTACCCTCTAAAAGGTTAATAAAATTGAACATTTAGCAATCGTAATAGGTATTTATTTATTTTCAGAAAATGTTTTAATTTTAAAATTACATGCATTTACGTAAATGTTATTGATTGTAAATTTAATGTATTTATTTACACTGAAACGTTTTACAAATATAAGTATTAGTAACACGATAAAGCATAAATAAGAAAAAAAAATGTGTACGTAACAAGGCCCACAAAATGTGCATATTCTTTAGCTTGCCGTTTATCTTGTGAAATCTGTATTTAATTTATAAGGTTTTAAATCTTCAGATTTAGTTGTTTATCAAAAAAAATTAAAAATATTTCTTACTCAAGATGCTTAATTTGAAACACATTCCAAGTTGCAATATCCCATTTTTTATCTAAAAATTCCCGTTGTCAATTTGTATACGCCCCTTATTTTCACCAAGAAAATAGCCTTTTATGCGATAAAAATGTCCGGAAAAATGGTATAAGTCCAATTCTTTTCTGCATCATAATTAAGTTAGTTTCAGAGATAAGGTTATGCATTTTTTTCTGTTGGTCTTGTTGGATGGAAAATAAAAAATTTCTAATTGAAGATTTTTTTTGTACGGGGGTCGTATAAAAATTTTAAAAGTGTAACTTTTTGAGAATTAGCAAGAGGAAATTTTTCTTAAAGGATTCTTATTTTCGACCTTATTTTGAAATTTTTTTCAATTTACACTACTCACTTATCTGTAATAGATAAAGAATTAAAGCCCGTAACCACCTTTTTGGGTACCCTGTATATCCTCCTTTCCCCCGGACTCTGTCTCTAAAGCCGTACGTATACGCTTAACTTTGTGGATCCAATACTGATGAAATTTGGTGATAAAGGCCTTCTTTACATGTTACCTAATGATGCAAATGGTTTAAAAAAATCCACAATACTTCATGATTCTAAGCTGGTTTGGAAGTATGCCCCTTGTTCGATCTTAGTTGTAGTTGCTAAAATATAGGGTGCCCCAGAAGTCTTTCCCTTATTACAAATATGCATAAGGCAGAAAATGACAAACACTGAAAAAAAGAAGTTTTGTTGAATCAACAAAAATTTTGTTAAATCAACAAAATTATCCAGCTGAAATAGCGCCAATCAAATTTTTATTGAATTTATTTGATTATTTCAACAAAACATTTTGTCAATTTAACCAAACAATTTGGTTGAAATAACCAAATGTTTTGTTAGTTTAACCAAACTATTTGTTCAAATGGTTTATTTGGTTAAAATCAACCAAATTATTTGTTTAAATAAAAAAAAAATTCTTTGTTAACTGGTGTTGTGCTGGCTGATTTAACAAAATTAATTTTGTTGATTTTGCTGTTATAATTGAAAGTTTCAGAGATAGGACTAAATAATTTATCGATTCATCAAAATCCTTATTTTTATTTTAGTGTTTTTATAAATCTAAAAATAAAAAAAAAGTCATCCTCTCCATACAAAAACTTGGTAAGACAATCCAAAATCGCATTTGTGTTCATAATAAAATAAATATGTGTATTATTTCCTCAAATTTTTAACGAGATCTTTTCATTTCCCTAAGTAACAATGATCCAAATTCTAGAAGATGGAAAAATGAACATACGCATCAGCTATTTTGATGTGTCTGCTCTCTCTTTTATTTTTCTGGAAAGATCAAATAAACAACGGATGTGTTAACGAAAATATGTACAATCACTTAAGTAGCAGAACTTAAGCGCTTTGATAAATGTAATGCAAAGCTAATAAACATTTTTATCGCTAGTGTTGGAAAATGAATGTATTTTTTCTTAGAAAGAATATTAAAGAAAGTGGTAACCGTTAGTGATTTTCTCTCCCGTGGTATACGAATTAAACTGTTTCCTACATAAAACCGATATGGATTTAGAAAATGTGTGTTCCGCTTTAAAACTTTAAATACAAAAATATTTTCGGAATATATATTCTGTATCAATACATAATGCCGTTATTGTCCAGCTAAGTCTATTGTCACGATCCTCCCCCGCCTCAAATATCTTAATCGAGCCTATACATATATTAACATTTTTACATCCTTAGATATTTTACGGCCCGGTAAATTGTTGAAAAGTAATTCTGATTGTTTTAACTAAGTCTAACGCGCAGTGGTTTTAAGCTTAAACTGTCGAAACTTATAAAAACACTAAAATAAAAATCTAAATTTTATAAATAGATAAACTAATTAGGCTTACCTCTGAAATTTCCAACAAACTGAGGAAACACACAATTTATTTTTGTGATTGATGTGTGTGATATTATCCATTTTAAAATGTATTAGCCGACAGTGCAGATCCTTCCTCAGCTCTTACCTCTTTCTCCGTAAATAAGAATTTATAATTTTCTAATTTGGGCGGGTCTAGCTGTCTTTCACACTCCAGCGCATATCCTTGACGCATGCGTAAATTGACTGTCGAGCGATTTCAAATTTCATTCGTTCTGAGTTTTTAAGAAAAACGTTTTGTCGAAATTCGAAGCGTTTTGTTCAATCAATTTGATTGAATAAAACGAACTTTTGTTGATTCAACAAAATAAAGCTACCAAACTACTTAACCAAACAAGTTTTGTTAAATTCAACAAAACACTTTTTAGCTTGCAGACAAATGCTTTTTATTTTGAATTGCATGTAACATATTCAAGTTTTTGTGTAAATGATAACTTGCCACACTAAAACTTGATGAAATGCAACACACACAAAATGGTGACCAACACACAGCGGTAGTCAGAGTATCGCCTACATGCAACTGAAGAAGCACATGTAGAAATGTACCAATCATGTATTCCGATTAGGATTTAAACTCTGGTGGGAATTTCTCGGAAGGATGAAAATAGCAACTCTAAACACTGAATTCCTGGATGCGAAAAAATTCCAAACAATGAAATTGTAGCCCACCGCATAGCTCTGTAGCTACACGCTCACTTCTCACGCAATCGATCCAGGGCTCTGTTCTCCTCCAGTCGATTGGAGGCTTAATCACCACAGCAGTTAACTACCAGCTGGAAGTGTATCCAGGATAATGACTGCAACCAGTTCAGCCAACCACAAGAAGAGAATCAAAGTCCTCTTCTAGAATGGCTAATCAGGCGAGGCTGAAACAATTACTGTCGGTATGAATCTGCTGAAGGATGAAGGGATAGAGTTCAGTCTATAAACTGCTCTATATTCAACGACTTGGTGCGGAACGTTCGTAGCTGTCGATTGTTTTGGTGGTTAAGCTATCAACCGACATGGCTATCAACTGACGGGGAGAGAATCAACTTGGTTACTAACCAGTTAGGTGTATGTTTAATGTCATTCATTTCTGAAATGAGTAGATTCTGATGCAATTATGAGAAGTCATCTCTCACCGTTGATTTATTTGGTAAGAGGTTTCTGGCTTTTGTGCCATTCAGTTCACAAATGCTTGGTACAGTGACGGAAATAGAACTATCGCGGTCCTGATAAACACAGGAAACTCCCACCAAATAGCACGACAGTCAGTGTAAGATAGCTTGACAGAACCACCCTGTCTGCTCGTTTTTCAAAAACAGTGACTGTTAGAAAACGGTACTGGGGGTACAGAATGGTTTTGAAAAAGGCCACCAGAATTGAATTTAAGCCTATAATCCTTCAGATAGTTATGAATGACTTTAGAGTTGTGAGCTGTTCTTCTTTCTTGTTTAAAACAAAACTGTAAATTATAGGCTTTGCATGAAAGAAAAGAAAATAAGAAATGTTTATATTTACCTAATAGGATCGTTTAGCATGAACGTATTTATAGGAATTGTAACAGTATCGTCAGAATTATCACATACCACTCGCCCAATGGTTACTTTTCTAATTTCTGTTAACTGTTCTGAAAAATAACAAAAATAATGTCATTATAGGATTAATTTATTATTGTAATGTTCGACTATTTAAACATTCAAATTTATATTCTGTTCTCTTATTTTTAGTACATTCATCGGTTTTGTAAAATTAGGGAAGTTTTATGTTTGCTATGGAAACACAAAACTTTCCTCGGCTTAGTATATCATTATTGAAGAACGACTGAACAGACTGCTTAGTGATGAAATAATGCAGACGTTGCCATCGCTCGAATTTAACTGCCAGAAACATGGCGGCTCATGGAATGCTAATCGCTAGTTGTGTCAAAAAAGTTCTTTGACTCTGGCAAGTGACTGGAGATTTGTTTGATTGCTGTGTTTCGGTAGTTAAATTGAGTGATGGTAACGGTTGCACGTTTTCAGCGTCGGTCCCACTGGAGCAGTCTATCCAGTTGCTCTTATACAGGGTGTATCCCAATTCCCTGCCGGATTTGGAAGGCTTATATAAAATATACGTATATTACCAATACAGCAACAAAGTTGACGTTATTGGAGAAAGAAATGTTACAAGTTTTATTTCACAAAAGTCCAATATGTGAACCTTTCGTAACAGCGACGGATTAATGCAATTTTGTTGGGGGTGGGCAGTTAGTTTGTCGGTGGAGACGGTTAGTTAGAAGATTGACATACACATCCATTTTCTGGAAGTAAAATAGGATCTTTTAAATTAATTTTTTTTTCTCAATTCAGGCGGTCGCCACTCGACCTCCTATAATCCATCCTTGTTTTGTGATGCTGATGATTCGACAAAGTGGCTGCCCTCACCCTACCCCCGACAAAATTGCATTAATCCGTCGCTGTCACGAGAGGTTCACATTTTGGATTTTTGTGAAATAAATCTTGTAACATTTCTTTCTCAAATATAATTCATTCTTTCCAATATAAAGTTGATATATTGCATTCGCATAATTTATATTAACAGACACAAGACTCTTTTATAGTATGTTATACATCATGAAATGACACTAGACATAGATTTACGAATAAACAGATGGAGCATTCAATGCTTCCAGTTGTATATTTTTTGATGCCAAAAACCATGGATATAAAAGAATAACTGAACGCACTGTTCGAATGGCGCAAAGGAACAACTGAGGTGAAAGCCTAAATGAGCAATAGATCTCGACAAACTATCCCTCTCTTCATTGCTGTAACCAATAAACCGCCGCTCTAAAATGTACGAAGAGTTTTATGCACCAGCTAAGCACCACCGTTCCCCTTTCCTTTTTATATAAGAAAGATTTCTTCTCCCCAAACGAAGAATCATCTTGAAAAATCTATTTACAAGGATATATTAATTAAAAAGAGAAATGTGTCGTGATCCTGACCCCATTCTCCTCTGCACATGTGTATATTAGAAACGAAACGTATGTTGCTTATTTATACTTACTGAACACATAATTTGTATCCTTCCTAACACACATCGAAAATGCATGTCCATAAGTCTTACCTGGTGTAAAGGAAGAGGGCCATCCTGGGTTTTCGTACCAGAACCTGTCCCCTCGTCTTAGGTTGGCGAACTGTTCAGCTATGAGGCAGGAGAGCGTCGGCCCAAGAATAGCTCCAGGAAGTGGATACTCAGAGATAGCAGCACTCCATAAGTCAATATCGTCAACATGTCTAAAGGAAGGAATTATATTTCTAAATAATAGAGACTTTTTAAAAGCTGTTACTCTCAGTTGAAGATTAATATGAACATATGAGACAGGCCAGCTTTAGCAATTTTGTAGCCCCAAGCCAGTGGCGAAACCAAGAGGTGAGGGCTTCTGAGCACACTTAAACGCGACAATCTGTCGAGTTGCTTGGAGTTTTAACTTAATATATTAAACGCACATTTAACTTGTTCGTTCTCCACATCGAAGAGACGCAACTTAGACGACTCCCTGTCTTTGAGCAGTGTTGGTTCCACGATTGAGTCCGGAAATTGCGCAAATGCAACGCTGAGTTCCAGCTGAGCATCCAAAGTCTCATACTCGGAAGCAACATTGTCTTCTTCGCTGCGTCTTTTCAGTGATGAGAGCAAACAGGTTAAAATTGGATTCAGGACTAAAAATTATTTTAAAAAAGACAGTTCTCTGATAAAATGCTTCCATATACTTATCAACTCTCCCTTAAAGCTTATCTGAATCCATCGCTGCTGTAAGCGAGGTTAAGACAGAGAAGCAGCATTTGCAAAATATGTAAATAATCTCAAAACTATGACTTAAGGGTCGAAATTATAGAAATCATTCTACAAAGGAATAAAAACTGTATAATTATGTATTATTCGATGTGTAAAGGCGTGGGTTAATTAGTACTTCACTCCTGAGAAACACATTATGCCCAGCCTAGCTCTGCGATTCCTTGACTAGTCGCCATTACAGTATGTGGTCTGGAATTATCATGATGCAGTTCAGCGGATCCAGAAAAAGAATCAGGAAAAAAATTCTTCACAAATTCTTTTTGTTTCCCTTTCCTTGTAAATTAACTTGAATTTACAAAATAAATCAATTTTCTATAATGTAAATTTACTTCGTCTGGAGGGGGGAACGTGGCTCTGTGCCCCCCTCTAGATCCGCCAGTGATGCAGTTTAATGTACCTCCTATCGTACATCACCAACCTCTTCGGTGTTTAATTGAAAACATTCATTTCCCGATAACATCTCTCCGAATTGATTTAAAAAAGCACTCAAAGAAAAAAGGGCGTTGTTGTTCAATGAAAAGCACATCTCACTGCGTCTTGGTAATGGCAAACCACGCACTGCTTTGGCGATTCTGAAAATACCAGAGCTAGGTGGCTGAGAAATTTTGGTCAATTCCACTATGTTCCCCACTTCCATCCAATTGTCACATGTTTCTCTCCTGGCAAAATTGTTTGGAGGAATTAAAGAATGAAGCAGATGTCAGCCAAGCACTACTTGAGTTTTTTACCTTTAAAGGCGAGGCATTTTTCAAAAATGATATTTATAAATTGCCATTCCACTGTCATGAGGTCAAAAGTAACGACAATAATAAGTAAGGTTACCTTAATCCTCTTCTGTGAGCATCTTCTTGAGTGATGTCTCCAGATAATGTACAGGGTGTACATAAAAGAATTTGAAGGGTTACAATTGCAAGAAGTTTCCACATTTTGGAGTAAATTAAATCAAAAATAACATCCTAAAGTTTAGTAAATTACACATGCTTAACGTGATCACCATCACAAAGGCCGTAAAAAAAGGGAAGGGGGTCTAGGATTCAATCCAGTTACGTACAGGATAAACCCGGGAACCCTTCTCTTATTTGTTTACATCTATATAAGCCCGAGGGTAGTGCAGAATACACAGATGCACTTGAAATACTTTTATTTTAAAACTTTCAAATTTTATTCTGCAAAATTTTCAACTTATTTATCTTTCTGCATTTCATCCTTCCAAAATCATTTTTTATTATTCCATGAGAACACTTTGTAAAACTATCTGACTGTCTTTGCCTTTCGACTAAAATTCTACTTCTGATATCTTTTCATCAATAAATGCTTAAAAAAAACTTTTGGAAGTTTTTAAAAATTAAAGGGTTTGCTGCAAAAAAGAGGTAGCTCCAACTATTCAACTTTGTGGAAAACTAAGAAAAGTTTGGGAATTCAATACAAACTAACAAGACTGGCATCTTCATCTCTTGAGTAAAATGAAAACTTACGATAGGAGCTACGTCCTTACGGCACTAAAAGAAAGAAATTTTTTCTACTGCAAGATAATAAATGTAACTCGAAATTCCCGTAGGATGGAGCTACCTCCTTTTTGTAACAAACCCTTCACTTATCTTGTAATTTCTTTCCATTTCTTTTTTTGGAACCACAAGCATATTTCCGTTTTCTTAATATATTGGTCAACAAAATTACGTAAACTGAAATTGCGGAACAAGGTACAGACCAGCTCTGAGGAATAACATCACACACGCACGCACACAAAGAAAAAAAATGTCCTTTGGGTTGCATAATATCTGAGCTACCTAGCTCTGTTTCTTCCTGAAAGAAAAAGTTCTAAATTTCATTTTTAAAAATGCAACTGTGAATCTTTGGGGAGCTCCTAGCATTGCGAGGGCGCATCTGATTAAATCCCTTCCTCTCTACAAATTTCAAATGCGTATACAGTCGGACCCCTTAACAGAATAGCCAGACTGCCACGAAAATTTATTCTAATAAGCGGTATATTCCATTATCCGGGATAACATTGACTAATTATTACGGTTTGGTACATCGAAAATTTATTACGATAAGCGGAATATTCCTTTAACCGATATTCCATTAAGCGGTTTCGACTGTATTACAAAAGAATATCCTCAAAATATTGGGTTTACTTGCTTGGTTGAGGAAATAGTATAACGTTGAAAACCGGGGATTTTCTTTTGTAAGCAATATATGAAGTAATTTTGAAAAATTGAAAAAAGGTAGGGGATTGAACCTCAAACTGACTTTTTTCTTTGGACAGCGATCACATAAAAATGTTTGACTTTAAAATATTATTTTTCATTTGATTTGTCCAAAATATTTGTAACCGTAAGCCCTTCAAAGTTGAGTTATTATTTTAGATACACCTTGTATCTTCTTCATGCTTTAAGTACAAATCCTGACTTTCACGTCTTCCTTGAAATGTTACATTCGAAGAAACGACATGCTTTAATTTCGAAGACTCATAATAGCTCAAAAAGAAAAATAAAACTTGTGCCTAGTTTGGAATAGGAATGACTTACCTATAGATTTGTGAGTAACGGTGAACTGTTTTGTTAGGTAAGATTCCCACCAAGTCCCAGAAATTAGTTGCTTTTGGCATGCCACAATATTCTCTGAATTTGTTATAGCCTGGTACCCCATGCTCTCGAGCTCGCTGTACGTTCATTGCTGCCAAGTCCATTCCGAAGCCTTCTCCAGGCTTTTCAAATAAATGATTGGTCACCTGTTAATGAAGAAAAAGTTGTTTCATTTCCTTATACTTTAATCCCTTTTGGTTTAGTATTAGATTAAAAAAACACGCGTTACAGATTTCAGAAATTTTAGCTTCAAAGTTCGGTACCTTATGCAAGAATAGCAATGTAAATCAGTTTCGGAAACATTTTCCGAACTTTATTTTATGTAGAGGTGTGCCGGATCGTTAAAAAGTTAGATCCGCGAATACGGATCTGAAAACGGAGAACTTGATTTTATATCCGCAGATACGGATGTGAAAACGGACCGTCGGTTTTTATACCCGCGGATACGGATATGGAAACGAATAATTTATTTTCATATCCGCGAATACGGATACGAAAACGGATAATTCATTTTCATATCCGCGAATACGGATACGAATATTTTTGTTTGGAAATTATTTTGAAGAGAATACCTCATCTTGAAGCGATAATTTCGTACAAAATTTGTGAAATAATCTACCACAATGATAATTTTCAGATCATGGGTATAGCATGGATTAAAAAAATAATGTAGTGGATAAAATCACATTTTTAATAATCTCAACAGGGTTTTATGAGCATTAAATTATCGAAACGCTCCTACCAAATAAAGTAGCATTTCAAATTTACAGAACCTCTTGTCTTATTAAGACAGTAGTTCGAAAAAAACTAGGTGGTTTTGGTAGATAAATACGATTAGCTATATCAGGAACTCGGAAAATTTTAAGGATGTCTCTTCAAAAGCTGTATTACACACTGTAATGAACGACAAACCTTTGCCATTTCAGAAATTTTCAGAGAAAGTTTGCATCGTGACATGGTGTTCTTGTACCGTAACATTAAGAATCATGAATAATTTTGTGTAAATATTATAGACTAACTGGGAGGGGGGGGGAGGTGTCTAAGCCTCTCTAGAAAGATTTTTAGCTCAGTATATGAAAATTACACTTTCTATAGCAAGAATAAGAGATAGAGCCCTTTAGTGTTTGGGGGATAGATGAGGCCCAAAGTGTAGTATTCAAAATGCTTACCAAGGTACGCCAATAGCAAATACATGGCTTTACATTGCTAATACTAATTTAAACGAGGGATTTTTGTGTTAAATAAGACGATTCACTTAAAAATAATAAACAGTAACTATAAAGTTTCAAGCAATAAAATTTATGTTTAATTCCAAAAAAAAATTAATTAATATTATAGAATAATTTGATTTTTTCATTTTGATTTATCCTAAAAGCCATTAAAAGATCATTGGAAGATCCATTGAAAGAAAGCGAATTCCAATACGATTTTTTTTTTTTTTTTTTTTTTTTTCGTTCTGACGGATACGGATAATGTGATTTTGCTCAGACGGATACGGATATGGATTCGGATCTTTTTTTTCCTTCACAATATCAGGAGATACCGATACGGATACAGATATCTGGCACACTTCTAATTTTCTGTAGGAATGGAGGGCGAATTCTACAAAACAAGCTTTCAGGCAGGTGCTATAGTTAATAGATAAGAATCAAAAAGCAACATATAAGAGCACCAATAAAGGTATAGGTGCTCTAGTTCTCAGAGTTGTGTTTACGTGGGCAAAGAGGGGTAAGGTCCAAAATTGTGTCTGCACTTTCTAACCTGAGTGGCTAAGACCTACTTTTTGATGAAAACTCATCTTTTTCTAGTGGAAGAGTTTCGCCATTTCCATACAAAAGGAGTCATGAGTTCTGTTTTTATTCCTCTACAACCAGGTTTTAATTCTCGTGTTAAAAAAAAGTCCACATGATAAAATTGACTCCGTCTAAGTTTTTCGCAAAAACCTTAAAAAAGAATGAGAGTATTTAATGCGGATGGGAGCCAAATATTTGTTTTAAAATAGAACGCAAGTTGTGAAAGAAAACACGGTTTACTTATATGCTTTTTCTATTCTCATTACTACAGAAGTCTCTATTGAACAAAATGTAAGTTAATATTTAATAAATTAATGATATCTACATATATGTATATATCAGGTTGTAACGAAAGTATTCCGCCATATCTGCTTGAAAAACTAACTTATAACTCCTTAGATAACTGTAGAGTGGCTGAATATTGATCTTCTTCCACAAGTTCTCGCAGGCTGGGCCTTATCAACATCAATAGATCAGCCTGAGCTCTCTGCTTCTTGTATGTCATAGTCCTTGTTTTTGAACTTTCGGTACCAAACCTGCACAGTGTCATATGATACAACAATAGTACTTAAAACTGTACACATAATTCGTTGATATTCTGTAGCTGACTTTTTGCAACAGAAATGGAAGTAAATGATGGTTCTAATCCGATAGAGTGATAGTTCCATTTGAGGTACTTAATGATAACTATAATTTTTTACAGATGTCACAACACAGTGCTATAAAGTAAGTCTCTTTCTTTCAAATGCCAAAAATCGTTTGACAAAATATGAGCAAATACGCCAAACCGAACTGTTTGCTGACGACGTTTGCGGTGGCGGGAAACTTGCGTTACAACCTAATATATCGCAAAAGTAAAATAAACTAATGACTAAAACATATCACAATACCTCCATGAAACAGCTATACAGCAGGCCGGGGATTTGTGTGAAAAAAGGGAAGTATTAGAAATATATATATATATATATATACAGGGTGATCCGCTACCACAGACTGACATACTTGCAGGGGGTGTAGGGGGTACAGAGGCGGTTCAGAATCGCATATTTGGTTAAGAAATTAGAAGCGCACTTCAACATTTCTTCCAAAGTGATTATTAACAGGTACATGAAGACAACGTTTCCGACCCAACCAAGTTTCATAAGCGATGGGCTTTCGTCAGACAATTTCATAAATGTAATGAAAGAAACAATTCTGAACGATTTTTATCAAATGCAATAGGGGAAAGATAGATTAATGTGTCGAAAATCCATGGTTGGAAAGTTTACTATCACTTGAACATTTCTAAAGTGATTATTTACAGGTACATGAAAACGACGTTTCCGATCCCGCATTGCTATGTGATTCTGAACCGTCTCTGTACCCACAGCCCTTGCAAGTTTGTCAGTCTGGTAGTGAATCAGTGAATCACCCAATCACCCTCTGTATATATATATATATATATATATATATATATATATATATATATATATATATATATATACCCTTAAGTTTTATAATACAGGGTGATCAATTTTAAACAGTACCCGATTGTTTTTCTTAAAGCATTTAAATCTGACGGGCATGGCAACTATTCTAACCCTGAAATATACAGGGTGTCCCAGAAAGGTGGTAATGGGTTTTAATTTTTTATCTATTAGAGGTAAGAGGGCAGTGTAAATCGAAAAAAAAAAATGTTCAAAATAAGGTAGGAAATAATACCCTAAGAAAAAATTCCTCTCGTTAAGTTTAAAAATGTTACACTTTTTAATTTTTTTACGTCCCCGTACGAAACAGTTCCCAGTTAGTAAAATGTGCCCCATACACTAAAGAAGTAACTTATAAAATTTGAGAACTATGCATTAAAAAATGTCAGAGATATGAAGATAAATATAACGCTGACTTGAACCCCTTTTCAATGGCTCTCGAATGGAAAAAAATCACGTTGGAATAAACGTTTACACACAAAATCATGTATAGTCCCAGATCATGTTTCTTTAAAGATATCTCTGCGACTTCGTATGATGAAAGGCTTATATTTGATACATCACCTCATGAGTGTATGGGGCACATTTTACTAATGGGGAATGTTTTTGTACGGGGGTCGTGTAAAGAATTCAAAAAGTGTAACTTTTTGAAAATTAACAAGAGGAATTTTTTCTTAACGGAATATTATTTCCGACTTTATTTGGAACATTTTTTCAATTTACACATCCCACTTATGTCTAATAGATAAAGAATTAAAGCCCGTTACCACCTTTTTGGGACACCTTATAGTTGTTTGAACTTTGTTTAAGTGTGGGAGACAATTTCCAACACTGTTCAACTTCATTTGTGCGGTAAAATTTGTGAGATATACAATGTAATGACTAAAATCGTAATATCGTAATCTCTAAAATGAAATATCGTATAATGTGTTTAAGATATTGACTTGAAATTTTGACAGGATAATTTGATCATTACTGAATGTGTTATGAACCACAATATAATATTTCTCTATTTATTTATTGATTTTTTGACCAATTCTTTAATGCCTTTCTTTTTAATAAAAGATACTGAGCTTTCGTATAAAAATTGAAATTTTTTGATAACTATTAGAACTTTTGAAAAAATTTTTGGTTTATAACATAGAAATATGTTAGTGATGTACTGTATAAATATTATCAAAACATATTTATAAAAATCGTTTACAGGAGGTGGGGCATAAATGCAATTATTTAACCAAAGTTTTACCTAAACCTGACAATAGTACAAGGTTAACGTAATAATTCCACTAAAACTGCATTTAAATTTTTAGTTTTATACCCCATTTTAATTAAAAACATGGATTGTTCATCAAAACTTTACTTAAAAAAAAAAAAAAAAAAGTTTCCCGACTGTAGGCGTATACCTTAACCACTCGACCACAATTACATAATCATAGAAAGAGCGAAAATGTCCTTTAAATAGCTCGATGGAAAGGAGCGGATATGTGCGGAAAAACATTAAATAAATTTATATAAATAAAACAAACTGTAAAATGTCCGTTAGTTAGTTTGTCTGTAGCTCTCAGACAGGTAATCGTAGACCTACCAAATTTTGTATGGAAATTCTACAGGACAGGTTCCGACATATCTCGAAGCGATTTTTTCGAAATTCGAATTATTTTAGGAGATATCGATAAAAAACGTTGTCGCAAAAGGCTAATTTTTCTTCTCCGCCATTTCGCAATTGTAACCCCGCAGTGGAAAGAGTGAGGATTAAGCATATCTAGACTGCCATATTTGGCAAGTTTATTAAATGATTCAGACTCTTGAAGTAAAAATAAAAGAATAACGATTTTTTCGTTTAGATTATTTGTAAGGATATTTTTTAATTAAAATATCGTGTGCAAGTGAAATCAGAGCAGGAATGAAATGTTTTATACTCAAAAGAAAAATAGGATTTGGAAAGTTTCCGAGACTAAAATGTGCAACTTTTTAATTTGACAAAAAATAATATGGTTGATGTGAGATTTTGAGGCCATGCGATTCTAACGCTTGGCGCAATTTACCGTCTGCTACTTGGATTTGGCCTCACCATGGCACAGTGGTTATATCACTGGAAATGGTAGACGGGCGAAGTGTGAAGGTCCCGAGTTCGGGTCCCATCGCGCGTCCGTCGACCTAACCGTTCGGAGTTTTTCGTGGTTTTCTCCGAAACTTAACGTAAATACGTGTTAGGACCCCTTAGAAAGACCCCCACGGAAGGCACCTCACCCTTCGACCTAGAGCCCACTCTGAGCTAATCGGTCGTAATCCCCCCCCCACACACACGCTACTTGGATTATGAATACACCTGAATAAGTTTTTTAAACTTTCATTGAGTTCGAATTGTGCATTTTTCTGCGCAGCTTTTCCCCATCTATTTCTAATGTATTACATCCAGAAAAAGGATGTTAGAAATATCAATTTTAATTTTGTTTAATCACACTCGTGAATAATGATATGCTTTCCAGCTTAATGGAATAAGGAAAGAAAATAGGGAAGACCAATGGATTTATAATACGCTTTTAATATAAAGCACTTTGGTGCGTATTTAAAATCTGAAAGTGTTTCAGATTTTCTTACCTTTTCTTTTCCTTTGCGTTTTTTTGATAAAGGCCAATATATCCAGAAGCTCTTTAGAATTAATATAGGACGAAAATAATTTGTACCTTTTTGTAGGTTTTTATCATTTAACCTTCTTATTTTTGTAACCTGGGGCGGCCGGACACGGTAAGCATCGCATCTGGGCGCCGGCTTCGAAGGAGCGTCATTTTGAACTCAAAAACTAAGTAGAGCATAAAAGAGGTGTCTCTTTTACATTAGCAGGGGGCGCCCCTTACCGTAGGGCCGCTCCTGTTTCTAACCATCTTAATTTTAAATTCCATTCAGAGCCTGAGAGATTTCAGTGCCAAGGAAGCCAGTGAGGAACAGGATTCTCTCCGAACAAGATGTATTAAGATGCTAGTAAATAAATAAAACTGTTAAGAATATCGGAGAAATAAAAACAGTAGTACTGATCGTCAGGGGAATTATATACATATGGAAATCTCAGCTGGATCAGACGATAGGAAGTGGGTTATAATTCGAATACAAATTTAACTGGAATGGCATAATAACACAGCAAGCTAACAAAATGCTTGAAAAATATGTATAAATAT
Organism: Cheiracanthium punctorium; assembly: GCA_038373885.1. Classification (NCBI taxonomy): domain Eukaryota; kingdom Metazoa; phylum Arthropoda; class Arachnida; order Araneae; family Cheiracanthiidae; genus Cheiracanthium; species Cheiracanthium punctorium. The sequence goes on from JAWZYV010012441.1 coordinate 245,038, forward strand.
AACAATTTAATGGGGTAAGATAAAGCGTGGTGTGCTATCTATAATTATTCTCTCATAATTAATCATTCAGAAATATTCAGCAATCAAAAATTTACGTCAACTGATGCCGAGCAACTCCCCCTCCCCAATTAAAGTAAGTTATAATTATACGTATTTTTATCACTAATTTATTCTTATTATAAGCTTCTTTTAATGATTAAATTATACCGTGTCGTTCAATATTTTAAGATTTCATCATTAACTTCATTTAAAAATTATTTTGCACTCTCAGTTAAATAAAAGCGTTTTTTATTTTTATTTCAATTTACTTTTTTGACAGAAAAGTAGTTCAGTTTTAAAGAGTAAAAATGAATGAATGAATTAAAACCAAGAAACCAGTCGCACGTTATTGTATTCGATTCAAACAGAATTTGCATAACTTTTTTTTTGGGGGGGGGGTAGTATATAGTAATCAGCAGTGCTTGATTATAACCAGCGGTGCTTGATTATAACCAGCGGGGCTCTTGGGCAATGATTGAAATTCGGGCCCTATGATTTTTTTTTTTTTTTAATCAGAAAAGTTTCTTAATAGTATTTTGGTAGATAGGAACACAATAATATAGTCGATGCTCGGTTTTACGAACCTTTTCTTTTTTACGAACACTTACGGTTTTACGAGCGTGGACTGTTTATGGATTGGATTTAGGGGGCCTCCATGCAATATTATAACCGGTGGTACATGGTAGCGGTAAGTAAATTCAGTTATAAGCAAACGTCAGACAAAAGAAACTAGATTTCATTTCAGAGGCCAACCGACATACTCTGTGAACTTTGACATTAAGGGGATGGTGGACATTAAAAAGGTTTTTTTATTTATTTAATAAGGTAGGATTATGAAATTATGTATTTTAATATATTAAACTAAAAGCATTATAAACAACTGAAATAAATTTTAAATAAATTTTAAAAATATTAGTAATTAATTAAAAATTAATTAATTTTTTAGTTTCGAAAAAATGCTCCATGCGTTTTAATTTTAACTTTTTTTTTTAGTAATTTTGTTTTATAATAGCATAAAAATATATTTAAAAAAAGTCTGTGTATCGGTTTTTGATTCGACCGAGAAGTTAATTTTTTAGAAATATTTTCATGGATATATACCAAACTTTCCCGAAATGTTTCAGTTTTCGTAAATAAAAGTGAAATTTCGTAATCGAAATTTTGACCATATTTAAAAAGGATACACAGATTTATTGTAATATATGAGAAGAATGTTTGTAGTAAATTTTGTACAATTCCGACCAAAATTAAGTTGCATGGGGCATTTTGAAGGCAAAAAAATCTCAAAAAACTTGATTTGGAGAAAATACAGTTTAAAGTGTAATTTTCCATTTACCTTTAATACCGTCTCTTCTGAATAATTTATGATTTTACCTTAACAAAACATATTTTTAAAATAATTTCATTCAAATATTAGCTTATTTTATAAAACGTTCAATAAAAATTGTGACGTGTTTATTTATGCGTTTGTTTGCATTTTTGTGAACATTTAACTGTCCCTTTTAATTTTTTCAAACCCTAATATCTTTTAAAAATTTGCCGTAGACATACGCGGTTTTTCTCCATGGTTCAGCTTTAACTGTAGAATATTAGTATGTAAAAAAGAAAAAACGCATTTTTTGGGCCAATTTTGATGATTTGGGTGTCCACCATCCCCTTAAACCTGTGGAGACGAAAGTCAATTAGACAACCCGAGGACACGAAAGTCTGTTGAAGTTGGTACTTTCGGAGGTTCTTCATTCAGACGAAGACATAAATTGTGGCTGAATAGACAAAACTATAAAAGGTCATTTTGTTGAATGATCTGACTATTGACAGTTGATCTAATCTGTTGAATGATCTGACTATTGACAGTTGATCTAATCTGTTGAATGATCTGACTATTGACAGTTGATCTATCTGTTGAATGATCTGAATGTTTCCATGGAAATTCTTGTCTGAAGTTTAGAGTATTGTGTACTTTCAAATTTATTTACACTTTAAATAAAAATGTAAAGTTTAAAAAACATAGAAAACATGTTTTCATGGATGTATAACCCAATAAATAATAAAACGTGAATTGACGTGCCCATAGAGCCATGGGCGCCACCAGGACTTCTTGCAAGGGCGGGCAAAATTTAAGAGTGAGACATGCTTGCGTGAATACACATACGTTATAATATTCGTATATATAATATATATATATATACACGTTTTACGGCCCCTCACAAAATTACAATCAATTAAAATGGTACCTTTACAAAAATACAATCATTAAAACAACTCTTCATGGCACTTTACCGTATATTTTAATTTGTTTTGTTAATTATTTTAAGGAAAAAGTCACTTTTACAAAAGCTGGTATGAAAATTCATAAAAATGGATGTTGAAATTCTCAAAAATAGTTATCCAAATTCACAAAAATAAAGTTTTTAGTAATACGTGAATAAAGGCGTATCAATTGTACTGTGCTTCAACCTCACTAAAGTTCAACGTAGAAATATGCATCATAGAGAAGTACTCCTTATACATAACAGCCTGTAGTCACACTCTGCAGTCTGTTGATACTCTTCACTTTCTGTTTGAGAGCATTTTGATAAATTAAAAAAACTTCATACCTAAAAAGTGCAGCTCTGAAAGGGCATTCAAAATTATTGTTGCAGAAAAACTCTGCTTAGTTTCCGGGTTCGAATCTTAAAAGTATTCAGTGTCGATGAAAAGCTCTAATAAACAGTCCAGTTGACAGGACGAAATGCAAATTTTATTAAAAAGTCGATGAACAGTCTACTATCACAAATCGCAGGAATAAATAAGCAATAACACGATTTATAACAGCCAGCTTAATATAGAAGCTTTCTCAGATGCTGTATTTCACACGCAATAAAAATTCTTACACGGGATAAAATTCAGTGGAAATCCTCGAGACAAATTATCAGCATTTCCTCAGGATTCAACGATGAAGAAAGTCCAAAGAGCTTTCAAAATAAACCTGATGTGGACACCACATGACTTCCTTGTGCGTCAATTAAATCATAAATATTTTCGGTGCAATTCATCTAAACATATTTTGTTTGACAGAGATAAAATACTGCAATAATACTAAGATTTAGCGATTTCTAGCCAAATATTTGAGGTATCACCAAGCTGGGTTCAATTCGAAAGATTTGTTTTTGATACTTAACTAAGCGATATTTTGCCAAAAGCGTACAAGCTTGAGAAAAATACAGAGATTTTGGTCATAGCCGAAACTGTGATTCACCACAGACTTAAATGAATTGAAGGTAGCCACAGACCTTAATGTATTTAACATCTTTTGGGTGACTCTCTAAATAAATTACACAGCTCATTGCAATCAAAAAAGAGATGCGCAGTTAGATGTTACAATAGTTCTAAATACAAAATTTCAGTATTCTACGGTTAAAAGTTTTAGAATTATGCGAAATAAGCAATTATTTTTGCCGTTAAATTTGGTGATATATTGACAAAACTCACCAAGGTCTATGACAAATGGCGGGATTTTGGGCATGGATAGTTCTCGAGATATGCGAGTTACATATATACATACGTACACCTTGGCGAGTTTTGGCGCAGGTTTTGAGGGAAGCACATGACCTTCGTCGACCATTATATAACTATATGGTAAGATGGTATTGTGCTTGAAGTAAATGAGTGTCTCTAAAATTCCCATATTAACCGTAATGTGTTGTAATTTTTTTGAGATTTCCCGTAGAACTATTAAAAGATAAAGACACTATTTTCGATGGAGATATTCATTTTGTAATCCTTAACAAGATATATCAATTTTGATTCGTTTGAAATAACTGAATATCTCTAAAATACGCATTAATGAATTTCTGCCCATAGAGCATAATGTATGGAAAATCTTTTGGGTAAATAAACTATCCAGTCAATTGGAACCAAAAAGGGAGGTGCATAACTAGATGTTACAACAATCCTAAATATAAAATTTGAACATTCTACGACTGATAGTAGCTTTTGATATACGAGAGTTACATACGTACGTACAGATGTCAGGGAAAAACTAGCCAAAATGGACTTGCGATCCGTCAAAATGCATTGTACATGCATTTATATGAATATATACAGGGTGTTTCGAAAATCACGGGCAAATATTTAAGGGGTGGTAGAGGAAACCAAGACGGTTTAGAATCACATAGGTGTGGGGTCGGAAACGTTGTTTTCATTAACCTGTTAATAATCACATTACCAATCAATCTTGTTATCATTGTATAATGAATCTTGTAATCATTGTATAATATTTTAGCAATCAGTCCTTTTACTAATCAATCTTAATCAAGTGCTTTTTGTGAAAGATCTATTAGATTTTGATGAGCCATAGTCAGAAAGATCACTATTATTCCAATATGATTATAACCAGGTACACGAGGACGACATTTCTGACCCCATATTGCTATATGATTCTGAACCATCTTGGTTCACAGTACCAACCCTTAAATTTTTGCCCATGAGTTTCGAAACACCCTATATACATGTGCACGATGAGATGTCTCGCAAAGTAAATTTAAAGGTAGTCAAAATCTCAATACGGAAATATTTCGCGATCACATCATTTCCTTGCACTGAAGTAATAAACTTCTCAAAATAAGCGACAGATCGCTTACAAAAGCACACAATCAAATCCTTATGCTCTTAGCAGAATCAACGTCTACTCGCAGCAGCTGACTGAATTGCTGTGAACCTTGGAACTATCCTACTGTCTTATACCTTACGCCGACGTTGCACGAACATTCCAGAGATCTCAATCGCGAACTTTGATTATGTAATAAAAATGCAATTGAGTAATTCATAATACACAATCCTAATGTAGTAAACATTACATGCCCCATTAATAAAAGCGTGCCAAATGTCACCAAACTTCGCAAATTTTTGTAGAAAAATCGTCAAATTTGGTGCCAAAAATAAGTTTCCAAAACTGAAGTCAACTAAGCGATAGTGCCAATATTTCTCGAGAATTTGAGAAAACCCTATGGGCACCAATGGGCACACCCAAAGGGGCACACCCAAATTTCCGTACTTCGAGTTTTAGTTAACCCATTTTCATGCAACAAAATGCAAATTTCAATTATTTGACATGTAGGATCCAATTTTAGACTAGTCCTTAGAAATGTCCCCTGTCACCCCCAAAACTCGTCACTCTCTTTACATCTGCAAAATAAATAGCAGAAGCTCATGATATTGAACTGAAGTGTCCTCGTACACTTAGTTACTAATTCCGCAGATCTAATCCAGAAATTAAAACAGAAGCAGAAGAGTGCTTTAGAATATCAATTATTTGGATGGATTAATGCAAAATATTCCACGCTGAAGATTCTTTCTGAAAGTTTTACAGGTTTATAATCTGTTACAGTGGAAAATACAGCTTGCGAAAAGACATCCATAAGAGTTTGAAAAATTCACTACACTCTTCTTTGACTTCCCCCTCCCCCTCCCCAGAAGTTGAAAAGTTTTTTAGTTTTGTGCATAAAAAAAAATCAAGTACTTTGGTGTCATTTGAAATGTGTATCGATTAGCAGTTACCTTTTACTACAGAAAATAAAATTGTTGGGGAGAGATATTTTTATAATTTTTGTCCTAAGCTTTAAAATTTAATCTGTAATATTCGGATGCAATAAGCGAGTTTCAGTTACATCTTGATTCTTAAATAGTTTAAAAAGTGGACTGCTTTATTCTGTAAAAGTTTTCTAAACAAAAATAGTGATTGTAAGGATACTATTTTTAAGGTATAAAAAGGAAGAGAAAAGTGAAATGCCGCCCAGTTATATGCAAAACGGAAAGGTAACAGAAAAAATAATGTTACCAAAATTTACCGTTGACACATGAAATCCTGAAATGCTGCATTCAGATTTAACATAAAATGGAGAGGTAAATTCACATAAACTTTTATACATGGTTATAATTAATTCCAAAAATTTGGCTTCACATATCGTACACGCTTAGAAATTACACATAATTGGGTGCTTTAGCTTTATACGAGGGAAAGTCATTAAGTAAGTCACAAATGCATAATGGTACGGTTTGAAGTAGTAACAGGTATTTCCAATGAATGGTGATAGATGGTAGCACCATACAGCTTTATGATATTCAATTCATATTGAGTAGGTAGCAGACCTATTGAGCAGAGGAATGCTGTTTCATCACGATAGCGCACGTTCTCATACAGCTCATTTAAGTCGGGATACAATTCATCAATTTCGTTGGGAAGTGCTACAGCATCCACCTTACAGCCCAGACTTAGCCCTAAGTGATTTTCATCGGTTTGGTCCACTGAAACAACATCTTGGAGGCAAACAATTTGCTGATGATGACGACGTTAAACACGAAGTCCTACTGTGGATAAGACAGCAACCCAAAGAATTTTATGCAGCTGGAATTGGAGCTCTGCTAAAACGATGGGATGAGTGCATCAATATTGCTGGAGATTATGTGGAAAAATAAAAATTGTTTCCAAGTTATTACCATGGCTTATTATTTTTTTATTATCTTTTGTAACTTAATGACTTTCCCTCGTATTTTGAATTTATTTAAAAAATCTCTACAAATATCAAATACGCAAACTTTCTAGTTGTATATACTTTAGCTAAACTTTTTAATAAAAATTTATTTTAAGGAGCGTATGACGTCAAATCGTATGAAATACATAATTTCGAAGTTCGTTTAAGTTCTTATTCTAAAACTCCTTCGATGTCCAAAGCATAACCGTAGAAAAAAAAATAAAAAAAAAATCATTTTATAGTCTAAGTCATAAAAAACGTTTGAAAACGTTACCTTTTCTGACTACATAGAGATTGAAAATTTCTAAGTATTGCTTTTCTAATATACTGAAATATTTCCAATATTATTACAATATCAAAAGGTATATTCAAAATATTTTTAAGATATAACCAAGCAGTTAGAATTCTTCGTTTAGACCACGTATGCACACCACGGATGGTATACCTTGGTATAAGATATTTGCAAGTTATCTGACTCATATATAAACTTTATACTCCAAGAAAACTCCTAAAATCACTGACACCCTATCCAACTAACTTTTAGCAGTTTTGAACTGAATTCTGTACTCCGCCATACATTCTTTCAGGCTAGTTTTTGAAAAATCAATACATGTTGTATAGCCTTTGAACAGAATAATACACTTAGAAAAAAAGAAAAAGAACGGGTAGTGCCCAAATGATCGAATTTTTCATAAGGAGTCTGGATTATTTTCAAATTATGTCAAACTCAGAAAGATGTGATTCCTTACAATCAATCTTACAAAAACGACAAGCAAATTATTTTCATAAATTACACCATGTTATAAAATGCTACACTCATGTTTATAAATTAAAGATAATTCAGAATCATACGGAAATCGAACTCTAAAGTAAATATTTCACCTGTAAACTGATCACACATACCTTCAAGGATAATTTGCAAATTACAGGAAGCCACCAGATGTTACTGATAGCACGTCACCACAATGACGAGGATGTAAGGGGTATATAAGGAATGGTTGCAAAGAAGCAAAATTGCTCAGTTGCCTAACGTGTTGTCTAGGATTTGGTAAACGATTCCAAGACGATGGAAATTCAGTGGAACGTAAACAATCATCGTAAACGAATGCCTTCAAGAGGAGGATCACCCATATGGAATGGCCGGCAATCTCACCTGACTGGAATCTGATAGAGCATGTGTGGAATGCTTGACTACGAGTTGCAGCCCTTCAACCACCTTCTACATGTGTACCGGAACTTAGGAGAGCATTGCTTGCTGAGTAATCTTCCCCAAGATCAGATTGATAATTTGATACTCAGCATGCCTAGGCGTTGTACGGACTGTATTTCATTGTCTTGGGAAACATACAATGTGTTAACGATCATATCAACCATGTAATTTTAAGATTTTATAAAAGAGGTATTTTTTATAAAGGTTCCAGAAAGCAAAAATCGTTTTTTTTATGAATGATATCATAAACACATCTTTTTTGTTCTTTATCTTTTGTTTGATAAATGAGCTTTTTGAATAAGTCACATTTGTTTTGTTTCTGACTCTTTGTTTGCGGAGTTGGCATTATCCTTAATTTATGGACTCGAGTGTAGATAAAAACTGCTGAGCTAGAGATGTTGTACCTAAGAAAATAGAACCCTCTAGTGGAATTGTTGAAATCTCTTCAAAATATTTCCCATCAAATACGCATTAAACGTGCAACTAAAGGAGCCCTATCTGAAGCACACTCTATTTTATACAACAATGTGAGTTGTATGAAAATGATGAAACTTACTTCTGTTGTAACTTCCGGATCCATCGCATTAGCCTTTTGGTTTATAAGACCGTGAATAAAGGTATCCACTATGCCTGGTTTGTAGAGGTTGAATGGCTGCCGTAAAACTGTCGATACTCTAATAGAATCTGTAAAGAAAGCACATAAGTTAAAAAAAATAATAACCAGTCCCTGTAGCTGCCTTAAAATAATTCGAAGCAAAAACATTATGAGTTATTGTTATCTTTAAGCAGATTAAAATATTAAAAAATAAAATATGCAGGGATGACTTATTATCGCAGAAAATATGAATTAAGTTGTAAAATTAATATTTTAATAATATTTTAATTTTTTATAGATAATCAAAAATTAATTGAAAATCAAATAATTATTAATTTTTTTAAGCTTAGAAACATAGTGCCTTCCGAACCATAAAATGTTCGTTTGTTTCGAGAGCTTGTTAATACTGACCTTATATTTTCTAAAATAACAAAACATCTGAACTCAAAAATTAAAAACAAAAATAATTTTAATTAGGTCCTATTCTCGCTAGATAACTGTTTAATTACATACAGCAGAATCTAAATTCCTATCTGAAATTGAAGCTAAAAAAGCATTTTTATTCTGTAAACCTCAAAATTTAGCTCTGGCTAGTATTTTATTATTTTTACTTTCCGAACATGTACCATGTAAGGAAAGTATTGTAATCATGAAATAATTCGAATTCGAGATTTTGGTGTATTTACACGTTTTGAGGTCTTCTGAATTCATTTATGCTATTTTTACGAGATGTATGTATGTATGTGTGTGTGTGTGTGTGTATGTATGTGTGTATGTGTGTTTGTGGGTGAACACGATAGCTCCTGAACGGGGCATTCGATTGAGCTCAAATTGGGTATATATGTTATAAACCACCGTCACAAGACCGGTATTGATTTTGGTGTGTATAGGACTTATAGTTTTTCTACAGGGCTACGACAAAGATTTCTTTTACATTATGGCCTATGGGAGAAAATTCTTGAAAGTGCGCTAGCGTTTAAACGGTACATTCGATTGAGCTCAAACTGGGTGTACATGTTATAAACCACCGTCGCAAGACCGGTATTGATTTTGGAGTGTATAGGACTTATAGTTTTTCTACAGGGCTACGACAAAGAATTCTTTTATATTATGGCTTATGGGGAGAAATTCTTGAAAGTGCGCTAGCGTTTAAACGGTACATTCGATTGAACTTCAATTTGGTATGTATGTTTGAATTATTTATCGATTAAAATTTATTTAAATGCCTGGTAATGATCTTAATCGTAAGTGTTCGGAAAGTCGAGTGGAGTCACTCCAGATTTTTTTAGTTGAAGATAGAATAAAAAGTTGAATTATTAAAATTTCGATATTTATCTTGTTCTGAATTAAAAATCATTCGTTCATTTACATAACTGAGATTCACAGAATAAACAAGCATAAATAGGACATCGATAAAATAAATTAGTAATAATAAATATTAAAAATAAAAAAACTTTGTTATAACACACGCATACAAAAGCAATACATAGTTGCCAACAATTCTTGAATATAATTAACCACTTTTTGCAAACAGTAATATTTGAGTTAAAATATCGCAGAATTTCTTAGTTCAATGAGTGATTTGATTTCTATTTTGAAAAATTACTTATAAAATATACTGTTTACAAAAAGCGTATAATTATATTCCGGAATTGTTGGCGTCTATGGTAACACTTTCCGTAAGTCATCAAGGATGATACATAGAGTACGTCCTCTAAAAACAAAACAAAATCATTACCCACACAGAGGCAGGACAGCGAAAACTATTTTATTTCATTAATAAAATTATTAAATAAAATTAAGTCATTTTTCCTATTTTTAAAGTGCTATATGTGAGAGAATAACACATGGGAAAAAAATGTTAAAGAGGGGATGGGGGGGGGGTACCAAAGGGTCTAAATGACCGATTCCCCCCCCCCCCTTTTTATGCACCAATATAAGTACGTATTTTTATCTGAAAAAAAGTTTAATGTTAAATTTCACCGTATAAATTATCGTTTCATACATATTTGTATTTTTACTTTCCGAACATGTACCATGCAAGGAAAGTATTGTAATCATGAAAATATTCAATTTTGAGATTTTGGGGTATTTACACGTTTAGAGGTCTTCTGAATTCATTTATGCTATTTCTTTCGAGATTTATGTATGTGCGTGTGTGTATGTGAGGGAACACGATAGCTCCTAAACAGTGCATTCGATTCAGCTCAAATTTGGTATACATGTTATAAACCACCATCGCAAGACCGGTATTGATTTTGGTGTGTATAGGACTTACGGTTTTTTTTAAAGGGCTACGAAAAAGATTTCTTTTACATTCTGATCTAGTACGGAAATACTCAAAAGTGTACTAGCGTTTAAACTGTGCATTCTTAGTAGTGCGTAGAGCTAATAGTTTCACAGGATTTAAAAAAATAATTCTCATATATTACGGCCTATGGACGCGAATCATTTAAAATGAGCTAGTGTCTAAATGGTGCATTTGAAGAAGTTCATATTGGGAATGTATATTATAGGTCACCGTCACACAACATGTATAGATTTTGCTGGTGTACAGGACTTATAGTTTTTTGGCAGGGTAACAAATGAGTGTTCTTTTACATTATGGCCTATGGGCGAGAAACTCCTGAGAGTGTGCCAATGTCTATAGGGTGCATCAATTGAGCTCAAATTGAGTATGTATATTATAGGTCACGGTCTCATGACCTGCATATATTTTGGTGTGTGTAGATCTGATAATCTGTTCATAGGCTTGAAAAAAGTAATTCTTATATATTACAGCCTAAGGACACAAATCATTTAAAGTGAGCTAGTGTCTAAATGGTGCATTCAATTGATATCAAATTATGTACCCATATTATAGGTCACTTTCTTACATACTGCATAAATTTTAGCGGGTGCATGCCTTACAGTTTTTTACAGGGCTACAAAAAAGTATTCTTATATATTGCGGCCTATACACTAAATAGTTTTAAGTGCACTAGTGCCTGAACACTAGATCCGATTCAAGATCCGAATGAAATTTATTTATACGCTTGGTAACTATCAAACGTTCAGACAGTCGAGTGGAGTCACTCCAGATTTTTTTGTTGCACACTCATTACTTATTTATAAATTTTAAGTTTGAACGTACATTAATAACCTAAGTGTTGGAGTGTTAGACAGACAATTGAACTGGGCGTAACAAAATATATGGCGAGGCGTCACATTAGTTCTTGAAAATAAAAAGACAAATTTAATTTTTTAAATCTCGCTTTAACTTAAAAAAATTCATATCTAGGGGTTTCAATCGAAGAGATACCTATTGATATAGCTCTCAAACTTTCCTATTACACTCAGTGCCGTATTCGGATTGGCTGATATTATCATAGGTTCGACCAAAAATAACGAGTTGTACCACTGGCAGCCTACTCGTCCAAATTAGAAATACGACCCTGCAAACAAGCTATTTTAAAATACCTCAAGTTTCTTTTACTATTTGGTGCAGAAAGAAATCATTTTGTATGAGGACAGCCACTGCGCGTTTTAAAGCACGTCACTGTAACAAAATAATTTGTAAAGGAAAACTCCCTCTTAATTTTGTATTGGAGCCATGATGGATAACCTTACCTATTTTCTCGTGAAATTTGTTGTATCTCTCTATAACATCTGGCAGCAAACTGTGTCCAAACCGAAAAGCAGCTGATTGAAATGCAGCTCGGATTCCTGCATTCACTTTCGGACTGTAGCCATCGTAGTATCCCTATTATAAAAGCAGTCACAGGGATTAACAGAATCATGCTATCTGTTGAGTAAGAAATCTTTATGACCACATTCAAATTAAAGCACATTTATAGTGCTTCCATTTCAAAGCTGTAAAAGTTCATTTCATTGAAAAAGAAGAATTACATTGAAAGATATACTTAAATAAAACAATATATTTAAAAATTGTTGTTTAGTTAAGGGAAAGAACACTAAGGCTATCTGCCAAAGGGAGGAATGCCTTCGGTGGAGGACTTTTTAAGGGGTTCTAACGCTCATTCACGATACATCTAGAGAAAACCACCTAAAACTCTAGACTGTTAGATCGGCTTCCATTGCCCATTAATCGGCCCTTCATTTAAAGGACACTTTACTCTGAGGGAAAAAAATGTTGTTATTCAACCCCTTTATTTAGATTATGAAATCTAATAAGTGTGATATTTTAAAATTTATTTTTAGTTTTATTATGTACAGACTAAAAAATTAGTTATACACTTTTTTGATTTTATCATTTATTAAAAAACACATCAGTTGATTTTTCTGGTAAATTTCTTTATTAAAATATTCGGGCAAAAAAAATGTCACGCCTCATTTTGAAAAGTTCTTATAATTCTTGATTGCATCGTGAACGTATAACGAAGTCTTAAAAATGCCTTCCACGCATTACAATTGAGGTCTATCTTTTCTTATTTTTATCTACTAAAATCTGTTTCTAATTTTCCAAATTTGTCCAGGGGTAGTACAAAAATTTAAAAAGTGTAACTTTTTTAGGGTAGAATCATTTCATAAACCTGGTCTTATTTCCTACCTTATTTTAAGCACTTTGTAATTTCGCTCATCTCTCATTTTTAACAGGTAAAGCATTAAAGTGAGTTCTATTCTTTTGGGGACTCCCTGTATATACTTTATACAGGTTTCATAGTGCTCTATGACGTATGACATTCCCTATCGGAATTAATATGTGTTGGCTAGGATGTACATTTTTGTTCTTAATAGCAACAGCTTCCTTGAATTAAAAACCCTAGATATTAATGTAGGAATTTATGCAATCAACGTTTTCGGTAGGCCATGATAGCAAAAAATTAATGCGAGAGTTGACCAGGCCGTTTACTTAAATGATTTTGTACAATAAGAGTTAAAAAATGTAATATAAACTTTAATGCGATTATTATCTCGCTAGACATATACTTTGGATTAATCACAATATTTAATCTAAAATACCATATTTTAATCTCATTTCTAAATTAATGATGTAGTTTTTGGACTGTCAGGCATATCAAACTCGTGTGTTCGGCCTGTAGAATTCCCTCATGAGGCTTCGTTAGGATTTCTTTTCAATTTAGATCCTTATCGAAAGGGAAAAGGAACTTCTGAATTTATTTCTATTTTGAAACTGCTAACGTTTGCCCAGAGCTCAAAACATTCACCGTTATCGTTTAAAATTTGTACACAAGAATATTTGTCAGCCTAAAATAAAACCCCAGCTTTCTAACAGTTGAATTGACATTCCCGGCCTCACGGCAAGAGCTATTACGGATTCTTTTCGATATTAATAAAGCAAGAATTAAATGAATATATAAATAAGAAATATACACACATACACATTTTAAGACACTGAAAATGGAAGCATTACTTACCGTTTTACGGAGAATCCAGCAGGTATTGACAAGACAAATAAAACAATAAAAGAAAACTCACCTCCGAGTGGCTTGTAGTTTGGATGAGCAAGATGTTATTACTGAGTAACAAATAGTATACTTACGTGTTTCAAAGGCTCAAGACCGTACTTGGCCACAGTCTGCTTGCCAATGACCATGGGAAGCCACTGACTGTAGGTAATATGCTGTATTTCAGCCGCTATGATGTGTCTAGTTTCTTGATATATGGTCTCGTCGTCCCATTGTGGATTCATATGAGCCAGCGCATCTGCCACTCTGTTGTGTTCGCGCATCCATATTGTATGCATCACTGTTAACATCAGCTGTTCGTTAACTCTTTCGTCCCCTGAACAACAGAATCACACTTAGTGTCATAATACGAGGAATGCAACACAATCTATAATGTTAAATTTTAATAGTAAACTGGAAAACAACAGCTACATCTTATTCCTTCTAGAAGGAATCGAATAAGAAAAATATATGCATTACTAAACTACTGCTTCAGAAAGGTTTGCTTAGAACAAGAGGCTTCCTTTTTATACAAGCACGACTAAGAAAGTCGTTTAATTTTTAAAACACATTACTGTAACATACATTACAGGAATAAACAAAGTGTTTTCGGTTTGATAGAGGCTTTGAGCAGTGTTCCAAATTAGGGGATATTTCGTTAAATTTAGTGACTAGTATAATGCATCACCCTGTAAAAAGAAAATTGCGACTTTTGGAGAAATTTAATTATTTTTGTCAAACAAATCTAGCAACACTAGTTTCGAGAAAGTGAAGTAAAAGATCTCAATTACTTTGTTTTGTCTACGTATTAATCTTACATAATTATTGACATTTTAAAAAATATGCACAATAAACAAAAACTACGTACAATACGGGCATACTTTAATACATGCGTATGTTGAAACGCCACTCACAGAGTTGTCAAAGTAAATTTAGGAATGGTCGAAATCGTTTTTTCCGTTAAAATCTTGATTCCAAAATTTTTCGCGATCGCAAGAATTCCTATACGCTCATTCAAGAAAGTAATTTTTTTAAATGGAACTTTTAGATTCATCATTTCAAGTTTATAAACGAAATTGTTCAAATAATTATCTAATAAGTAAACTGCCACTCCGCTACCGACTTTCACTGGAGACTTAAAAAAAGAGAAAAGCGAGATTATTAATGTACAAATATAGGTGTATCGTACTCTTTGTAATTAGGTTTTACCAGTTTACATCGATGTTTATCAATGTATCAATAAGAAAAAAAAATCTCAATTTCATTGATTATACAAGGGACGCAATTAATAATATTTTTTATTCGAAGAGAGTGTAAGTTTTTTTAGATGTCTAGATATAATAAAAGGTCTCACCAGCATCGAAACAATAGACATTTCTTGGTCTTGCCATGCATCCAACATCTTTTTCCACCATTTTCATTGGGAGCAAATCTTTTAAGTATAACTCAGCATACATCTGATTCGATTTTAGGCGGCCTATATGAGAAATTGCACTTCAATATTAAGGAAAGTCTAGAGATATAATATTCTTATTCTGGCTTATTTTAAAATCAATTCGAATTCAAAAGGGTATATCAACAAAATGACGAAACATCTCAAAATTATTTTGATCTCTGCTAACTTTTTCTCCAGATTTACAATATTGTTTTTCGATACTCTAAAAAAAACACATTTTTCAGTGACACATTGTCGAAAATGTACAGCACTATGTGAGAAATAATACTTTAGAGTAATACTGTAAAGTTACGTTTGTGTTAAAAAAATAAAGTATAAATGTAATGCCTCAAAGTTATTAGAAGTGAGGTTAGGGTGGACAAACCACATACATAAACTTTTGTAAGTGCACTGTACTAAAGTATTGCAAGTTTGGAAAAATCTAATATTTTACCAAGAATAGACCTCAAAAATTAATATTTTTTCAGTTCAAATGATACTTTTTAAAGCCAATATGTTATGTAGTTTGCATGTAATGCAGATTTCCAAACCGCGCGAATTTTCGTTTGAATTTTAGGAATGCATAAATTGGAACTGACTTCTCGGCTGAGGTACAGAAAGCAAAATAATAACTTCTGTGTATGGTTAAAAGATTACAGGTTAGAGAGTAAGAAATTACTGAGTCATATTTTCCATAGAGAAAACATTTCATTTTCAAAATTAACGTTTTCTTTTAGTGGAATGCGCTTTTACCATCAAGAGGTCACTTAAACTTACAGAAGAAAATGCTAGCAATTAACCCATTTATGCCTTGTGTCGTTTTTTTGGGACGGCATTTTCGCTCGAGACAACTTTATTTATTTTTCCTAGCCTTTATTCACGAGTATTGAACCTCAACTCCACAAAATATTTTAACATGACCAAGAAAGATGTTGAATTTTCCATTTTTATACATAAGGATTTTAAAAGAAATCATCCCTTACTCAAGTAGAGTATGTCAAAAATTTATCTATTGCTGGCATTAGCAAAAATCAAAGAAAGTCGCAAAACTAATCTAGGCAGAAATGGGTTAATATTAAATTGAAAAGAAAATATCTAGAAAATGGTTTTTAATAGCAGCATTTTCAACATTATTCAACCATCGTTTGATTTGATTATACAGGATGATTCAAAACTTTATCTCAGGAATGTGAATGGTGATGGAGACGGTTCAGGATCACATAGCAAGGTGCGTTCGAATTGGTCTTCTTCGTGTACTTGTTAATAATCACTTTGGAAGAACTGCTTGATTAGTGTTTGCCTAAATTTTCAATCAAGTTTCATAAGCAATAAGCTTTTCCCCAACACTTCCAATAATAAAATGAAATAGAATTTGTAAAACTACCAATTTTGGTTACGTTCTTTCTGTGAAATACGCATTAGTTTTTGAAAAACCATAGTCGGAAAGTTTACTATTACTTGAACACTTCTTCCAAAGTGATTATTAAGGGTGTAGTTCAAAGAAACGAAATCTCCTTCAAGGTCTAAGTACACAAATTAAAATAAACTAATTGTCCCAGGTACTCGAAAAAATTCAGGATAATTCTTTAAAAGCTGTACTACCCACCGTAATAAATGAAAGAACGGCGCCTTTTATGAAACTTTCAGTAAACATTCTTAAAGTATGGAACTGCACAGCAAAAATTTTCGAAAAGTAACACATCCTACTAAATTTTCGATTTTTAAGAATTTTTTCTGAAAGTTTCGCAATTAATACGGGTTTGTCGCTTATTGCAGTGTATAGTACAGCTTGTAAAAAGGCATTCTAAAAATTTTGAAGTGCACTACATAATTAGTTTATTTGTATTTATGTACCAAAAATCACATGGTTTTTCGAACTGCACCGTTAATAGGTACACGAAGATGACGTTTCCGACCCCGCATTGCTATGTGATTCCGAGTCGTCTTGGTCCCCTCTATCACCCTTTACATTTTGGATATAAAGTTTTGAATTACCCTCTATTTAAATGATTTTACTTGATGCGTGAAAAAACGTTTTCACAGTTTACGCCATACCTCGAGAAAGAACTCAAATTTGTAGAAAACTCAAAGCCTGTAATTTAAACACAGTACCACGTACTATGCAACAAAATGTCACTTCATTCTTTTAGCCGTTTTCACGTAATAATATGACAAAATTTTCTTAAAATCTTATTATTATTATTTTAATATTCAAGTTGTTACATTCTCTTAAGCGCGAACCTTGGTCAGCGTTTAGGAGGGTGACAACCTCTTTTGAATGGACTGCGGTGGAATCGTGTACGCTAATAGGAGCTGTGTACGTAGAATCTGTCCTAGCTCCAATCAGTGGCGCACCCAGGATTTTGGTTTTATTTTGGGGGGCGGTGGGCTTACAAATACTACTGAACCCGGTTATAGTGACCTAGATTATAGTTATAACTCTCTTATAACGTTGAAACATTAGCACTTGCCGATACAGCACAAGTCCACTATCAACATGACTCGTTAGTCATAAATAATTATTCAACTTTTCAGTGATGTTGTGCCCAAATTTAACTTTATTTCATACATTAACCCACTAAGCGCCAAAGCTCCCGTTACGGGAACAACTATTATATCTTTTTTTTTCTTAAAATATTTTAACGCAATTTACGAAATACACATTTTATATAAACATTTACACTATATAACACACCCTATAGTGTAAATGTTTATATAAAATGTGTATTTCGTAAATTGTGTTAAAATATTTTAAGAAAAAAATATATAATAGATGTTCCCGTAACGGGAGCTTTGGCGCTTGATGGGTTAACTGTAAGTATTTATTTAAAAACCAACACCCCCACAAAAAATTAGAAATAATTTGAAGAATTTTTTAAAAATAAAATATTTTAATTCATTAGTGACAATTTTTGATTTTTAAAGCTTTTCGCATGTAACTCTCCGGGTATAGGGGGCTAAAGCCCCCCTATACCCGGAGAGCCCTCTCCGTGGGCCCTCTAGCTTGCCCTCTCCGTGGGTAATAGTACCCCCATCCTCCTCATAGCCCCCTCCGTGGGCCGTTGGTTCCAAATTAGGCGACCACTCCTAGGGGGCAACGCTGGCGCGTCTACTAGACACCACCATAATGACACAGATTTTATCTTCGGCCCTCAGAGCGGTCAAACCTATATTCAGCAGCTGACTCAGCAATTAGAAAGAAAAGAATAGCACTTATTTGAGGTCTTTAACATGATTAGAAAATCTGCTATGGCAATTCAAATGTATATCAGAATCGCAAACTTTTGACAATTTTGAAGGGCACTGGCATATAAATATACCAGTTACCTCTTGTTGACTACAGAAATGAATAACTATTATTTTTCTGATTTTTGTTTGATAATAATCGATAATTCATTTTACAAAATGCATAGTTTCTAAAATATATTTGATTCACGAACTTTTCTTTCATTAACATATATACAGAAAAATCAGTTACTTATTCGTAAAATTAGTACTAGAAACGTCGCTTTTAATTATATATTTTTGCATTTGATTGCCCAATAATAAATTTATCCGTCTGCAAAATGTATGTATCTGAGTAAGAATTATTTTTTCCGTTTTCTTTACAAATAATGAAGTTGAGGAAAAATATATACAAGATGTCCAAAACACTGACCTAGTCTTTTATTACTTAAATATTGCTTAAGGATATATACAATAAACTTCAAAGTTACGTAAAAAAATTATAGGATTTCATGACAACGATTAAAATTTTCAGGAGATTAAATTTAATACATAAAAAACATAATGTTCTATACATGCCTCGTAAAAAAAAAAAGAAAAAATTCCAGTTAGTAAAATGTGCCCCATATATTAATGAAGTGATAAACAAAGTTTCAACCTTTCACCATAAAAATGCTCAGAGATATGCTTAAACAAAGTTGGTGAGGGGCTACAGTATATCAATAATAGCAGAAGTAAATACTATTTACGCAGTCAATTGTTTTTTTTCGTAATTTCTGTAAAACCCTAAAATGCAATCATTTGGCGTAATTTTTTTTTCCGTCGAGAACTAGTGACAAGTGGTTTAAGTCCGCATTTATTTATTTTGATATCGCCGAATCTGTTTAGAATAAAATGCTCAATATTTGTAATCCTTATCAATGCATGGGTCATATTTTACTAATTCAGAATTTTTTTAATACAAGACCCGTATAAAAGTTTAATTTTTGTATTTATTTAAAATTAATGTCCTGAAAATTTTAGCCGATATCATAAATCTGTACCTTTTTTACGTAACTTTGTAATTTATTGTTTGTTTCGTGAGACCTGTATATTAATCTTAAAAATCGATCGTGTTTGTGTTTTAAGGCAAACCTGCACGTGGGGTATCTGCCTAGGATGAGGGGTGCCTTGGTAGGAGGACTTTCTAAGGGGTTTTAACGCGTAAAAAAAATCGATCGTAGAACTACCCGTTTGTCGATAAAATTTACATATACCCCCATAAATTGGACACCTCTTTAATGGGAGAATTTACGAAGAAGAAAGCTTCGTACTTCTCAAGCTTTTAGTTTACTTTTGATATTTTTTTTATTTACCTTTAATACTTTCAGCGTTCAGATTTAAAATGAAACGTGGAAGAATGCTAATTGTGTAAGAATGTATATTATATAATGAAGATACCATATACGTATTCCATCAAAATGGTTCATCAAGGAGATTTTTATTTCTTTTAAAATGAAGAAGTATACTTCAAATTTTTTAAGAAATATTTTTAAAGAAATTACTGATAAATAATTTCTAAGTAAAACTCGAAATTTTCTCTAGTGGTTAAAATTTTACTAGACCTACTTCTTACCGACTAGATGAGTTCTGCGTGCAAATATCTTCTAGTAACTCAAACGGATTAAAGATATATTAAAACGAATGTAAAATAGTTATTTTTGAAATTTTATTTTAACATAATACTATTTTTTATTTGAAAGAAAAATTTTGAATTTTTACATATTTTTTAAAGTTTAAAAAAATGATTTTAGGCAGTACTTATAGGTTATAATAGGTCAAAGGATTGCAGAAGGGTTTCTTTATCTGTACAAAAATACGTGAGCTTTCATGGTAAAAGAATAAAAAGGAAATGCATTGAAATTTGAAGCAACAAATCCACTATTTGTGAAAACAAGGCAAAACATTTAAGTGGTCCGCCAGAGTGTAACAAAACTCGAGAACTTACCTCCATGAAATTCTCGTAGTCGACTAGCTACATCTTGATTACTGCCATAGACAAAACCAGCATCAATATAAGAAGATATAGTATTGATTTGAAAGCGTGGTCCTACGAAAGCGAAAAAAATCAGAATTCAAATCAGAAAAGAGAGTTTTTGTAGCCTGAAACTAATATATTTAGATTAAACATTTAATGGGTAATCTACAGCATTGACTTAATAAAAGTGAATCTTGAAATCTAGAGAAATGTAACTTTTTAAACGGGAAACGGCATTACGTAATATGTTCAATGTAAGGAATATTTATTCACCGAGCTTGCATCCTGGTTTTGGTCCTGGATAAATCCGAGCAAAGTCAAGGCACTGGCGCTTGAAATACTTGTAAAAAGGATCGTCGTGAGGCACACGAATATTCATGCAGTTTGGATGTTGATGTTCTGGGGGAAATTTGCAACATTCAATGTCATGTTTTTCCTGATCTGAAAGAAAAAGGTCGGACGTAAGATAAATAGCAGATCACGATGAATGTAAGCAACAAACATTCTAGTTTGAGAATGTGCGACAAGAATAGATTTTTTTACCCTATTTTTATATAAAAATACAATACTCTTAATTTTATTAAAAAAATTACTTCAAAACTAAACATTTAAAATATTAGAAACATTTTTATTTATCTTTTTGTAAATGATATGTCTTAAACTTTCGGTACGGAGGAGCTGGCCGCTGTTATTGCAGGGTTACTGCTAACTCTATGTAATCCTTGTAAAACGTGATAGGGGAGCTAAAATGCTACAATTTGAACCCACATATGTATGGGTGAAAATCAATAGTTTTTGAGAAAATTGAATCTTAAACTTTTTTCGTGAATAACCCAAAATTTGACATTGAAGTTCAAATAAAAAAAATTACTAGTTAAATAGGCTTCATTTTAATTTATTTTCATACATGAAACTCTAACTAAGTTAATGTAATCATAAAAATACGAAACTACTTTAAAATTTAAATTCACGAGCCATTACATATATTTTTAAAATTTTTAATTAACATGTTTCTTTTCAAAGGATGTTATTTATTACAAAAAATACGATGGCAGTATTCGAACAAATTACAAATAAATATTCTCCTGTTAACCAGCTATCCAAAAACGTATTAATGTCCATCTGAAGACTTGTATTTCGGAAAGAAGGGTGAGTTTTACTTACCTCAGGTAAAAACGCGAAAGAATGCACCCCAGTTCATTCTTTAGTATAGTTCGCCAACCAATCAAGATATCATCGTTTTTTAAATTTGTTTTCATAGCTGACACTCTAAGTTAACGTAATCTTGAAAAAGTACCGAAATATGTACTTAACCCATTTATGCCTAGCGTCCCTTTTTTGGGACGGCATTTTCTCTATCATTCGAAAACGTTATTTATTTTTCCTAGCCTTTATTCGCGAGTATTGAACCTCAATTTCACAAAATATTTTAATATGGCCAAGTAGGATGTTGACATTTCAATTTTTATACATAATGATTTTAAATGAAATCATCCCTTGTTCAAAAAGTTGACATCAGAAATTTATCAATTACTGCTGGTGTTAGCAAAAATCGAAGAAAGTCGCAAAAATATCCAGGCACGAATGGGTTAAAAAATTTAATTCGCGCGCTTTACATGTATTTTTGAAGTGAAAACTTCTTTAGGCGCGTTGGGCACTTTTGGGAGGGTGAAAAATCACTGAATTCGTGTGACCATCACGCTGCTGTGTGACCGTCACGCACAGATATATATAGGGGGAAAAGTGGATCGTGACGTCATAGCTACGTCGTTTTTTGTCTGTTGAGATTTCTTCCTCTTTCTTTGAATTTTAGGGCTGCCACCTGTTATCTACGTAGAAACTTCAATATACTTTTAAACTGCGTCCTTCTATCTACCGCGACTGGTATCGAACCGCAGACCGAAGGCGTGGTAATCGAGCGTTTTAACCACCAGACGAGCTCGACTCGGGACGCAAATGACTAAAGTTTGAAGTGATTGTTGTTTCAATTTCCGAATGGGCACTTTTATGTATCTAAATAAATAAAATTAGACTTTGCCATACACTACTTGGTATTAAAAATTCGCGATTTCTATCCGTTTTAAGCATTTGGGGCCCTAGTACGATCGTAAAAAAAAAAAAAAAGTTTGTCTGCCAGTCGTTTTGTCAGTGATGCATTTTTTATTCGCACATCGCGTGAAACTGACTGAAGCGAATGAAATAAAATTTGGTGATATGATAGGTGGTCACACTCAACTTAAACTACAGGCGTCGAATTTTTAAAACATGAATTAGATTTTGAGATTTTCCGAAAATGGCTTCCAACTGCGTAGTTTTTTGTTCACACATCACGTAATAATGGCCAAAGTGAAAGAATTGGTGACATGATAGGTGATCACTCAATTTAAGTCATAGGCATCGGATTTAAAAATTATTTTAATAGATTTTGAGATTTTTCTGAAAATCGTTTCAAACTTCATAAATTTTTGTTTTAGTAAGCATGAAAACTGCATATGATTTCCAGAACAAGTGCATACTTTCAAAATATTCAAAAACATCCACTTTTATGCATAAATTGTGTACAATTATATGTTTTTGCAAAAAAAAAGTGCAGACTTTTTCTAGCTGGGTAGGTACTAAAATTTTCGATTTTTTATTCAAAAAACTATATTGAATTTGGATAGCTATATAGTTATTGTGAATTAAAGTTAATTTGAGAATGTGGAGAGTGTTAATAATTATATACTGCACATTATTTGAATTCTAAGTGTTATACTACAGTGCATTTGAATTTGAATTATAAATCCATCATTCATTACAGATAAATAGGATTACTGTTTATTACAACGTAAGTACATAGTTATTGATAATTAATAAATTCACGTACATAATTATTGATTAAATCGAGCAAAATCAAACACGTGGAGAAAAATGTGTATCGCTGATGTATACCGTACGCTTATACCAGATGTGTCACGTTGCAGCATGTGCGAGAACTCCCTCTCCATTATTAAATTTTAAATGTGCACACAAACCGAGCGCGAAATTTGAAATATAATTAAATTAAAAAATCAAAAATGTCCTATGCTAACCTAGTGAAAATTGCTTTAAAATGTGTACAAACATACAAAAATATGTAAAATTGTGAGAATATCATAAATAAATGTGCAATAACCTTACAGCCTTAAAAAAATATTTTTTTACAAAGAATTTCAAATGTATAAAAATGTGAATAAACGTTCATAAATGCTTATTTTTCGTTAATATGAATACAATAATGTGTGAAAATCTGCCAAACTGCATAAATATAAATTTTAGAAAGCTTGGCAAGAAGTTCTCACTTCTGACGTGCAGGCTCTACGACTGACTGCTTTTTTTAATTTACATATTCCTTTCAAAAATCTTGTTTATCTAAAAAAATACTATTGCAGTAAGTGTACAAATTACAAATAAAATTTGTCCCATTAATCAACTATCCCAAAACGTATTAATGACCATCTAAAGACATGTAATTTGTAAAGAAAGGCGAGGTTTACTTAGAGCAGATAAAAAAGGCGAGAAGATGCGGCTTCCTTCATCGTTTAGGATCGTCGGTCAACTATTCAACTGCTTTTAAGGGCTTAAAATCTTACTGGAGCCACACGAGATTATGAGCTTCAAACTGGTGTATGTTGTGTCACCTTGTTAGTTAGTTTCCTCTCTGCTTTACATAAGCGTGCTTTGTTGATTAGCCAGATACCAAGAAAACGTGCTTACGCGACGCATAGTCATAAGTAACCAACACAACACAGCACATAGCCCTTTGAGATTCAGTCTGATACGGATCACTGCTTTAAGTGCTAAGATTTTAAGCACTTAAAACAGTGCTAACTTGACGGGTTGACCAACGATCCTAAACAATGAGCGTTAGTGCCTCCTTTGGCGTTTTTATCTGCGCTAAGTAAAACTCAGCTTTGTGAATAACTATACATTTCTTTAGATGGATGTTAATACATTTTTGTATAGCTGATTAATGGGACAAATTTTATTTGTAGCTTGTACGTTTACTGCAGTAGTATTTTTCGAGATAAGCAACTTGTTTTGAAAGGAAAATATAAATAAATAAATAAAACAACAATAATAAAATGCATCTAAAGAGCGTGAATTAAAATTTAGAATTATTTTTGTACTTTTTTATGATTGCATTAGTTTTGTTAGAGTGTCAGTTGTGAAAATAAATCTAAAAAACGGTGTAACTTGGTTGGTTCACTAACTAATCCTAAAGAATGAACGGAGGTGCATCCTTTGGCGTTTCTACCCGCGTTCAGTAAAACTCACTCTTCTTTACGAATTACCTGGCTTTAGATGGACATTAATACGTTTTTCTATTACTGATTAATAAATTTTATTTGTAATTTGTACGCTTCCTGCCAACGTATTTTTTGGCTCGGGAATTTAAATTTGCAAGTAGTTTTGTACCTTTTATGATTACGTTACGTGAATTAGAGTTTTAGCAATGAAAATAAATTGAAACAAAATCCATTTAATTAGTAGATTTTTTTAAATTTGCACTTGAATGCCAAATTTTGGGTTATTCAAGAAAAAAATTTAAAATTAAATTAAAACTATTGATTTTCAGTCATACATATGGGGATTAAAATTGTAGCATTTTGGCTTCCCTATCACGTCTTACCAGGAATACGTCGAGTTACTAGTAACCCTGTGTATTTGTGGTACGAAGAATTTTTCTACAAGAGAGGTTGCGTTGTACGGAAGCGTAAGCTGTGAAAACGTGTTTTGCGGCATCGATCGACAATAAAACAAATTTCTGTATTATAACACAAAAATTATTATTTAAACAAAGTGATTAATTATATAAACGGAATTGCTCTCAGCTATGGTAATCATATCAAAATAACTTTCTGTAAATGCAGATTTTTAGGTGGAGCGGCGGTAGTACTTAGAGAACATTTCCTGGACGCCGCCATTGGGCGGCGGTAGTTTCCAGAGAACGTTTGGTGGGTGTCGCCAGTGTGCAGCGGTAGTACCCAGAGAACGTTTCGTGTATGTCGGCAACAGGCGACAGAAGTACCCAAAGAACGTTTCGTGTCTGGTGCTAATGGGCTGCAGTAGTGACGAAAGGGTTAAGCTGTCTAACATTCAAAAACGACCTTTTTAACAGAAAAAAATTGCGCACCCCAATGGACATTCTGGTTTAAATCTAAATCATAAATTATATAAATTGCAAGTTAATACCTGTTAGCTTGTAATGTATACGCTGCCGCAAATTGTCTGTCAAAAATATTAAATTTGGATTCGTAATTGCTATGTCTTTGAAATACGGGAATCGGAATATTTTTTTTTTTTATTTGACGAATAAAAGTTGGTGTTCAGACCTCAATTCCGCCTTCTCAATTCGAAAATGTTTTTTCATCATAAATTCGATTTTTCAAAAAAAAGAGTAAAAGTTAAAAAAAAAAAACAAAACAAAACAAAAAAAATCCTCACCTACTGTTTGTGCTGCTAATGTCATGTCATGATCTACCATTTGTCCCCAGAATACCAGTAAGATATTAATGTGGGAATGATGTTCACTCACGTCGTGGTGCATCATAAAACTCACAATTCTGGCACTTGGTAATTCACTTCCGTCTACTGCTTTTTTGGGCTCCGATATGCCTGAAATAGAGTACCACATGGAACTTCTTCAAAAATAAGTTTAGAATTTTTTGATTTCCTGAATGCATAATGTAAGGTACATTCAACAAAACAATTTTGGTCATTCTCAAAATGTGTTACAAATCATGTCCCTTGTATTCAGTGATACTCAGGATTTTTGCATTTATTATGGATATACTGATAAACATTGATGCATACTGATGAGACTTAATGACCAGGAGTACAATAACTTTAAAGTACAATAACAACCTTTCATTTTTTTTTCTGTCAAAGAAAAATGTACTTACTATCTGAATAACAGAGTGGACATGTACTTGTACATAAGGGTTTGAACAGCTATGCATACTTAAATGTTACAGGACATTTATGAACTTGCTACCTGCAAAATAATGTTTATAAACGAGAAAATAATTATTTTAAGTACTATTTTTTCAATTAATGTCTGGTCTTTAATTCTTTTAAGCCAAAAAATTAGTTCTGTCATTCACAATGTGAAATATGTACGAGTTTTGCTGAATTTTGGTAAATGAAATAGTTTTCTAATCAGCAATTTTTAGAAGATCAAGGAAAAAAAATTTTTTTTTCAACTTCTTAAAATTGGAAATGGTAACATTTTTTTTTGAGAATGACCTATCTTGAAGTTAAACACACTAAGAGAAAGATAAAAACCAAAACATATTCATATTACAACATATTACAACATATCATTCCCAAAGTTCAAGGCATCCTTTTCTCCATAATATCATTCAGTTCTCATGCTTTCAAAACCACAACTGTTTAGCTCCTTTCATTATAATTCGAAGGCTAATTGAAAAATGAATATTTATACTATGTGATGTTAAATATATATATATGAAAGGTGTGCCCGAAAAATTCGATGAATGGTGTCATATAAAAAAAACAAAAAAAAAAAAACGGAGTTGCAAACAAAATAATTTCACTAGCGTTTAAAGTAATCATCATTAGCTACAACACACTTCTGACATAAGATGTATAACTGGTGGAAACTGTCAGGAAATGCTTCTTTTGGAATCACTCGGTTGTTACACGTTATGTTCTCGCATAACGTGTGACAGGCCCAGCGCCGACCCGAGCAAACTTGGCGCCCTAGGCAAAGGATTTTAACGGTGCCCCAAAGGATTTTAACGGTAACAAAATTTTTTGAACCCCCCAAAAGAAGTGTCGCCCGAGTAAGACCGACCCCCTTAGTTACGCCACTAACTGTGTTGTGGCATTTTAGACAATGGTTGTCATCCGGTCAAGGTGCAAAATGACAATGCTGTCACCACATTCCCATTGGGAGTACTAGGTGGATAGAGCAATTGTAACCCTAAACTGAAACAAGCACATAAGCCACGTGACCTATGGAAATGGTGCTGACAAAACTGTTTCATTATTTCCTTTATCTCTCGTTTTGCCTTCTAGCATGACTAAACTGCTTGATTTTGAGACATAGAATTCATTAAACAGTCGTCAAATCCGTTCATTTTCTTTCCCTGTAATGCTGTTATCTTAGCTTCAATTTTCTTCGAGAAATGCAATAAAATGCGCTCTCCACCTATTCCTATTCTATGCATATTTCCCCTGTGAATTTCTCACTGTATGGGTGTAACCGTTATTTGCGCCAGGGGCGGAACTCTCGAGTTACATCACTGTCTCGTGGGCTATAGCTTTATAACCTGGGCGGACTGGTCCTAAGCTTTTAGTGCGGAAAACGTTATTAACGGCCCAGTCCATAAATAAATAAAGGATTTTTTGGAAAGCGAGTAAGGGCAGGATTTTTAAAAACGATCCAAATTGTATGCAGCCCATGTACAATTTTCCATATCTTCCACGTGGCCAGTTCGGAGTGGGAAGTGAACTGAAGGATGAGCCGGACCGCGGAACGATTCTTTTCCTTGCACATAAGACTAAAAAAAGTTTGCTGCCTGGCTAGTGCCGTCTCCCTCGGTTCGGCGTCCTAGGTCATTGCCTAGTTTGCTTATATGGTCGGGCCGGTCCTGGTCAACCTGTCACCAGACCTGTCAAAACTTTGTGGGGGGAAACAAGAAGTCTGCAGTTGCCAGGTCTAGAGAATGTTCAAGAACTGGCTCAAGAGGCTTATCCTTGACAGCTTCCTTTTTGTCTGTAAGACCTTTAACTACTAAAAAATACACTTTTTACTCACTGCTCCGACATCGTACACTTTCTTTGATATTTGATTTGTCTTTTGTTGCCCTTTTGCCTGATTTGAAGCAAAACTGGATTTTCACGCGTTTTTCCATTTCACAGTGACCAACATTTTAAGAAAGACTATGTTAAATTAGTCTCGCCAAAACGCTTGCGCGAAGGCCAAAACTCTTGCGCTCAACTCTCGTGATTTGAATAGCAACACTCATTTCAATGCTGTTTTTTTAAATATGGGACCATTCACCTAATTTTCGATTGCATTTTGTACATATTTATGTGTACACACATGCAAAATACTTTGCAAAACTATTTCAGTTATAAACTTTTTGGACATTTAAATCAAAATCAACATTTTAAATTTCAGAAAGTTATAAATGTTCAATGTGACTATCCACTAGAAATCGTAGCCGTTGCCAAGGAGACTGGACTGGGTATTCAACCAACACTACCTAGATTAGAAGGCCAAAATTCATTGATGTATCAAAGTGACGTCACGTCCAGTTTGCCAGCCGTTCTCGTTAGAAATGCTTTATAGTGAGAATTTTTAGCTCAGTGTTTATGGCGATCGACTGGTAACCTTAAGGTTGCGGATTCGATTCTGAAATACCACCGAAGAGCAGCGTGTACATGCGGTGTACATGTTTCCGAAAATCTCCTCAGCGGTCGCTAGCAGTTTCCGAGAGTTGCCAGTATTCAGAAGAACTCCTTCTGATGAGGATCCAAATTATGATGGGAAACTCTAGGAAGGACGCATGCAGCTCTAAACGATACATTCAGCGGCGTGAGCTATCGTCGCCTAGCGAACAAACTAATGACATGGTCTTGCTGTTAGCAAGTACAGGGTGTTCCAAAAATAACGATATATTTTTATAAAAACACTAATGTATTGATTTCTTTCACTGGTATTTGAAGAAATACTCCCCTTAGAAGAAAGAATAGCGATTGTTTCTTGGAAACTGGGTCATAAAACATATGAAGAGGTGCATCAGCTGTACCATCGAAAATACTGAAAATAGCTCCAACAAGGGCCAATACCAGGCTACTGGTGAACAAATTCAAACAAGCCGGTAGCGTCAGATGTTGATGGTCGTCCAGGACGATTTTCATCCGCCACGTTACCGGTTTGTTTGAATTTGTTCAACAGTAGCCGGATATTGGACCTTGTTGGTGGCTGTTTTCGGTATTTTCGATGATACAGCTGACGCACCTTTCATGTTTTGTAACCCTGTTTCCAAGAGACAATGGATAATCTTTCTTCTAAGGGGAGCATTTCTTCAAACACCAGTGAAAGAAATCAATACATTAGTTTTTTTCATAAAAATGGGTCGTTATTTTTGGAACATCCTGTATATCAGTTATCATTTAACCTGTACCTAAATAAATAAGTAAATATTATACAACTCTGTTAGCACGGATGAAAATTCTCGTCGTGCTTCAAGGGTTCAAATCTCTTTGCTGTCAAATATAAAAATAGAAAGAACAATTTGCATATACTCACCATCAGCATACTCTGGTGGCAAATATCGTACCATTGCTGATCTGGCACTTCCCCAAGATGGGTGTTCAAGGTTGTTGCACATAGCCGTCAATGTTCGGTAGCGGGAGAGTTCACATTTCACTGGTTTTAAAAACGTAGGGCAAATTTCTTTAATAGCAGTTTTGCTTGTATCTATCCTTGGTAAAGCATGAACAATTGTATCTCGAGAGAGTGAGAACCTGAATTGAAAAGTATTATTTTATTAATTTTATTATATATCGCGGCAAAGTTAAGTAGTACTGAAATTTAAGGTATCAGACTTCATGTTGCAATTTTGATCAAATACTGTATTTAAAAATATTTTATTAATTAGGTCATATAATTACCTAAACAAAACAGTTTTCATTAGTCAGTAAGCTGAATAAAGCAGAAATTATGGTTATTTTTTAGGCATTTATTTTACACCCTGTATAATACGAGAGTGGCCCTTTAAATACCCGGAAGAAGAGTTTCATGCGAAAGATACTAACCAAACAAAAGGTTAATTTGAATCGTTTAAACTGAATTCAGTTTGTTGATAGTTAATGTATTTTACATACTCTAAACATATGAGGATGAGAAGCGATTTTCAATAACTTACTTTAATAAAAACTTTAGTAAAGTTTTCTGAAAAATAAATTTCACATGATTTGTTAGTTCCGAATAACGATTAAACTTAAAAAATTATAGATATAATAGTGTGGAACTTCTACTGTATCATTCGTATATTACTGTAAATATTGGCTAATATTTGTATATAGATGTAAACAGTATTACTGATAAAATTTAGTATGAAGCACACATACGACATGGACCCAAGAACTGGAATAGAGAGTTATTTGTAGTCTAGAGGCAGGAAAAAGTCAGGTACAAGTGGCCAGATAGTTAAATGTCAGTCCTTCTGGGGTTTATAGACTTTGACAACAGTTTCTAACAAAATCTGGCATCCATGAGGTTCAGCCAACTGTTAGAACGAGCGCCGCTGAGCGATATGTTTCGTTATGCGGTGGAGGAATAGAACCACTACTCCGACATAATTCAGATCCTCCCTTGCTGCATCCACTAGAAGGTTAATGTCAACGTCAACCATGCGTGGAAAGCTTCATGGAGGCGGTCTTTATGCAATGCGACCAGGCATTTTCGTGCCACTCACGTCACACCACAGAAGGGAACATTTGAGGGGGCACAACAATACTTCCACTAGACGGCTAATAATTTGAGGGCTGTTCTCTTTATAGATGAGTCCAGGTTTAGCCTACTAAGCGATAGTAGTTGTTGTTTGATTTGTTGAGAACCTGGAACCCGTTATCATCCATTTAACATCCGTGAAAGAGATGCATGCGCAGGAAGCAGTGTCTGTATTTGGAATCGGATCTTTTTGGGTGACACACAGGCCTACATGTCTTTCCACGTAGAGCCGTAAATACTCATATCCATAGAGATGACATCCTTATTGATTACGTGCGCCCTAGTGATGGAGCTGTAGATGAAGATTTCTTGCTTCAAAACAACAATGTTATTTGCCCCTGCTGAACATAATCATTGTGGATGATTATGCTCAGCAGCAAACAATGGCGCATGAAGTGGCTAGCTCCATCACTGGACCCGAATCCTAACGAGCATGTCTTGGGTGATTTAGAAGGACGTATAGCTCAATCCTCCTTTTCAGATCTCAGCCACATTTGCAACCGTTTTGCAGGAGCAATGGTTCTCGCTTCCAACAGAACTGATAGACCGCATAATTGACAGCATGAAGCATCATTGTGGGTGCTGTATTGCTTCCACGAGGATCATATTCCACTCTGAAGGTGACATATCCAATTTATTGGTTTTATGCACATTCTAAATTATATAACACCATACGTGTCTGGTAATTTTTTCTCATGCTATTTTATAGCTTACTATTTGTTGCACAATGTGGGCCAGTTTCATTAAATTCTACACGTAACTTTTTGAGAAATCGCCATTTTTGTCCTTTTCCCTTATTTAACGATAACAAGTGTATATGTCCCTGTCTTACTTGCAGGACACATGCTCCCGATAATCTTATACTACCTTGACATTATGGTGCCAGCTTAATATTTGGTACATGGGTAGAAGCATGCTGAGATAGTAAAATATATTTGTTTCATAATTTTCTAAGATAGACATGTTTTGAGTTATTCAAAGTCAAACATTACAATGCATGAATGACCTTGAAACTATAATACGTCGTTAGAAGATAGAGTATGGTATCAATAGAAATCTCTACTCCTTAGTTTTTCAACGGTGTTTGAATTTTTATTCTACTATCATATCCAGGAATTAAGGATAATGCCAGCTCCGGTAGATAAAGAGTCAGAAACAAAACACATATGACTTATTCATAAAGCTCATTTATTAAACAAAAGATAAAGAATAAAAAAGATAGTCTATGTCTGACACCCCATTCATAAAAACTACGATTTTTGCTTCCTGGAGCTATTTAGTATTAAGGCCAGTCGCGAAACACTATTTGATTTTTCGTAGGTAATTTTTTTAAATGAGTAAAGTAATTATCTACTGTTTCTGCATTATATGCATTCAATGAACGTCTATTCATGATTTCTAAGGAAAAGGAAAATCTGAGTGTAAACTGTGAACATCTTTGGGCTAGCGTTAGTTTGAAGTCAAAATGGAAGTAAATGGCGCCATTTTAAAGTTTTACCCTTTGTTCTGCAATCCCAAGAGTATAGTTCACTTGGACTTGACCCACAGAAAGTGCAAACAGAAACAATCGGACAACTTTAGAAGATTGAAGAGTACCCCGAGATTGAAATCAAAGAGTCATAATGAAGATAGTTTGTTATCCATTGTTACTATACTCTAAGATGCCTGCTTTAAAATTTCGTCTCTGTACTAAGCTACCGCTCCTCCCTCGTCCTTCCTTCAACGGAGGCTTCAAATAAAGGTACAGCTGCGGAAAAAAAAAGTCCCACTTGCTCTTTATTTCGCCATCGCTCGTCGTATAGCAAAGTTATATATACCATTCGTTTGCAAATAACGCGTACTTTAATTTACTCTTAATTTAATTTGCATAAGGGGCCGTCTTCCTATTTAATTCTGCATCAACTTCGTTTTTCTCAATGGCAACCCCATATTTTGACTTTATTAAACGAAAGAAAACCTTCAAATTACCCTAAATATAAATTTTCACCAATGTTCTACGATAATTTCAGGAGATATTGCGAATTCATTTTTGCGCGTTTTTAAGGGACTTTTTGCAAATTGAAAAACGCTATTTGTAGGTTCCGAACTTTTCGCCTTTCATTTATTTCGCTCGCGAGATTTAAAAGAAATTAATATTATTTTCAAGGAAAATATTGTTCCCATCTCTCTAAAAGTTTTTTGTACTGAGAATATCAAGGGTAGAATAGAATATTTAGTCTGTGGTCCAAATGACCCGTGAGTTCATAACTTCCTTGGTTCGTACACATGATTTAAGGGAAAAATGCAAAATGACTGCTAAGGATTTTGAAAATCTTTGTAATTTTGAAATTGTTATTCAGTGTTTCCCTTGATGCTTCTCTTAGACAGATGAAATGTTGGCAGGAGTTAGAGGCTACTCCCTGCTCTTCTGACTACAAGCATGAATATTGCTCGACTCAGCTATGGTCGAACTTAAAGAATGGTTTCATGATTGAAAATTTATTTGTTTGAATTTCATGTAAAAAAACGTAATTACTTTTTTGCCGACCCAATATTATCACTGTGTTTGTTATTTCACTTTCTTCATTTAATACTATCGCCTGCAATGTGCAATATTCTTAAGACTTTTGGCGGTATTTTAATTTATAGTTAAATGAAATTTTTTTTTACAGATAAACGTGATTTTGAATGTTTGATAAAGTATGGGGAATTCCAAAGACCTAATGTTTCCGATGTTAAAAAAGGTCACATTCATGCCTGGAAAGTTGAGGATGTTAGTTTTTCAGAAATAGGACGTTGTATTAGAAGACATACATCTACTGCATCTAATTCTATAGCTGGAAAATATTTTATTTGGGAGAATATGGTAGCGGACGCAACAATACACGCTTTATAGAGTCCCCAACAAACTGTAAAAACCTCTAATTTATTTGCTTCAAAATTTGATATTTTTAATACTGGTATCTTTTACTGTGTTTTTGCACAAAATAAATCTAATTTACATTTATTTTATGCCATTTTCAAAAAAATTTCACTTAATAAATTTATATATGGTCCCTTAACTCATGAAAATAACGCATTTTATTTAATATAAATTAAACTACTGAACGTAAAAATTTGAAATTTTGCACAGCCATGTAATATTAATTTCTGCATCTATTTCCATCGAAATTTGGCTTGGTCGCAATTCATAATTTTTTTGAATATTAATTTAATAATTCATAATTCATATTAATAATTTGTTAAAAATCATAATAACATTAAATTATGTTTGGGCCGTTTAGTTCTAATAGTACGAATAAAAATCAGCTTCTTACTACCAATATTATATGAGATATGAATTCAAGTATGAAAAAATATTTTAACATAGGGGGCGGGGGATTTTGGGTGCTCATAACTCACTCATTTTCTGTCCAAATTTATTGAAAATGGGTGTCCGGGGTTAAAATGAGCTAAATTTTTGAAATATGAAGTGAAATCTAGGGGTTGCTATTGAGAAAAAAAAAGTTGGTGCGAATTTTAATATGTAGATGGCCCCTTATGCAATTTTTATGCATAGCAAGTTAAAGTGTGCGTCAATCGTAAACAATTGGTATCTGTAACTTTGCTGTGCGACGAACGACGGCCGAAAAATGTACAAGTGGGACTTTTTTTTTCCCGCAGCTGTACATTGCAAGTAGCTTGTGTATCTATGATTCCATAGAACAAACAATTTATGACTTTTATTTGAATTAAATCTGTTTCCAGATGTGTTGGGGACTGCATTTGCCATTATCACAAAAGATATTATGCAAGTGAAGAATTTACACCTTCCCTACTTTTTTTGGTCTCTCTTTTCAAATCGCCCCTCCTGGGGAATGTTTTCTTTCACACGTCCCCCCCCCTCCTGGATAAAATGTTCAATTCACACCCTGTCAGTGCCCTCTGGTGGCTTCCTTTAATTTGCATATATCCTTTGAAGATGTGTGTGATCATTTTTCACGTGAAATACTTACTTTAGAGTTCGATTTCTGTGTGATTCTTCCTTAATTTATGGCCACATGACTGTACTACAATTAGGAAGAAAGTTGCAGATATTTGTAAATATGAAGTCGTCGCTGTTATTCCTTTCAGTTTTGACTTTTTACACATAGACAATTTTCAGAATAAAAATCTGAAAATTGGTAGAATGACTTAACTTAATGTGTCTTTCATACGAAATATCATCAGAATTAGAATAGGTGAAGTCAAAAGTTATTTTTTTGATTCACTTGATATGGAATGCCTCATCTTCAAATTAAGAACGGCGTATGAAGGGTCTGAGTTTTTTTGCCTAATAACAATTTCGCACAAGGCAATTGCAATACATTAGGAAAAATAATGTTTCTAGTCTTAAATGTTTGTGTAGTGAGTGTGAAAAAATAATGTCATTTATCATTTCGCATATATAGTTTCAAATTGGCAATTTAAAATTTCAATTTTCCAAACGATTAAGCCAGTGCATGGTACGGTGAGGTGGGGTAAGAGCATACGCGGGCTTTGAATCGCTTATTGTCTGCACTGCGGA
The DNA here is from genome assembly GCA_038373885.1 of Cheiracanthium punctorium. Lineage (NCBI taxonomy): Eukaryota > Metazoa > Arthropoda > Arachnida > Araneae > Cheiracanthiidae > Cheiracanthium > Cheiracanthium punctorium. The sequence goes on from JAWZYV010012441.1 coordinate 280,514, forward strand.
GATGGAATTAGCACCAAAAGCTTCTTTTTTTATCATACTTTATGAATATTATAAAATTATACTTCTATGGACTGATTTCGCTTTGGGACATATATATTTTTAAGATCGTGTCATTATCCTTCGAAAGAGAGCTCGCGAAGGTTTTAAAAAATATTTATTTTAAAAAAGCGAATTAATATATTTTCACTTTTATTGGCTCTTCTTTTAAATTTTTATGGTACTTTTCAGTCATATTTTTTTTTCGTTTACATCTACTATTGTTTAAAAAACAAGGAGAGTTGTGCACTAGGGTGGAACGAAAAATACTTTTTCTCGAAATTCACATTGCCGGAGTCATTAAACGGTGTAAAACTGATAAGAACAAATTGTCTCCAAATTTCAGCACAAACTATTGGCATCCTCAGGTTTCACACCTCAAGCGAATATATTTCCAGTGTCTTTTTTAGTCTTTTATGAATTTCTATTGAAATAATTACGTTTAATTAAATAATTGAATAATTAATACTCCGATACACCTGCTCTATCAAGAACAACCGCTAGTTCGGGCATTTGGCTTGTCTCGGAGATTTAGGGAATCTCGCCGTCAGTCGTTTGCGAGATTTGACTTTCTGACTAACGAAACAGTCATTATTAGGGCCCGGATTTATATGCACAAAAAACTAGAGAAATATGCACATAAATATGCACGAAAATAGGCAAAAATATGCATAATAATATGCATAAACAAAATATGAAAAACTCAATAATCTGCTTAAAAATAATGGAATGTTCATTAACATATGCAATAAACATATTTCCAAACAAGAAATTAAAAATAAAATACATAACTAATATAAACTATATCAAAAAAATAAGAATTATTTATTACATGATATAACTACATATTGCTTTAAGGGTTCAAACACTGGTTTCACGGATTGGATGGTTCAAGATTGGTGATTTTCACGGAAAATACTCTTTAAATACAGAAAAAGACATTTCTACATCATGTGACAAAATCAGCGCGTATTTATAGCTTGATACACCTTTTATATTCAGTTCCTCAGAATTCGATAACTCTTCAAAGGAAGATTCTCCTTCAAAAATTGACTTAATGATCCTGAGCTCTTTAAAGTCTGAATTTTTCCAGCCAGGGTAAGAAAGTTTTTCTTCTATCAGATCCAGTTTTGATCCCAGTACATCTTCAAATCTTTTCTCCAGAGTATCTGTATATTGAACTGAATGGGAAAGTGTTAGTTTCTGAGATTCAAGACCTAAAATTGTCTTTGGTAAAACAGAGAAATCCGCCGATATTACCGCTATGTCATCTGTAGTAGATGATTGCATAAGCAGCTCTTGCGAAGTTTTTATCGACGCCGCTTCAGTTAGATCAAGATAGCTACAAACAAACCTTTTGATCAAATCGAAATTATCATAGTAAAGTAATACTTGGATCCATGTACCCCATCTTGTGATTACAGGTTCTGGGGAATTGGATATCAAGCGTGGTTTTGAAAGCCTGTGCTTTCAGGGAATGGAGCTTTCAGGGAAATTTTAGTTCAAGCAGGTTCAGGTTTGTATCAGCGCCTTCCGGAAAAGAGGGGAATTTGGAATTTTAGCTGGAAAAAACAGAAAAGCCTATGAAAATAAATTTAACGAGCATGCTTTTGTTTGCTAAATGCCAGAGAGTTTGATTTGTAAGCCAGTATATGCAGTTATATGCACAAAAGCCCAAAATATGCGGATATATGCGAGAAAGTCCAAAATATGCTGATGTATGCATTTATATGCAAATGCATCTAAATCCGGGCCCTAGTCATTATTTTCTGAGGTATATTCCATTTCTGAATCAGATCCTAAGTCGACGTTTGCTTCTAAATCTACGATTTCCAGCACTACATGTTATAATAACGTATTAATAAAGCAATTGAATAATGAAAACATAACTAATTATTCAATTAATTAATTACTCATTATTATTTTAATAAAAATAAGCTAGAAATATATTCGCTTGAGTTGTGGAACCTGAAGATGACAATATTTTGAGCTGAAATTTGGAAACAATTTGTTCATATCAGTTTCTCACCATTTAATGACTCGGGCAGTGTGAATTTTGAAATAAATTTTTTTTTTCGCTCCACCATATTGTGCACTCCCCACCCTCCCCCCCTGTTTCGTTGGTACGGATGTGCATACATCAAACGTGCTCTTAATACTTAAGGAGAACACTCTTAGCACTACCTGGAGTCGGATTTAACCCATGTGGTAAGTAAAATCAAAATGTTTCTAAGCATTTTAACGATTGAGTTTTCTAGCCATATATAAAAGTTCATACCTCGAGATTATTCATTTCTGTAAAAAGTGTTTGCTCTAAAAAGTTCTGTATGCTCTGACCCTCACTATATTCCTACTGCACCTATTATAGAGGCAGAAAATGCACTTACCTCACTAAATGGGACAGGTGGAGAAATTTTTGAAATTTCTTTATACATCAAAAATTTATTGTATTTTTATGAATATTTTAGTATCACTAACTAACATCCTTGAAATTTCACGATAAAAATATTAAGTTCGTAAAATTAAAAATGATGTGCTCAGAATTGGTCAAAGCTGCACTATCGATTTTACGTAGTGAACTTACCCCACCTCACCCTATAATAAAAAAATTCTTTTTGGTAATACCTTACGAGAAAATTTCATTTTTTGGAAAATATAATAAAAATATAAAAATAACTACTTTGATAATTGCATTAGCTGTTAGTAAAATCGTCAACCGAAATATCAATTTTAAATTACAGTTTCGATTTAATTAAAGTAACAGAGTACATTTATTATGATTTATTTACAATTAAAGAAATTATGTATTTATATTTTATCTAACATTGTTTTAATTAACTGTCCTTTATGCTGTTTGCCATATTGTAATATTAGAATTGTTGCAGAAAATCCCGCTTAGTTCTCAGGTTTTTAGTTTAAATGTCTAAAGAATATGGACAGTTTTAGTAATAAGTGCAATTGGCAGGACGTAACACAAAGTTTACTGGTTCTAGATTTTCGACGAACAATCTGCTCTACACTCACAGGATTAACAAGCAGTACTCGACTTTTAACAGTAAGCTTATCACAGAAGCTTTCTCAGATGCTGTACTTCGCATACAATAAAATACTTCCAAAGTCTAAAAAACTTCGTAGAATTCTTGATCAGAACTAACAAATGTTCCTCAGCATACAACATTAAGTACTTCACAAACAGCCTTCAAATATAGGCTTCTCAAAACAACGTATGGGTTGACAGCAGAATTATGGTTTCTCTGCCAGCGACAGGTGACAAAGTCTAGTGTGAGGCGAGCTGCTACTTTTTCTACATATGCTTCCCAAACTTTCCACTAATTACCACTGCATTTTAATTCACTAACATTTCTTATCGTTTGAATATATTGATTACATAATACTAATGCAGGGAAGCAAACATTACAGGCCCCATTAGTAAAATCACAAAAAAATATAACCAAACTTGTCAGGTTTTTGGCAAAAATCGCCAAATTTTGAGCGAAAAATAAGATCCCGAAACTGAAGTTAACTAAGCGATATCGACAATATTTGACGAGAAACCGGCAGATTTCATGTTAACCGATTCTATCTATTTTATAGTTATTCTAGCTAACCGATTTTCTTCCGACAAAATGCAAAATTTAATTATTCGACGCGTAGAGTACAAATTTTAGCCGAAATTTAATCCCTGAAGAGCATATCACCCTCAAAATTCGTAATAGTATTAAAATTGATAGCACAATACTACAAAATGCATTAGTGTCATGCTGTGTTAATAAACCATTGAATATACTCTCTATATAGTTCTATTAATATATCGAAATGTTTAATCCTAGTATTTCTTACAACAATTATGTCACTTACTCGTTAAGTAATAAGATAGATCTTGAAATCCTAAATATCGATAAAAGTTACTGTATCAACTGCTTTTGCATAGTTTTGAAAGAATAGGTTAAGGATAATTATTTAATACACATTATTATTCAAAAGTTCTGAACAATTTAGTTGTCTAACTTTCTTTGAAATTCGCCGTAGGAAATACTTAATGCCAATTGTAAAGAAGCAAAATTACATCCATATTTAGTTAGTATATAGATTTAAGGTTATATAAGCGGGTTTTACTTTGAAGGATGACAAAATTTGAATAAAATGTTATTGAATATTTTTAAATTTAATTTTTTTATTAAGTAGTTGAATTAAAATCCTGAGAAAAATCTTAATTTACATTATGGTCATTAAAAGTGCTTTCCTACGTTTCATATTAGAATCAGAAAGTGACATTTATAGAAATAAAAATAAAACTAAGTTATTTCAATGAATCTAGGTGATTTATTAATGGGATTTTAGGATAAATGTATAGATTTAATACTAAGTACGGTATTCACAAATTTAAAGTATGGCTAACTTTTTTTCACCCACTTAAAAAAGCTATGCGTCAAACCCCAAAAAATACTTTATTCTCGTTACTTAATTAAAATTTTAAAGGTGTAACACACAGTCAATGCATACTTAAAAAATAAGCAGTCAGATGTGAAAGCTATTTTTTTTAAATAATGCAACATTTTCTAAAAAGTTAGTTCAAAAATAATATGACTTGAAAAATCAACACTTCATAAAATTTTTAACACTCGTTCAGTGTAAAAGTATTAGACCAGAGTTTAACATTAGTGATTAAATACCTTAAAACTGAACATTTTGCTCCATTGAAATATTTGATTTGAAAATTCTAGTTTTTCTGGTATTTCGATTCATTATTACATTTAAAAATTTGACAATTCTAAACTGTTTCAGAGATATTTAAATACAAAATCCTATTATTGAGCAACTAATCAGGAGTTTTAACTTAAAAACTTTCCTGTACAAAAAAGTTTTGCGTAAATACCCCCCACCCCCACCCACACACAGATACGCACTTCAGAAGTGATCTGTAAACATTATCTGCTCAACTTGATTCCTATTTTAAACAAATGATTTGATTTTGTTTCATTCCACTTAAAATATTAATAATATTTAGATTGTGTTCCCTCATTGTCATTTCTTTTACGCTGCGTGATTTTCAGTTAACACGGTAGACAATGTTTATATTAAGAAAAATGTTTATTAGCAGTGCACATTTTTCAGGTGTCATAGGTGTTTGTTAGAAAAGAACTGGTTACTTAACCACTGATGATGTTAAATCCATCTACAAACTAACGACATCTCTACTTATTATAAAAGAAGGTGTCTCTGTGTGTCTGTGTCTGTCGGCAGCGTTACGGACAAACGGCTACACTTAGAAACACCAAATTTGGTACTCTGGAAGATGTAAATATGTAGTTGTGCACCTCGAAGCGATTTTTTCAAAATTCGACCTAGATTTTTTTTTATTTGATGTTTTATGCGATTTTGGCATTTTTTCTCACCTAATTCGTAATGACGGCGGAAATTACGCTCGCAGCAAAACGGCATTTGTATCATCGGATAGAGGAGAAAATTTTCCTTTAAAAACAGTTTGTTCTGAATACGTAACATGATTTACCGATTTTTAGGAATTTTTTTACTAAGCATCTGCTTCGCGATTGTTTTTCGTAAAATAATTTTAAAACTGTCGCATCTTGAATTCTATCCGTCATAACTTTTAGATATTTTGACAAATCGTGAAACATTCTTTTCTCCCTCTTTTAAAATAAAAACGAAAAAATTATGTAAATTAGATGATTTTTTACGAATTTTAATGCAGCCTAATGTTTAGAATTTAATAGCATCAATGCGATCACGGCACGAGAATTTATGTTCGGTTGTTGCCACAGAAAGGATTAGAAAAAAGGATTTTTTCAACCAATCGAGTTTTTAAATGGGATATCAGAATTTCAATTCGCAAGTGAGGATCTATGACGTCAAATGCTTTAAGATACGTAAAAATTACTCCATAATTTTAACTCATTTATTCCAGCTCTATTTTCAACACAGGGAGACGATATTTTGATTAAAATTTACTGTAGAAATAAACTAAGAAATTCACGATTATTATTATTAGAAGTGGTATTTTAATCCGGTGCTTATTTAATAATTGAAATGTTTTCACGGCGCTGAAAATGTTCATTTTAAAAGTTACAAAGTTCGTTTCAAAGCGCGATATATTAAATTTTTTCTATTTACTATTTTTATTTTTGGCATTTAATTTAGCGCAGGCGTTGCCTAACATACGCATGCAGGTTGCGAGTATAATTTTATTTTAACGTTGAATTACGTTCCTCCATAAAGGTTACAAAACGCAAAGTTTTAATGATACCGTTTGAAAACAATTATGCGAAATATCGAAATTAACTCCCTCAACCTACCGGGGTATCATTTACGGCAGTCAAACAGTGACGTCATAAATAAAAAAAAATGCGTGAAATTTGTAAACTCTGCAACTCTAACGCCCTGTCACAATTAAAGTGGGAATAAGTAGCTCCTCGAGATTACACAGTTTGATGTTTTTCAGGAGACAGGACTATGGAGGATATAAAAGATATCGCTATATTAGATACATGGATATTTAAAATGGCACCCCTTGGATATTTTCTCCCCACAGTAAGATGAAATGGTTTGCGACGCTAAATACGCCAATCTTATAAAACTATGTATAAATTAAATATCTATGGAGAGTTTCCTTAATGGCAACCATTATGTGAAATGATTATTATTTATGCTAATGCGTAAATTGCAAAGAATCGCCACAGAATCAAAAGATCCCATTGAGGCCAAATAATCTAAGCTGTTTCTTTTAAGGGAGCCTTGAAGAGGGAGAAGCGAATATAGATAGTATTAATGTACGTAATAGGTAGTATTATTAGATTTGTAAAAGATAATATGAATAAATCGCAATGTACCACGTTAATAAATAATTCATGAAATTAAAAGTGTTTATCCTGTTTCAACGGTTGTCTTACAACCAACTAAACGAAAAGTAATTCTAATTTGCGTTAATATATCCCGCATTAATTTCAACAGAGGAGATTACTTGAACTTTTTTAAAAATGAAATTCTGTTTTGTCACATGCAGATATGATTTTAATAGTAAAATATTCCATTCTTCCCGTATGAAGAGCGGGTGCGCAGCTATTTTAAAAACATCTCTTGAAAATAGCATAAATGAATTCAGAAGACCCCAAAACGTGTCAATACACCAAAATCTCGAAGTCGAATTTTTTCATGATTACAATACTTTCCTTATATGGTACATGTTCGGAAAGAAATGAATGGTGCTCCATTTCATGTAGTGTCTTAGGTATTTAATGCTACAACTTGAGCCTAAAAAACAGTATGATGTAGAAATAAGACATTTTGAAAGCCAGGAGTTCTCTGCAAACCATTAAGCTTTCCACTTTTTTGATAGTGAATGACACTGACGTAGTTTTTTGAGTCATTATACTGCAATGATCAGGTTAGTACTCATGACACAAACTTTACATTAAGAGTCAAATAATTTTGCTCTTTTTTTTTTAATTCCACATCACGAATAATTTCGAATTACACATGTAAGGAAAATTTTCGTTTTCTACCGTGCGAAGAACGGGCACGCAGCTAGTTCTATAATAAAATCACTATTAAATAACTTTTTTTAAATGAAAAAAATGTATCTTTTGAAGGTATTGCTTCAACGTACTGATAAATACAAGTTTTGAGGATTTTCGATCTCACAGATTTAGCACGCATGTTTGCTGTGCATGCATCCATGGGGGTAGAATACCGATATAGTAGAGTCCAATTCATTGGCAACTGGCTATCTCGACCTTTCAGTTAGATATGCGCATTTTGTAGAACAATATGTATATCAAGACAATAATTTGTAAACTTAAACTGGTTTACAAAAAGTCGAAACTTTAACCTTTCTGTTTTTTGTTCATAAGTCATCTTTAACAATTTATATATAAGTATACTTTAACTCTTACCTATGTGCTAATATTCTTGTAGTTTCTTGGATGATCTCAGCTGAAACAGCTATGTGTTCATATTCAGGATATACAGACGACAATTCATAAATTTCTTTTGGCACATCACCTGTTTGAGAAAGAGAGAAATTTTTTTGAATAAATCCTTGTTTTTAGTAACATTATTGAAGTAAAGCAGGCCACTCTTTGAATTAACAGATGCTGTATTTGCATTCAAATTGCAAGACAGTAATGTTCCTTGGCATTAGCTTCTTGGGTATCAACTAATGGACAATTTTAAATAGATATTGCATTAATCCTTTCAATGAAATATAGACAAATATGAAAAAAAATATACGTGGTTACAAAAGTACTGTAAACGATATTTTAAAACTACATATGCTAGTTAAAGCATGCATTAGACCAGTGGTGCTAAGACACCTCTTAGAAAATTTCAACTAGAATACCAGATTTTTCTGTCACATCACTAGAAGAAATGTACAGTATGGGAAAAAGAAATGAACATAAGATATATCTTTAGTTTTAATTGATGAACAAATTAAAAAAAAATTAAGATATCCTTCTATTATGGTAAATGTTCTCTATTATCGTGCCTAGGAAACTTTGTCTTAAAGGGTTATCTGCAAATGAAAACAGGAAACAAGGTTTCGTTAAGTTCAGTTTTAACTCTTGTCGTTTTATTTTATATTTGAAATCAGCGTGCCAGAAAAGATAAAAATCCACAATTTCATGCCGTTATCGAATATTCAATATACCACTAAGGACTGAAAAAATCAATAACGTAATGCTAAGAGGAAATTTCGAGACTAAATTAGTTCTGCTCTAAAATCAACGTAATTAAAAAATTTGAAAAAATAATGATACACTGCGAATTAATGATGGAACATAAATCACATATTCAAAATGAGCAAAAATCAAACATCCAAATATGTATCAGATAAATGCGAGTAAAAATCAAGATCAAAAAACGCAAAACGAGTGTAAGTTTTTCATTTATAAAATTCCTGTTTGTTGGTATTTGGACCAAGAGACAGGATTAAAAAGACTAATTACAAGAGAGCCTGATCATTAAAAATCTGCACTGGCGGATATGGACATGAAATGGATTATTTATCTCTTAGACCTGTAAATAAGGATATAGATACGGATTTTCAGTGTCTAGAACCGCAGACAAGGATACGGATATGAATATTAGTGAATAATTACGAGATAGTATATGCTATTTCAAACTTATAATTTTGTACAAATTATTTTCTGTCTAAGCTATATTATTCAAACACAATGAAATTTTCCCGTTCGAATGCTATGAGAATTATTGGTTCAAAATGTTAAAAGTAAGGTAGAAAAAAATGTAGAAAAAAATTTAAATACATTAAAAAATAGATTAACTTATTCAATTTTTATTTCATTAGAATATTAAATTTTACGAATAATAGTAGTACAAAATTAATATTTAAAAATGTTTTCTTTGGAATTACAGTCTGAGAGTAATGCAAGTTTAATTCAGAATGGGAAACAGTGGTTAAATAATTAAAACATTACTTTTTTATTTTTAATTGCAATATTTAAGATTTATGTTATTTTACTTCTAAGGGTTCTGCCGATTAATTAATAAATTTCCTTTTCGGGGAATATTTTTAATCAGCTAATTCAATTATAACACAGTTAAAGAAAAAAGTCGCTATTTAAATTTGATAAAAATATATTTACTCTATTAACAATAGGAACGAAATTCTGCTTAGAAATTAACTAAAAATATGCTAATGTAATCATTTTATCATTTTTTTTATCATTTTTTTTTATCATTTTTTGATAATTTATCATTTTATCATTTTTTTTCCCCAGAAGGACGACTTGTTTGAAACAAGGAAGTCACAAATAAGAACATCATAAATCTAAGAAGAGCATAGCTTTGTTAATATGACGGTTTTACTTGAAGATTGTTAGCGGTCTTCATACACTGTGTAACAAGACATCCATTCGGTTATACGCTCGTCTGCTTTAAATTTACGTTCTTGGCAAATGTTGGTTATGCTCCAAATCGACTGTTTTTTTTTTTTTTTTTTTTTTTTTTTTTACGGTTACAGTAATACTCACAGTTATGCAGTTAGTTATATAAGTTATTTACTGTACTTGATGACTCTATCTATATAAATAAAATTAGACTTTTGTCTGTACATTTCTTGGAATTCAAAAATTTTGCGATTTCTATCCGTTTCAAGCACTCGGGAATCCGATGCGACCCTCAAAAAAAAGTTTGTCTGTCTGTCATTCTGTCCGTGACGCTTTTTTTGTTTAAGCATCACGTAAAAACGACTGAAGCGAATGATATGAAATTGGGTGTCATGATAGGTGGTCACTCAACTTAAAACATAGGCGTCGATTTAAAAAAAAATCTTGATTAGATTTTGAGATTTTGCGAAAATCGTTTCAAACTGCGTAAATTCGTGTTCGAGCATCACGTAAAAACGACTGAAGCTATTAAAATGAAATTTGGTATCATGATTGGTGATCACTCAACTTAAAACATAGGCGTCGAATTTTAAAAAAATCTTTATAAGATTTTGAGATTTTGTGAAAATCCTTTGAAACTGCGTAAATTTGTGTTCGAGCATCACGTATAAACGACTGAAGCGATTGAAATGAAATTTGGTATCATCATTAGTGGTCTCTCAACTTAAACATTAGGCAGCGTATTTTAAAAAATCTTGATTTTCAGATTTTGCGAAAATCGTTCCAAACTCCTTAAAATTGTGTTCGAGCATCACGTATAAACGACTAAAGTGAATGAAATTAAATTTGGTATCATGATAGGTAGTCGCTCAACTTAAAATATTGTCGTCGAATTTTTTAAAAATCTTGATTAGATTTTGAGATTTTGCGAAAATTGTTTCAGACTGCTTAAATTTCTGTTCGCGCATCAAATAATAACTGCAAAGGTGAAAAAATGGTATTTGGTGAAATGATAGGTGGTCACTCACCTTAAACTATAAGCATCTAATTAAAAAAAATCGATCATATTTCGAGATTTTGCGAAAATCGTTTAAAACTGAGCGAATCTTTGTTCACGCATCACGTAATAACGACTAATACGAATGATACGAAATTTGTTAGTTGCTAATCTTAATTTATAGGCGTTGAATTTTTAAAATATTTTGATTGCATTTTGAGATTTTGTGAAAATCGTTTTAAAATGCAGAAATTTTGTTCCAGCATCACGAAATAAAGACTGCAGGGAATGAAACGAAATTTGGCGACATGATAGGTTGTCACTCAACTTAAATTCTAGACTTCCAAATTTTCAAAAATATTGATTAGATTTTGAGATTTTTCGAAAATTATTTCAATATGCGTAAATATTCGTTCGCGCATCACATAATTACGACTAAAGCGAATGAAATGTTATTATTTAGTTACTCTCTAAATTGTAATATTTTAACAATACATAAAAATTATAACTCCTCTTTCTTTACTTTGGCAACATACTATATCCTTTCTGTGTACTCCTACAATGCTGACGAAAGTTCTTGCTTTTTGGAAATTTGCATTCACTAACCCGTCAAGGACGGGTACTTCAGTTAGTAATAGAATAATTGTGTAAGTTTCAAAGTTTAATAATTTATAAACATATACTTTTATTTGTAAATTTATTTTGTAAGTGATTTCTCTTTTAATTTAGAAAAGTATTTCTTTTAACACACATGCTATATTTTATTTTTGAAACCTTTATATTTACAGGGAAAAAACGGGTTGCTTTCATATAAAATTGTATTTACATTTTAATATTTTCATAAAACGCTACCTTTACGTTGAAATTAAGTTAATTTTAATTTTATGCTACTTAAAAACAAATCAGTTACTCTATTAAGAAGCTTGATGTTTTTGGCTATCCCACTCTAGTACTAATTAATAAGGTGGATATTCCTGATGTGGCCATACTTAATTGTTAGAATCTTTCCACCCACCGTCAAAACCCAGCACAAAAAATCTCTTAAACTGTTTCAGACCTAAGAAGTTTCACATAAAATTTCACAAACTTTTCATGAAAGTGGTTTCATTGGTTAAAATGATACCCTCTTAGTTTCCTAAGTAGCCGTAATATCATGGACATGTTCATATGATATGACCACCGTTTTTTCATACGATAAATATTATAAACTTTTCGTTTACACCGAGTTAATCAGTTTAAAACTATTCTGCATTGGAGAAAAAAAATGTGTGCTTATAAAAAAAATGTATTTTCCATTAAAAAATTAGTTAACAAAATTGATCATAAAATAATTTTAAAAACAAAACAAAAATAAAAGTTTAATAAATGCTTTTTGATGTAAATTAAATCAAAAATATTAATTAACAGTAGCAATAACAACAAAATTGCATTTGATATCGCTACCTTGGTGCCCATATTCATCTTTTAAGAAAATCATTTAATATGAACAAACTCGTAAAACATACTGTAAACGACGATTCCAACAGAAACAACATTTAATCCTGAATAGAATATGATACGAAGGTAACGTATCGCACAAAAATAAGAGGTTTTCTGAAAGACACGAAAGAAGGAACTGAAGCTTTATTGCTCAATAGGGCGAAATAGGAAATTATAATTTAGTAAACTTAACAACAAGCTTGTGGCCATAACAAGAGCAATCACCTTTAGTTTCGGCATTTATTAAGCAAGTTGAACTAATACACATGTAACTTCTGAATGTTTTTTCCTCATGGTAGATACTTGGCGTCCTGCAGCATTGGCCTCGACTAAGGCCGGAAGGGTTGGAGACTTCAGTACGGGAACACCCTATAGGTGGGTCAACGTTAATTTTGAGCCAATTCTAGATGGCAGACCTGTATCTGGATTGGCACACTCATTTCAACATGGAGGACACTGGAGCCACGAACAGATTTTACGTGCACCAGTTTCTTTTAGCGTACATGGTCCTACATCAGTCCAGCAGACAGAGGTTCACACCCTCCCAGGCGCTCACCGGAACCAATGCTGCTCGAATTTCGATGTTCTAATGGGAACCAAGCTTCCACTGACTAGGCCACTGATGAATCATTGCTGAATGTAATAGCATGCAATTGATCATTCTTGTAACGCGATGATCTTAGTGTAATGCAATTCATGAAAATATTAGTATTTGTTCCTAACTATATGCTGTAGCTCTAAATAAACTTACACTGATTTAAGCAAGTCGGATTTATGTTAAACATAAACACCCAATTTGAGGAAGCAACGAATGTTTTTAATAAATATCATATTCAGTTAAAAATAAAATTAATTTATATAAGAAGTTTTAGGTTTCTTTCTTTCTTTATTTCATTTATTAAAAAATCATTAAAAGATCCGGCTAAGTTCTGCTAAAAAGGACTGTTCTTACTCAATGAAACGGATAAAAAAATAAATCTTTGTTTTTGTCTGAGCTCTTCAGATACGGATACGGTATCTCTAGTACTATCAACTTCAGCTATAAATGATAATAAAAGAGCATAAAAGGAAAATAGCAACTATTATAAACCATCATACATCAAGAAATATCCAAATAATAAAGTAAAAAAATGAGACCAGGACAAATTTGAGAATCTACAAGGAAAAAAAAAACACTGAACAATAAATATCATAGGTACCACGTACCATGCGTAAATGTACAAACTACTATAAAACACAATAAAGGGGAAAAATATTTATAGACAACCGATTAAAAAAAACACATGGAAAATCCGAGAAAATATAAGTATCCAGAGTAATATATTAAAAAAACGAGAAAATGTTTTAAAATATGAACTTGCATATCAGAAACGAAGCATGGTTCCATGACCAATAGCTCACTAAAGACTGTTGGTGAAACCTATCAGCAGCAATCAAACGTAAAAAACAAACAAAATGACGAAAAGGCAGGAACAAAGTGAGCTATTGAAAATTCTATAGCGATCTCGTTAATGGCTCATTGTAATTTTTTTCATTAATCTTTATTTTGCACATAGCATAAAACGAATGTACAGGGCTACTGTAAAAGGTTTAATTTATTTTCAATGCAATTCACCTTCATAAATTTTAAACATCAAAGCTGAAAGCAGAACCCAAATAATACATAGATATCATTTAAATAATTATTTTTACTAGACACTAATTTAAAATGCGACTTGTATTTAAGCAGTCTTTAATAATAAAACATGTTAATCTGAAATAAAAAAAATTGATAAAAAAATAGGCATTTTTTTTACGTTACAATTTAACAACGTGACTCTATCTCCTAATAATAATTTTCTAAAATAGTGTTTTGTGTTGCAGCAAGCCTACACGAGGGGCATCTGCCTAGAGGGTGCTTTGGACGGAGGACTTTTTAAGGGGTTCTAACGCATATTCACGTTACATCTGGAGAAAACCCCACCAAACTGAGAACGTTAAATCGACAGCCGTGACCCGAGAACTTAACATGTCAGCCATCTCCCATGTTCAGCGTCTTATCCACTCGGCCATGGTGGGGCCCTAATAATAATTAAAATTTGTACATTTAAAAATTAAAAGTACCGTTATCTTTTCTTTCAAATCTTGACGATTTATTAATGTCACTTCAAGTTTTTAAGATAACCATAATTGGCAAAATCAGAGTTTTAAATCTTGTTGTTCTGAAATGAAAATTAATTGAGGAAGCGAGGGTTTGAGTAGGGGAAGTTGGGGTACAATGAAACACGGTGTACAATGAGACATGCTTTCTAAATCAAAAGGATTTATTACAGAAAGTTGAAACTCACACACCTATTATACAAATATATGTTCCAGTTACTGATGTGATTTGGTGACAATCGCATTTTTACAACAAGAAACATGGAAAACTTCAGGATTTTCACCATTGAAAGTAAATTTCATTACTAAAAGTAATTTTGTTTTACCTTCTTGTTTTTGTATGTATAAATATTTATTTTTCAAATTGTGATCACTATGATGTGGCCTTCATACTTTAAAAGCCAGAATAAAAAAATAAGTATTAGGAATTAGTAAAAATTTATTTAGTTTGTAGCCTCAATTTGGGGTACAATATAATATATTTCATTGTTACCCGGGTGAATGCATTCCCTTAAAATAAAGATGTTACTATTAAGTATTTAGATTGGAATCTCCATAGAGCACATAAAGTTATCACGGAATTGTTTTTGAATCGTACTCTACCTTCTTCAGACTCTGGTGACAATTCAGATTGTTTTTCAAGTAACAATCTAAACAGTACAGATTATGAGCTATTCTAACATAACATGTATGACACAAGCAGTATCGCTCTAAATGATTATGCTTTAATCAAGGAAGGTAAACTTAAATGTAAAGAAATGTACTCTGTTGGAGGTATAATAAACTTAAATTAAACGGAATGCGAAGTTCTGTACGTCAAGCAACTAAGTCCAAGCTTCAAAATTTTTGCGTTCTTCGGAAACATACATTTTTGAAAAAACTCAAATTGTATCAAAACTACCACTTCCTGTTCCTTCAGATGGTACAGAAAGGAAAGCAGAAATTCTAATTTTTGAATTTGATTTAAGTAAATCCTTATAAATAAAAATGAAAATCTGTTTGTCAGTTTGTGGATTTGATTAGTATACAAAAAAAAAAAAAATGGACCTATCAGCCTGAAATTTTGCACAGATGTGTAAAATAATATAGAATAAATGATAGTCCACTTTAAAATTATGAAAGTCCTCCCGTTCCCGGAGTTCAAGAGATTTTTTTACGTTTTCCACGCAGAAAACTTTCTGATACCTAATTGTGTAGTAAACACGGTGAGATTTGCAAGCGAAATCTACGTCACTTTGATGACAAAAAACAGGCTACGAATGAAATAACTGTGAAATTTTTTTTTTGTTATTTCGATTAGTTGGATTACACAGATTGACTTTTTTTTTTTCTAAAATAAAAATAAACACCTAAAAGAACACAAGATGTTTTTACGAATTCAAATCCCAAACTTGAGCGACGTCATTTTGATGTCACATGTTTGAAATTGCTCCCAAAACTTTGTCATTAAAAGACTGACCATGGATATAAAAATTTGTATGAATAAGCACGGTGAATGCAGAAAAAGGAGTTTTACGAACACATATCCATTAGCTCAGCCGAAACACCAGAATTTTAAATCGTCTGCTAATTAATGTCTGCATTAAAAATAGTGAGCTGTTACATATTAAATAGTTTTTTTATTGCGTAATTTTCGGAATTTATTTTGCGTTCGTGAACCAGGGACATAAAAACTTATATGAATAAACACGGTAAATGCAGAAAAGGAGTTTTACGAACACACATCCATTAGCTCAGCTGAAACATGAGAATTTAAAATCGTCTGCTGATTAATATCTGGATTAAAAATAGTGAGCTGTTACATAGAATTTTCAGTAAGACATTTTGTTTTAAGATAAATGTTTTTGATGCATTTCTTATATCTTATAATTATTATTAGAATTACGAGTAAAAGAATTACGATAATGTATAACTATTAGAATTACGATAATGTATAACTATTTTCTAATAGTCTGTTTAATCGTATAAAATAGAATATACCACCTTTTTGTGAGCCTAAGTATGAAAAGCCGATTCACGCAAATGGAGCAAAATTATCGGTGTTACATTTTTACTGGGATTTTAGTGTATAATCCTTTTCCAGTTAGATAGAGGTGCGTACATTGTTTTCTTCGTACCCAAATTTATAAAAATCTAAAGGTAACTTTTTGAACTGATTCCAAAAATGTAATAAAAATTTGCATACCTGCTATAGTTTTTAGATGAACATTGCATTTGTTAAGAAACATGAAATTTTTCCAACATGTTTGATCAGAAATACATGTTTTAAATTTTTATTTGGTTTTCTGCTCAGGAGCTGCGAAAAAGAAATTAAACCTTCATGTGACTTAAAACTAGGCATTTTATTCACACTCAAAATAAGATTTATTACTCAGATAGATTTCAGTTGTTTCATTCAGGTTACAAGTTTAATTTTACCTTTTCCAACACTTTTGAAGTAAGATTTATTAAAACATATTAAAATATTATGTGCCCCAAAACATAGTTATTTTTCGAATTTGTCCATACTAAAATAGTGAACTTTTTCATTTATTTATTGTTCATTTACTAATATTGTTTTTATGTGAAATATTAAAATAACTTATTGATATATTATGCGGCCAATGCATAGTTACTGTTATACTGTTATTTTTATACTTTGTATATATTTGCATAGTTTGTAAAATTTGCATTTATGTTCTGCATTTATTTACTGTGCATTTTCCAATATTTTACATGTGAAATATTAAAATATATTACTCAAATATTATGCACCCAGAACATAATTATTTTTAGACTTTGTATATACTTACACCAAATATATTTTTAACCCCTCTGCAAGCGTAGGGTCAGGTGGGGTAAAATGACCATAAATTTAGCTATTTTCAACTTTACTAAGCTACTCATCTAAAATGATACCACATATTTAAAATTTTTTGACAAATATTTTACATTGGACTATCTGACAGTAACTACAAATTTTTGTTTTTTTCTCTTACAAACATTAAAACTGTTTGATCATTAATTCTTTTTGGCTTGTTATTATGATCATTTTACCCCATGGTGTGGGGGTAAAATGATTATACATGAAAAAATGAAACAAACTCATAGAAAATGATATTATATGAATAAGATCATCTGGAAAATAGATAACAAATATTTTATTAAACAGTTTTACATAGAATTTTAATTTAGCTATCAGGATTTATAATGTCCTCTACTATCGAAATTTGGCTCATCCAGTATTTGAATTATCTGTTCAGTTTGAACTTCCTCGACATCGTCGTTTTCTGGCAATGTACATTTTTTCAAATAAAGATTTTGCAAAGTATTAAATTGTAAATAGCTCCTTTTCTGCAGACAAGATCTGTCCAAAAATGCTTAATAAAACTTTTACCACAGCACTTAAGAGCCAGCAGATTGTCCAAAAGAGGCATTACGGTATGCCATTTTGAACTCTTCTTTCAACTCTTTTTTAAATAAGAATTGGGATTTTTCTTCACAAAATATCAAGAATAGCATACTTTATTTACTTCATGGTCTACAATTTCATGCTTTTCTTCAAAATGTGCAGCAAACACATCTTCTGTTATTTTCACTCTCTATATTTTTGATTAAAATTTAACATGCAAAATTATTTCCCAAATTTCGCATACAGTTTTGATGTGCCAACAAAGCAACGAAAACTAGAATTACTTGATGTAGAAGTTTTTTTTTATTCCAGATATAAAAATTTAAACAATTTTGCAAGTTAATAGTTATAGATGGCGTTCAAGTGCTGAATCCAGAATTTACAGCTCAAACGCAAAAAGCAGTGATGTCTTTGGTAATTGCTGTTTGTGAGAAATAGGGTTTTACGAGCAACTAAAAACCGTATAAAAATTTTAAAAAACACGTAGTGGGTTAAATTATAAGGAATTACAAGTATTATGCCGTATATAAGAGCAGTATCTTAAATTTGAAGAAGAAGACAAGAATGTCGTTTCTTCTTTTAAAATCCAAGATGCTGTCCTGTAGAGAATGATGAAAATGGAAAGAATTTTAATTAATGAAACTTGTGAAAGAATAATCCATAAATTGGATAATTCTTTTTCTAATAATTTCAAAGTTTATAAATTTAAAGTCTTTTTTCTTCCATTGTTCACTTTGACAACAGATTTTGTTTTGTATTCTTTAAACCGCTAGATTTAGTCCTCTAAAATTGAAATCACGCCTCAAAAATCAGTAAGCGAGTATTTTCACTCCTTGAAAAAATTTCCTATTAATACCTCTGCATAGTTAGTAAATTTTTACATTTCTTTATTGTGAATTCTCAGTATTTTTTATAACTGAAATATTAAAATATATTATGAAAATATTACTATGTCCCCAAAACATAGTTATTTTTAGACTTTGTGTATACTTACATTATTAGTAAACTTTTGCATTAATTTATTGTGCATTTTCCAAGTTTTTATTTGGGAAATATTAAAATATATTCTTCACAACGAATGCCGAAAATTGTTTACCATTTGCATATTATCCAAGTTCAAATATATAAGTATTTTTATAATTTTTTACTTACAGATGTACTTGAATAAATTAAAAGATAATTCATAATTATGTCATAATAAGAAAAAACACTTTATAATTCAAGTAATCTCAGAAAAAGATCCAGAAATGCCAGAACAAAATATAAGTTGCGAGAAGCATTGCAAATAAACAAACTTTTAAATTCTGTGAAAATTCGAAAATAGATTATACAAGAGTTTTTATCACAATTTAAATAAACTCACAAATTTATATTTTAAGTGGCGCAAATGTTTTTGGGATAGTCGTTTATGAACGAACGGTTTACACATTCAGTCTGCAAAAGTACGTTTTAAGTGTTCTTTTTAAGTTATCAGTACATATTTCTTTGCATTTGGTTAAAATGACAATTATGATTTATTACCGTACGAAGGACGGGCACTTCAGCTAGTTTATTATAAAATGAAAAACTCTAGGTTAACCTCTAATAAAAGCATTATGTTTTAATATTAATCTATAACAGTTTAATTAATTTTTTCCATTAAAATTTCATATTTGTGTCTCACTAATGTTTATTATAAATGCACATAAAACATGTATGCTGACATTTGAATTTTGACTCAGGATATATCTATACATATCCTGATTTATTATTTGTGTTTGTGAAGTGTTATTAAGCGTTTCATTGTACCCCGAAATTTGGGGTACAATGAAACACTGACAGACATTTAGCTTTTGTAATTTTTTTAAATATGAAAAAACTATTTACAAACTCATGAAAATTCATTTAGATGAGGAAAAGAGTACGTTACAAGTGTCAATTAATTTTATTTTTGTACATGCAAATTTGTGAACAGAAAAAAAAGAATTAGTAAATTTTGTTTCGTAGTACCCCAACTTCCCCTACTGCATCAGAATTAAGAAGTGCGATTCAAAGTCGCATGCAAAGATGCAGAATTGCAGAATCGAATGTATGGTTTCTCAAGGATATTAAACACATTATCTGAAATTTAGAAAATAAATGTTAAAAATGTAAGCAAATTTTATTTTGGCTGATTTTAAAAATAATGATTCAAATGAAAACAGAATTTATGCTAAATTAAGTTCCCATATAAGAATCTTAGAAAGCTAATTTTATAATCCATAATTATTTTGAGAAAAATTTTTTATTAAAAAATGTGATCGTTATCTTTGGATCTTTCATAAACTATTTCATGGGGAAACAGAAATAATAAAATGCATTCAACATTTTTGGACATGTAAGTAAAATTTGAATTTTCTTTTTAACATTAAATTGTCAGTGTTTATAATGTATGCCTTGAAAATTAGTGAAAATCTGTAAACTGTCATTTACATGGTGAGTTTAAACGAAGTGAAAAGACAGGGTTTGAATGAACTTTTGATACTATCTAGTTTATGCTTAAATTACTCCTTAAATCAGAATTTACTCGCCACAAGAACAGAAAACATTTATCGAATTAAAACAATGTATTTGTTTGTCTGTACGTCAAACAGTACCGAAGGTTTGAGTTCAGATTTTTAATTGGCGTATTGTACCTTATATACTGATAGTTCTACTGCATAAAATGGAATATAGGTATCATTAAATCACTATTTCTTTCATTTTTTATTTAATTTGGCTGCATCTAAATCTACTTCGTAGACAAGGGATTCGTTTTTAACAGGATCTTACATTTACACAGAGAAGAGTTCATATATAAAAGAGCTTAAGATTTTACCTATTTTGGCTCTAGCTTCATATGTAGCTTGACTAATGTCATCATATGTTATACACAAATCACCATAATCCCCTGTAGCTACCATTTTAAGCCTGAAAAGAATTGAGCTATTTAGACTTTGTGTTGATAGAAATGAAATAGAATAAACACGGTTGCAGAATAATTTTCACAATGAGAATTTATTCATGGAAACACAAACATTAATGAAACATCGTTAAATACTCTATTGAACACATTAACACAAATAAAATTCCGCTTGATTATACATTTTAAAACAAATGGTAGTTTATAATAATAACAGTCTATTTCAAATGTCTTTCACCCTGGTTAGGACACCATTTCGATTTCCTAAACGTTGGAACAAGAACTAAATTGGATGTTCAGTTATCATACGATCTTTTAACTTGATAAAGGTATAATGAACTTAGATATAGTGATCCTTACGTGTATGAATCACAGTTGGTTTTCTGTGGTTTCTTGGGCTAAATTATATGAATTTGTGTTTGACCATCCACCTGAAACTGGACAAATTATTTCAACATCAGAAGAATCGATACTAGTAGGAAAAAAAACCGCACGAAATATGCGGCGAAAGAAGCTCGAAATAGTTTCAAATTGGGAAGGAGAACTGTTTCATTAATCCTTTTTATAATTAAAATGTACATGAATATTAAGGTGCCTATATAGGAGTTATTTCCTCTGCTATGCTTCCCTTTTTTATGGCATTGCTCAAAGCCTTCGTTTATTTGATCCTTTGTCACCTGATTTTACTTTTAGTTATAAACACCGCGATTTTTAAAGTTTTTCCCAGCCCCACTCCTTTAAAATTATGCTGTCAAATTTCCCGTTCATTTTACCTAATCAGATGAATAAATTTCTTTTTTTTCACTCAACCTCCCATATATATCCATACATATACACTGTGTGTGCCCAAAAGATTGTAAAACGATTTAATTATGTATTCATTAATGATAAGTGAGCAATGTAAATTGAAAAATATTCAAAGTAGGTAGGTAGAAAGGGAGACTACGTTAAGAAAAAAAATATTCCCGTTAATTTTCAAAAAGTGACACTTTTAAAATTTGTATAAGACCCCCCCCCCCGTACAAAAAAATCCCAATTAATGAAGTGTAACCCTCCGATTACATTAATGAGGTGATGTACAAAATTTGAGAATTATATCCTAAAAAGTGCCAGAGATATAAAGATAAAATATGCTGGCTTAAACCATTTTTCAATGGCTCTCGAAGGAAAAAAAAATCACGGCGCATGATCGCATTTCAGGGGTCGTACAGAAATTACGAAAGAAAATAATTTTTTGTTTTCTAGCAATGAGCGGTAACATTCAAATTCGTGTACAGGTCCTGACCATCTTTGTTGAAAAATATTCCTGAGACGTTCTATGATGAAAGGCTGAAATTTCGCACATCACCTCATTAGTGTATGGCGACATTTTACTAATTGGTATTTCTTTTTGTTTTTGTTTGGGGGTCGTATACAAGTTTAAAATGAGTCACCTTTTGAAAATTAACGAAAGGAATTTTTCCTTTCGTTAATATATATATATACAGTACTGAAAACAAGGTTTTTTAAAGTGTTAAAACAGAATTCCGCAGCTTTCTGTGACAGGTATGTAAAATAGAGAGTTTTCGGTTATAATATTTTATTAGAAGATTCCATTCCAACAAGAACAAGCCGTTTATAAAATATTTCAATTTCTGAAAAGGTTAGAGAATTGTAGAGGATTATCATCGTAATGAACCATTTTAAAATATCAAAGATAACGGTTAAAAACTCGACATTCAATTGAAAGCATTCTTATATTAGCGATAAAAGTATACACGTTTTCGTAAATACTCTCAACAACTGTAACTAAAATAATTGAATTTTTAAAAATAACGTAAGGTTTTCATTTTTTTTGTTCAAAGTTAAAAATAAATAAATAAAAAACACACCTATCTCTAATTTTGGGATCTTCAGCGGATTGTTTTTTAAAATGCACGTTTTCTTAAACCTGATAATTTTGTTCATTTCTGAAAAAAAGGAAAATAATAAAAGCTTACGAAAAACTCAAGGGAAAAAAAAAAACTTGAGAAATTTAAAACCCTCTGTAAGCAGTTGTCAAAAATATTGAATACTAACAAATCAATTAACCATCTAATTAACTAGCAAAAGTCGGATATGGTAAAATTATACTTCATGCCCAGAAGGAGAAACTGGGGTCATTGTAACATTTTTCACACTTTGATCATTTGATCAATATTTACAAAACTTAAGGGAAAAAATCAATGCAAGTTTGAGATGGAAATCACAGAGCCTTTGTAAACATTTTTATAAATTAAATTTTAGAATAATAATTGACCCGTTAGTAGAATTTTAATGGATATACGTCAGTACATAGTGTTACAATTGCCCTCAATCCTGGGTCAATTGCAAGCGCTTGAAGAGGCATTTGTAACATGCAAGTTTTTATTACTGAAAGTGCAAATATGTGGCATGACATTTGTAGCATTTCTTAAAGCTAATACGCTGCAGAAGAAATAGGGAGGTAGTGCTAAGTAATCCTTAGAACTGATTATGATGAATAATTAAATTTTCTTACAACAATGATTAATAAAACAAAAAAAACTCAATTTAATCAAATTATTGAAGTTATTAAGGAAAGCTTCCCAGAAAGCAATTAGGGCATTCATATTTGCATTCACTTTTTTTGTTCACTTGACATGTACACATTTTTTACAGGTGATGAGAGTGTTACAACTGTCCCCACGATCTCTTGTTAGAATTGACACTTTGATGACATTTTGAAGTTATCATTTGATTATACTGAAATAGGTCTTAGTATAAACTTGAGGCTTTACACAGTAAAATATGGAAAAAAGCATAAAACATAGATAAATCATTTAAGTTATTATACCTTTCCTGTTCTGCATTAGAGGCAAATTCTCAACGAAACAACCTTTTCTTTAGTGGAAAAAACCCCATTATCCCCCATAATAGCCAAATATCTCAATTGATTTTTTTTTCAGTTTCTGTCCTTGAACTGTTAGAGGGTACTGTATCATGCTACCATGTTTTGACAGTTGCGAGAACTATACATGCATTATATATGAAATGTTACAAATGACCCGTGTTACTTTTGACTCCATTCTCCCTACTTTTAAACCATAAAATATTGCCTTTTCAAATAACACACACATATGTGTGTGTGTGTTTTCAGAGTTATCTTTAATATTTGTTATTATCTTAGCTTTTAAAGCCTTAATTTTGATTAAGTCCGCCAGTGACCCAATTGGTTAAGGTTCATTCTCAGGTAACGTTCAATTTTGATTTTAAATACATTTAAAAAATATTTTAATTTCTAATTTTTTATGTTAATGCAATTATCTAGGTCTGCTATCATGGAGAAAATTGCCAGCAGAGATCGTTTGCCTTAATTATGGCTTTAATTAGAGGAGATAGCGAAGGGGTGAGGGTTAGGGGTTTAGATTCCCCGAAATTTAAGTGACTAACACACGCACACTAAAAAAGTTCTTTTGATCTCTCTTCCCTATAAACTTCCCAATCAAGAGAAAATTCTGGATACATTATTGGTTTCAATTAAATACATTCAATTTTTCCATTGAAACATGGTAATTACAGGCAGGAATGTGGAAATGACATTCGTAAACACAATAATAATCAGGTCTTCGAACGGAACCGAAAACCGGAAAAAACTTATTTTGGTCTGAACGAAAATCAGAACCAAACCGAAAAAAATATCGGTTTATTTCGATTCGATATATCTTCAGTCATTTTGTAACCAACTTATCAATATTGTATACTGTGACCACTATACTGTAACCAACTTACTAGTTAAAAAAAGAAAAAAATCTTCTAAATTTTGATAGAATTACATTTTTTGTTTATGATAGAATTATATTTTTAGTAAAAATAAGATTATACATAAAACAAAATTATTTATTCGGAACTGAACCAAAACCCGAAAAGTCTAAAAATATCCCTTACTTTAAAATTTTGCTCAAAAGTCATTTTCATGTTTTCTGAAAGCTTTGGTAATGACATTTTTAAAAGTTCAGCCTATTTAAGACTAAATTATAACAATTAAAATCTAGTGTAATATTTACTTCGGGAAATTACTCCAAAAGCTCTTTATAAATTTTACAACCAATTTAAATTTATTAATTACGTACTTCAGTAATAATGAACTTGGTAATGACACATAATAAATACACTCGCTATATGGCTGGAAAAAAATAAAAGAAGGAAAAAGTTTGGAAAAAAATATTATACACCTTGCTAATGACAGTTACCTCTAGGGACTTTTTTATATTTAAATTAGTGCCTAGTTTAGTTCTTGTATAGAATTGTTGCGAAAATTATTGAACATCTATGACAGACATGCTTAAATGACATTTTTTAGCCAGGGACATACAATTTAATATATGAGAATGACCCTTAAACGCAGTTCCCATCAGAACATGGAAAGTTAAGTAGCACCGGCTTTATCCATTTCCTGGGGGGGGGGGTAAACAACTATCTCGACTGAGTCTGCTGTGGACTACATACTCTAAAGGTATCTGGTTCACATAAACTCTAAAGCGGTTTCAATATCCTCCATGTTTAAACGATACTTCTGGGAATGCCAGTCTGGGTGCTAGGTCTCTCATCTGGAATTAGTTCAAAATTAAGAGACCACTTATAGGGGGAATTTTAGTCTGTCTACTAGGTGACTCCACAGTGAAATGACCAACATCTCCGTCGTAGCGGTCAAGCCTGTAGTCAGTAGCTGACACGACCATCGTAAAGAAAAATCATTTTGATTAAAATAAAAGAAATGTTTTAATAATTCCATTTCGCCCAATTTAAAAAACTGGATGAATTGCAATAAAGTAAAAAAAGCATAGAGGACGTATACACTCGGTTGTGGGAAAATGTATGTACGAATAATAAAATTTATGGTTATTATAATATAATTTTAATAATTAATTTCATATTCATATGCAACCGAACATACATAGACACTTTAACAAACTAGTAATCTAAAAATTGAAACCAATTCTCACACCCATATGATTTTTAGTGTACTGAAGTACTTGCTGACAGCGTAATTGTTCAATTTAAATTGTTCAATCATTTTCACTACTTTTAGCAGTATAAAAATATAAGACACTTCTATAATATTTTCATTTCAGACCCAGTTTACATAAATATGTTTAGATGACTAATTTAAGTACATGTTAGTAATCAGGATAATCGATGAACGTTTACTCAAATGAACTGGTCAGAATTTTTAAACAATTTATTTTTGTTTTGTTTAAACAAAAAAATTCAGCTCTCGACCTCTTCAGGTCGAGAGCTGAAATTTTTTTATGGTATCACAAGAATTATTTTTTAATTATTATTTTAATTATTTTGCTTTACTATTATTTGCATGGTAGCGATATGGCAAGTTCTTACCCTGTCTCTGATCATATGTACAATGTTCACTTGCAGTCTTGACAAAATACTACATGTATGCATAGAGATTTAGCAGAAAATCCCCCCTCCCCCAAAAGATCTAGATAAAATTAATACACGTATATAGGTTGTCCGTATAACTGCTTACCTACCCTTTATTTTCGTAGATATTTGGCACAGACATAAACTTCGAACTAGTATAATGTTTAAATCGATGATTGTTATAGCACTCTATACAGACAAATTAAATAAAAAACTATTTTTTTTAATCTTTCCTCAGTATTCATAGTTATGTAACTAAAAGTTTGTTCTTACAATAAGATCTAAAGCCAAAAATAGTTTCATCTTTACGCGACACATACGGGACAAAATTTCAGTTTTACTATAACAAGAATATTTATGCCATTTGAAACTTTCTTGCAATATAAATGTGTATCTGTAACGAACGTTTTGAAAATAAAGGCCAGAAAAAGAGCCTTTGAAGCTATGTGATCCACAAATAACATTATACATATGGAGAACCAATACCCAAGTACTAAAAGAGAATTAAAAAGTGTAAGAATATTACAAGAATGTGGTATCACAAAACTCACCACACCCCATTTCGTGTAATGAAATGCTTAAAATATTTCTGAATGGGAAATGAGCTAATTGAAAATCTTGTTCATGAACGAAGCAAAATTTTGCAATCCTATTGTGAAAAAAATTTACCTTGTTATACTCTATCACCCCTTAAAGCTTGGCGTGTTAGTTTAGAAACATACAAAAAAAGTATATATCTCTTATTGTAATACGTACAACTACAATGTATAACATTTATCTGTTTGTATAATAGAGGAGAGAAAAGTGGTAAATACAGCTTCTTGCTAGGCGTATCCTTTACTGGGTGATTTAATTCTCTGTAATCATCTTGTACCACTTTCTCGTTTAAAATAATCGAATCACTTCTATTGGGACTTTATTTACCTATTATTTGTTTGACATTCGTTTCGTAATAAAATACGTCTTTTGTTACCCTGAATACCTCACGAAAAAACTATTGATCATGAAGGCCCATTCATGCTACTCTTGCACCAGTTATCTAACTCATTTCGTTAACATTTCAAGGCCTCTGCTTCTATTACTGGGCACGTACTCAATGCCACGATTTAGAAAGCTGCCTGCGGTTGTTACTGATAAATAGCTTGTTCGAAATACATAGCGAGACGCGCAAAATGCAAACTTGAACGGCTTCTTACGCGTTTGATTTCAGATTAAAAATTATTTTGAGAAAATATAACGTAATTAACAAACAATATACAACTAAACTGCAACTTAATTGAACAATACAACAAAAGTTTGGCTTTTTTACTTGTCTTGATAGAACAGGGAACATCTCGACAAGTAAAAGGAAACAGTACTTGCAAAAGATTTAGCATCGTGCACTTTATTTAAGAATAGCGATAGAAATGATATTTCTTTCTTCCATGGAAAATACACTCATTATAGCTCACATAAAAACCAAAAGGGATTAATTATGTATAAATTCAAGGACTATAATTAAACTTTTACAAATCTCTATGACATTTTTAGCAGTATGTCTGTTTGGTGCACATTAAAAAGAATCTACTGAATTCATCACCTTAAAATTTGGTGTATCAGAAAACAAGCCATTTGATAAAAATGAAAAGCCATTTTCATTTTGGCTAAAAAAATAAACAAAAAATAAAATAAAATAATTTTTTTTTTTACTAAGACACACTTTTAAAACCTAAAAATTTTAAGAACACATTTTTCTTTACTTTCAAAATTCTTTCACTCACATCTCTAATGCTTAGTATTAAAAAAAATAGCTAAAAAATTTTGGAAAGTTTCTATTATTTACCTAAAGTATGCATTTAGAAAAGTATACCAAATCATAAAAAACAAACATTTTGATAAAAAGGAAAAAATCTGAGTGCGTATTAATTATGCTAAAAAGCAAGCTCCCTTTAAATACGGGAGTGAAATATTGTTCCTTTATATTTTTAAATACCGTATTTTGAGAGTTTATGTATTTCTAAAGCGACATAAATTATACATGTATGGAATCGTCTCAGTCTGCTCCATTTTTTAGGCTAATAATTGAAATTTCGAAAACTTGGATCACTTTATGTTCCCTAGCTCTTAAAATCATAGCATGATTTTTTCTTTGATACACTAATACTATTAAAAAAAGAAAAAGTGTTAAACTGAAAGTTAAACTGGCCTTAAGTTGTCATACATTTTCTCTAGAATAAGAAAGACATTGGTTTAGTTATAGTAAAATTGTCACTTTAAAGGATTTTAAATATTATTTTGTTTCAAACTGTGTTTATTTTCAAACAATTAAATTAAAAAAACTTTATAAGCAATACCTATTAATTAAAAAAGAAATATGTAAGAAAACTAACAAAATTAAAGCGTAACATTTAGCTGGCTGCTAGATTCCAAATTAAATTTCATTTACAGATAAGAATTTTAAGACTTTTAAGAAACCTAATTATTGTATTTTAATCTTTGTTATGTAAAGATATTAAACAATTAAACAATTGGTATGTAAATGTTTAAACATTCCATTATTAATTTACTGTATACTTGTTTTATAATATATGAAATGTAACGTTCGGTTCAATAAAAGTATTCCATCGGTTTATGCAGCTGAAAAATATATTTTAGAAACCTTGTATGCCTTTGTTTTCTTTTTCTATGTAGCTTTAGATACGTATTTTTTGTAATTTCCAGTTTTTGTATAGTGAAGCAGAGAGATGCAAACATTCTCCCCAAAATTTGTGAACATTCTCCGCTTCATAAAATGCAACATGCTTTTTTGTAATTTTTAAAAGATTATATTGTTTGTATTTATGCATATATGAAATACTAATGCTATATCTTATGTTTCCCCGTTAAATCATCCGCATAAATAAAAAAAAATCACCTTAAATTAGTTCATACCATTTTCTATGAAGAGTATTCTATCGTAAGCTTCTGTAAATTACATTAACTTTCTTTTGTTTGAAAAATAACAACATCTAAAAAACCATATTACGGAATTCTATTCTACATATCCTTGAAACGAACTACGTACGTTAAATACACTGTTAAAAAATAGCAATAACATACTTAAATTTGGTGTAAGCCCAAAGCATATTTACGGAAGTAAGAATAGGGTCAGACAGTCAAGCGGTAGACCAAAGATATAGATACTTTGTAAAGTATTATAAAAAGGTGTGTTTAGTTACCATTAGCTTTGAAACGGTAAAATATAAGCTCGATTTCGAATCCTTCCCTAAAGTGAAAGTGTCTGGTATTAACTGAATAAGCGGAAAGATGAGAAAAAATGCTTTGAGTGAAAGTTCTTTCTCGCGTGTGTTCAGCCATCACAAAACAAATGATGGAGCAATTCATTTTTATAGAGTCAACCAGTTTCATTGAGGCTACGCCCTCTTTATTACCCAGTAACCTAGACAATCATTAAACCTTTCGGAGCACGAGCCAGGTGGAGTCCGGGAGGAATGAGACTAAAAGGTTAAAGTATTCAAATTTAAATCATATTTAGACCGATACCCTCGAAATTCATGTATCCTTACCGCTGATTTATGAAGAGAAAACTAACACTGGAGTAAGCTTTCAAGGGATTTATAAACACATGGTGTCCTTTTTTTTACCTCGAATCATTGAAGATGACTAATCCTAGGAACGTCTTCAAAAAACAACATTGAAATTCAAGTCGTTTTTAGGGGCAAAATTAGTTATTCATGTGTGCTGACTGCTGATCAAACCGGAAAGACTGTGGCTGAAATTTATTGTTGGATGAAAGTTTATAACAGCGTACCCCAGAAAGTCCTCTATAAATTTACAAAATTATAGAGACGGCTCGCAATGTAGTATCTTTATGCAACAGTTAATAATTATACTTTAAAAGAAGCGTCAAAGAATCAGTGAAATTTCCGGCTACATTTTTGGAAATTAATATTATTTTCGGTGAAAGTACTATCCTACAATTGATAGACAAAAAACTGTGCTTCATTTTGAATGATGCTATTTTCGGAAAACAAATCCATACTTAATGAGCCCCTGTTAAGGAGTATGACTGGTGCTACTGACCATAAACAATATTTGCAACGAGATACACAGTATAATACAGTCTATTCCCACTAACTTAAACTAGTAAAAATATAAAGATGTTCCCCCCTTTTATATAAAACTTTTTGTGGAAATTTGAATTGACAATATATATATACAGGGTGATTATAATTAAAGTTCCACTTTAAAACGATCAGAAAAGGAAAACTACTGGACCAAATGTTATCCAGCTTGGTAATTGTGTAAAGGTGGTCATGGAATTTATTATCCGCGGAAAAAAAATTGAGAAATTCTACACTAGGGGCAAGGACATATTTAAGGGGGGGGGGTCCAGGGGTCAGACACCCCCCTGGACCCTCCCCCCCTAAAATACGTGTTTGCCCTTGGTGTTGAATTTTTGAACTTTTTTCCTGCTGATAATAAATTCCATGCCCACCTTTACACAATTACCTGGTTTGATAACATTTGGTCCAGTAGTTTTTCTTTTCTGGTCGTTTTAAAGTGGAACTTTAATTATAATCACCCTGTATATATATGCACTTACGTCGATTTATGAACGATTTATTTACAATTTATAATTGATTTATAATCGATTTATAAGAAGAAATGCAATGAAAGAAAAGATTATGACTCAATTAATTTTTCTAATGGAAATTTGTAGGGCATATACAGTTGATTTATGATAACACCAGGTAAGAACATTGTAATTTTGATGTACAACGGTTAAAGGAAAAAAATAACTTTCGCATCTACTAACCTTGTATCAAAGTGAATGGGATTTTATTTTGGATTTATACTGGATCCCTCACTATCCCTGTTTCCCCCTTTTTCAAACCTTCGGGAAGATAACCTTTATTTAAAATTGAGTTCGACAAGATGACGTATGTAGTCTATTTCTATGCAAGCGTTTCCATTATTTAGTATTTACAGAGGAAATGCGAGACTTTAGGTCAACTTGGTCCAAAATATTCCTTTTGAATTTTTTTCCAGCACAAAATTACAAAAAAAATTTTTTAATACGTTAGAAACATTTTTGTGTGCCCTCCTTGAAAATAAAAAATAGGGGAAAGTATATACACTCAAAAGAAAAACTGGGGGAAAGATTTACCTTCGTGTTGTGTTATTTATGTCCTTGTTCTTTTATAGTTATATTCTCGTTTCTTATTTTATTATTATTATTTGTTTCTATATTTTTTATTCATTTTGTTCTTTCATTTTTATTTCAATTATTTTAACTTATTCTCTTTTTGCCATGTTTTTCTCACCCCCTCGTTCTCTTTTATTTTTTCTGGCTTCTCACATTTTCTTTCTTCGGAATGGCAACTTGTCCGTGTTTTTTACTTTCAGTTCCAAACTTCCTGCATGTGTGGATAGAGCATGTGTATTGCAAGCTTTTTTGCAACGGAAGAAAGATGGACCCTTTGTACCACCCGAAATAATTGTTTTCGTCGTGCGGTATCTTTTTTTGTATGTTATTTCACCAAGTTTACCTTTAAACACGAGTTTTTGGTTCAGTGTTTTTGCTACTTGTATGTATAATTACGTAATGCAAGAGCAGTTCGAGGTCCCAGACAGCACAGCAAACTTGCATCAAACTTGCAGCAAGCTTGATTTATCAAGTCAATAAACTTGAATTAAGCTTGAAAATTTCAAGCGTGTAAGCATAATGCAAGCTTGAATCAAGTGTTCTAGTTTACACTTACCCAGCTTGCATTAAGCTTGGCATATTTCAAGCTTAAAAAATTTTCATTTTTTTTTCTAAATACGGCGAATTTTTTTCGGCGAACTCGGCCCACATATTTTATTTTTCCACGCATTTTCCCATCTACGCGGAAATTTCAAGTTATTTTAATCTGTTACCATCAAGCGTCCGTGGCTGGGATCGAACTCGGTATGTAAGGGTTGGGAAGTCAGCATCCTAACCACTCGGCCAACCTGGGTTGCGCTGACATGACTAAAGTTTGAAGTGGCTGTTATGGTTATCACGCCGTTTTCCGGCACGATCGATCAGTGGCCGATGTGTTGATCTGTTTCTTTTATTTTTCCATGGGATGAATCAAAATTAAAATAATGTGTGATTTATAGACTCTACTAATAGGAAAATAAGCATAATATAAACTTAAAAGCAGCACACGTTTTAAAACTTTCAATATCGCGACACTCATGTTGGGCAATACTGGCCAAAATCGAGACAAACGACTGATTTTGAAATCAATTTTGTAGTATAATTGTATTTTATTTTGAAGAATTTCAATATTTGTAAATATAGAATCTTTTTGAAGTAAAACTTCTTTAGTGGCGACTAGGGAGTAACTCAGATTTTTTTTCTGACGGAAGTAACGCTCAATAAAGGAAGTGACGCGAAAAAGAAGAACCACTGAAAATCCACCTTTCAACAGTCATGAGCGTATCTTCATCAGACATCAATCTTAATTTATACATGAATAAGCGTTTTGAAGGTACATCCAACATAATATTTTACATGTAATCCCAACCTCACAGGAGGTTCTCGATAATCCTTATTTTTAGATGAATAATATACAATACATGGTTTTGGAAAATCACAAAGAAATGGAACCTGCCTGCAATCGAACCGGAACAGTCAGGGACTGATTTACGGCGGGGCATTCGGGGCACGTGCCCTGGGACCCCGATTTTTAGGACCCCCCAAAACTTCCTTTGATCTAATCATAATAGCTACTAAAATTATATCTAAAGAGAAAAATTTCTGATTACTTCATTTCATCACAAATATTCAAAATTTTTAATTTATAACTTGTAACGCTAAAAATTATGCATTCGATTCGACATTCGATAAATCCGATATTCGCAAATTCGTCCGGACACCTCAGCATGCTCCTCCGTTTATCTTTTCAAAGGTGTGTGTCGGCTGTAAATACCCATAAAAACATTTCAAAATCGTAAAATTCATATAAGTGGTATCTATCGTGACATTTTACTGATTTGTAAATGTTTACGTATGGTTAACTTAGGAATGATAATTGGTTTTAACTTAATTTAATTAAGTATAATTCTGCGGAAAATTTTTGTGCAGGCGCCCCCAAAACTATTTGTGCCCTGGGATTCCAAGTGTGCATATCGGTCTCCGGGAACAGTAGATGGAAACGTCAGTTTAAGTACACTTTTCCTGGATTCTAACCCAACTTTCAGACAGAACAAGGGGGTGGAACACCACAATTAAAGGGACAGTGGCTGCAAACGAACCTAAACAGCAGAAGGAAATTTTCGTTTAAGAACACTGTTGGAGGATCATATTTCGATCCCACAAAGGTAAATTTATGGGAGGGGACACTTCTCTTAGAAAGTTGGATAACGCCGTAGTTGCAAACAGATGGCGCTACGCACACTGGGTGACTGCGCATCTTCTGCTTCTGCTCATCTCAGGTTGTTTATATTTCCATCGAGGCGAAGTAAATGGAGATCGTTAAATTAGCAGAACTTTAAAAAATTAAATACAT
Source organism: Cheiracanthium punctorium (assembly GCA_038373885.1). Taxonomy (NCBI): domain Eukaryota; kingdom Metazoa; phylum Arthropoda; class Arachnida; order Araneae; family Cheiracanthiidae; genus Cheiracanthium; species Cheiracanthium punctorium. The sequence continues at coordinate 314,277 of JAWZYV010012441.1, forward strand.
AAACTTAAGAACGTGATATATAGTAATTACTCGCTTCAGATGTGTTTTAATTACATAATTGTCTTAGAATACTATTAGATAATATTTCGTAATGATTATAGGCAATAGTTTCGAAGCGAAGTGATATTATTATTTGTCAATTGCCAGTTACAATATCACATTGCCCAGTTACAATATCGCATTGCCCAGTTACAATATCGCATTGACTGGAAAAGTCATGTCTAGCGTATGAGACGCGAGAGACTACTACTTCTACTACGCTTTTACATGCAGTAGGCATGCAGTACTTCTACTACATGCCAAAAGGCAAACCAGACCATGGCAGACCCAGGAAACGGTGGTTTGACCAGGAAGCCTGAATAGGCTTTTTGCCCAATCCTTGAGAATGATGATCATGGTGATGATGCATAATGCAAGCTGCTTTTTATCCCCTTAAGCCTCGCTCCCGTCAAAATCACGGACTAAGCTTTTCCCTCAATTTCTCGTGCCCGTCATATTTCTGGGCCATAGTGTTCAAATGTTATGCGCCAGAAAGATAAGAGCATTTTAATTCTTAAGCACGGATTTTTTAAATCTCATTTTACGCAACAGATGACAATACAACACTATGGCAATAGTGTTCTTATGGGGCAATATATGTTCCTTCAATTAAATTAACTAAAACCAAATGCTGTAAGGCATGTATAACAAATTTTATACAGTGCAACCCAAAGAAATTTCGAAATTTGCCAGGAAATAAAAAAAAAAGAAAATCTTATGTTTTTGTAATAGTAAGCACAAAATTTTATGGTATCATTCAAACAGTATAAACATTTAATTTCATATAACTGACTTTAATATAACTAATTTTATACTGGATTCGTAGATTTGCATTAAGACAACAGAAAGGTAGGCAGCCTATTAATTAATATAAATAAATTGTACTATACCCCTTGAATTCATTAAAATAAAATAAAAATACGAAACTACACACTACTTTTTTTCTAATTGACGCTCGGAAAAAAGTGATTAATATTCTTCAATAAAAACTCTCTATAATTCTGTACGTTAAATTTGTCTTTCTAGATGTTACTTAGGTTTGAATCTTTTTTTTTTTTTCGTACTGTTACAATAATTATTCATCGGATAATTCGATATCTTTGTAAACATAGTAAAATTACTTTAACATATATTCTGAGTTAGCGGTATTTATATATGCATAGCTAGCATTAACTGGCGAAATCCTTATATTATGACACTGATAAATGAAAATAGAAATGTATTAAAGAATTAAACTACGTATAAAATTAATGATTTATTTTATTCCACGTGATTTGCTCTGCTATAAAATTACAGTTTTAAAAACTATGAATATGTTAATTTAATAATAAAGTGATAAAAATTATTAAAAAAATAAAAATGTTCTATAACGTCTAAGTCATGAGATGATTTTTTTTATAGAGTGTAATATTTACTAGAATTAGTTGTTCATAATATCTAGTAAATTATTTAAATAAATTCTCACTCTATGGTAAAGTCCATTAAAAATGGCACAAAATGGATTTGTGATCAATGGGCAATATACTTTTTAAGTTTTTCCCTTTCATAATATATATCATCCTCCTAAAAATTAAAATAATCAAAATTAGCAATGTATTTTTAATGAGTGCAATATTTAATAGAAGTCGTTATTCGCATTATATAATGAGAAATTTTGCTGCAAGCTCCTTTCTGCCATATAAATAATTCTCCAAAAGGGAAAACGCAATAGTAAAAGAGAATATTTCTAAAGCAGTGTAATATCTGTTAGAAATTATTATTAAAAATAACGAGAGATTTTTAATGAGAAGAAAGTTTCGAAAAATTCATTTTCTGAAACTTCTCACTCTAATGAACTAAAAAAAAGACATTGCTGAATTTCCTCGAAGCAAGAAAATATCAACTAAAAAATTGCCGACACTTTATAATACTTTTTTTCTTTAAAACTCTATTTCTACAAAAATTTCTACTCTCTCAAATAGAAAAAAAAGCATTGCTAAAGCATATTGGAAACAATAGTCGGAAACATCGTGATAGAAAATTTTTATTGAAATTACATTTCTACGATACATTTCATTTTATGGAGTATAAAAATAAAGGTCTCGAAACCATGACTTTTTATGATCGGTACTAAAGGAATTTGGAAGCGAAAACCCATATTGGGCCTCAAAGCCTCTGCGCACTGAGGCAAGACTCTTATGACTTTTCCTGGTTCAAGTAGCAACGTTACTGACCTGGTTTAGTTATGTGTGAGGGGGCGTTCATCTTATTTTTATTGTCCACCTTTGGATTTAATGAATTACTTTCGAATCCCCAAAAAGATAACTCTACTTACTCATCGGAGACAATCACACACACACACATATATATTCCTCCTTCCCCCTTTTTTTTTAAAGAAAAGATTTTCAAAACAATTGCTTCATTCTATCATTAAGGTATGATAGTTTCTGTCCATCCTTGGTAGTACACTGCGTAAAAAAAGTAGAAGGTCATTTGGATTTTTTTAGAAAAATAAGGAACCTTTTATTTTTACTGAATTATTTTTGTAAGCAACATTTTACAGATCATTTAATAAGAAAATATCAATATCATAACCATGATATTCAAAAATAAAACATTAATGACAACAGAAATAATTTCTACCATTTGAAACTCTGTAAAAAATGTAGAAGGACAGTAACCCAATGAATAAAATACAAGTTTTGTTAGTAAGGAATACTCTTCCCATTAGATTTTATAATTTCGAATATTCTATTTGGCAGTGAATCATACAAGGATTGGATGTCTGTTTGGCAAAAATGATCCCATGAGCCATTCAATGCTTCTCGAAGCCCAGTGATGGATTCAAACTGTTTTCCACCAGCATATGCACGACGGACAAGCATTGCCCAGATGTTTTCTACTATCTTAAGATCAGGGCTTTTAGCTGGCCAGGGTAAAACCTGCATATTATTTGAAACGAACCAGTTTTTAACTCCATTAGCGGTGTGAATGGAGGCTCCGTCTTGTTGAAAGATCCACTCTTCTCCTCCTAATTCGGAGCCATAAGGAAGAAGATCAGAATTTAGCAGCTGAATATAGTCTGTATGCTTCTGCCTACCACTCAGAAAGACCAGACTTGCTCTTCCTCCATATCCAACTGCTAACCAGACGATCAAACTTCCTCCCCCCCATTTGTAGAGTTGAATAAACTTGTTCTTCGTTCTTCATACAATGCCAGTAGTACTGGTATCCATCTGGACCGTCTAAATTTGAATTTCTTCTCATCTGAAAATATCACAGAAGTCCATTCTGTAGTCCATGACATGTGTTCCTTAGCCCAAGATAAACGGTTATCATTATGTGTTTGTTTCCACTTTGGATGATGCTGCCGCTTTTTGAAAATGAATTTTTTGGATCTTATAATGTAGTTGTTAACTGTTTGCCTTGACACATAAGTAAGTCCTGCTTGAATTCGAGCCTTTGCAATACTTCCATTGCACTTTTTAAGCTCGTGAGCAACTTTTCTTTCATCGCGAGTCGTTAACTTTTTAGGTCTGCCAGTCTTCTTTCTCTTTCCGTTTCTGTCTAGATTTCTGATAAAGTTAGGAACTGTATTGGGACTGACGTGCAGTATACGAGCAATCTCTCTAACACCTTTACCACCATTTTGATATATATATATATATACATATTATCTTGAATGGTAGTGTACCTTGGACCAGTCCGAGGTACTCCCGAAATAGATCATTTTTGCCAAAATGGGATAACTTTTGCCAAACAGACATCCAATCTTTGCATGATTCACTGCCTAATAGTATATTCGAAATTATAAAATCTAATGGGAAGAGTATTCCTTACTAACATAGCTTGTATTTTATTCATTGGGTTACTGTCCTTCTACTTCTTTTACAGAGTTTCAAATAGTAGAAATTATTTCTGTTGTCATTAATGTTTTATTTTTGAATATCATGGTTATGATATTGATATTTTCTTATTAAATGATCTGTAAAATGTTGCTTACAAAAAAAAAAAAAAAAAAATCCGTAAAAATAAAAGGTTCCTTATTTTTCTAAAAAAATCCAAATGTCCTTCTACTTTTTTTAAGCAGTGTATTAAAGACAAGAAAGATGAATCACGTCAAACATATTGATTATGAAACAATTTCCAAAACAAACATATTATTTATAGACACTAACTTCATATACAGACACTAAAGACTTTCAAAACAATTGCTGCTTTTCAGCCATAAAAGTGTAATGGTTTCTGTACAGTGTTAAAATAAAGACAAGAAAGACGAATTACTTCAGACTTATCGATTATGAAACAACTTCCAGCACAAACGTATTATTTTACTGACGCTATTTCATGAGTAACGTGATAATTAGAAAAAATAGACAGCGTCACTTAAGTAAATTGAATTAACGCTCACAGAGCGTGATCTGTGAAATACTTTTATGTACTGTTGCAAAAACTGTTAGTTCTCCTCGCAGTTTCTTCAATAGAGAAGTTTCTGCCGTGACTATCATAACCGTAATCAAATTTCTTTTACGCCTATTTATGGTAGTTAAAGCTTAGACAGACAAACAACGTACAAACATGTAGGCATTACGAAGTCAAACATTTTTCGAACATCGTGGAAAGTGGTGACCAAATATGTGAACTCTTAATTCTTTGAAGTAAAGCATCCTTGAAGCGTAGTTTAACACTTTCAGACCGGATTAAATAACTTCTCTGTGAAAGGAATATTTTTTCTTTTGATAATAGAGATTAAATTTGTTATTAAAAGAAATAAAAAATAAAAAATCCTAATTATTAAAAAAATTATTAAATTTTCGAGGTTAAATTTGGTTCTTCTTTATGTGCACAAAATAGGACATCCATCCTGTACGATAGTACGAGTAATTGTTTTGTCTTCATTTAAAGACGCAAGGTCTGAAAGGATAAAACAATTATCACAGAATTTTATGTATCAAATTCCTTCTCTGAACCCCAGACAAAGAGTTGTCACTGCTATTTTTGAGGGTGAACGTGATATTAGAAATCTCAGAAAAGATCTCGTTTAATTGAAATAAATACTTCAACCAATTAAAATCCTTAAAAAAAACTTCAACCAATTGTTGCATATAGACGGAATTGCTTTGTCGTAATCGCGTGAAAGAACTATATACGGTATACAAACCATTTTTAGTAGGGAATATACTATAGAAAATATAATTTTTGTATAAGGATTTTCTGGAGATCAAAACACATTCACGATAGTTAAAGTTCGGCGACACAGCGAGTCAGGTAAATCGAGCTCATGCGCATTTTTAAAATTCGAGGGAAAATATTAAGACATCATACATTTTTTTTCTAATTAAATTAGAGATAAACTGGCTTTAAAACATTGTGTAACTATACTGTTTCAGAGGAGTATGAGGAATGAAGATTTTATAAAGAGAAAGAGGTGGTAATATGGAACTGAACTTTTATTTGATGTGCGAATGGCACTTAAAATATTGGGTGGTCTTCTATGGTAATCGACAATTGTTTAAATTAGTTAAGTGGCTTCAATTTCTATTTTGCGTCTATTCATAGTCGAAATAATCAAAATTAATTTTTGTGAAAAATTCAAAATGGTATCTCGGATTTGAGGTGAGTGTTATATAAAAACCTCTATAAGTTGTTCATGTTTAAAAAAATCCCATGAAAATCACTCTATCACCATAGAAAAATTATTATCAATAAAAAGTTAACACAGTTTTGTGAACCAATGCAAGGAGACGATTAGACAGAGGACAATTTCAACATGAAAACACACAGGCAACTGAATCACCCATGCACATTATCATTTACTATCAAATTATGAAGGAGTTCCGTATTACCATCTTTACCTCTATATTTAAAGTGAAGTTGACATGTGGTTAACTGCATTATTTTAAATGCTACAATTTCTGCCAGGTAAAATACGAATAACTCTATAAAACATCCCAGGAGAATTTTGAGATGTGTAACTTCGAGAGCAATATGCTCATCCAGTTCATGGGAATATAGTATCAGGTTGTATAGAAAGTTTTCCGCCATATCTGCCTGAAAAACTAACTTCTAACTCCTTAGATAACTGTTTTTGAACTTTCGGTACCAAACATGCACCGTGTCACATGATACAACAATAGTACTTAAAGCTGTACTCGTAATTCGTTGTATTATGTAGCTGACTTTTTGCAACACAACTGGAAGTAAATGATGGTTAATCCTCTAGAGTGATAGTTGCATTTGAGACACCTTATACTTAATGATAACTATATTTTTTACAGATTTCACAACACAGTGTTATAAAGTAAACCTCTTTCTTTCAAATGCCAAAAATCGTTTGACAAAATATGAGCAAATACGCCAACGAGAACTGTGTGCTGACGATGTTTGCGGTGGCGGGAAACTTTCGTTACAACCTAATATATACAAGCATGATGAATAATAAGTTAGTCCCAAAATCAAATTCTACATCAGAAAACTTTTTTAGAGGTATTTAGGATTTAGGATGAAAGATTAAGGAACACAATGGTCATTTCAAAGTAAAAATTTGATTTTGGAATACGGAAAATAAGTAACTGATATACCCAAGAATAAGAATAAAACACGGTGAATGAGAACAGTAGTTAGCCTTATTTAGGAGAACTTACACGCGTTGAACATTTCAGCGTCAGAGCTTAAAATAAAAATAGGCTACTTTTTTATAATTAAATAATTAAGATTTTTGTAATTTGTTCATATTTACATGGGCTCGATTTATATTTCATTCCTGAAGTAGAGCGGGGAAAAAAACTTACACTTTTGGTAACTTGTGTGATTTTATTTTTACACTTATTTATTTAATAAAGAATGGCTACTTTAAAAAATATTTAACACCAGTCTTATGGGTGTTTAACAGTTACAATAACTCACAGTTTAAAAAAATATATAACCATTGGTTGAACTTGAAAAAAATGATGATTGTACAACCATACTATAAAATGAATGTAAAGAATTTAATAAAAACTAAGTGAGAAATGGTGTATGCAATACACTATTGCAATAATTAAAATCATTTGTATTGTGCGTTAAATATTATTATTATTTTTTAAATTCTGGAATATATACCCTTCAGATTTCCTGAGTATCTCCGTAAAATCACAGTAAACAGAACACTTTTTTTCTCTCAATTAATAACCAAGATTCTAAAAAAAGACCGAACCTACACTTAAAAGAATGACATAACCTCTAACATTCTCTAACCCAAACAATAGAAAACATCGTAAAATTTGAAGAGGCTTAAAAGAATAATGCTTTATATTTCATGTCCCGAATACGTCTCAAACGCCATTTTAACCTTTTGTATTTGAAGATGTTGAAGTGAAGTGGAATCCACCAATAAAATATTTCTGTTTAGCGATTTTTTTCTATATAAAGCATATTTTTAAAAAACATTTTCTGTGTTTTTATGCTGTCTAAAATTCTCAAACAGCCGTAAGATTTTTAATTTAACATGTCAATTTACAAGAAAAATACAGAATTTTGCCAGAAAATCTACGTAAAAATACCAAGATTTTTGTCACCTGCCAGAGAGGAACTATTCCCCTTATACTTTACTATACATATATATATATATATATATATAAAGTATTTCTTGAAGTTTTTATTAAGTATTTCTTGAAATAAAGTATTATATAAAATACTCACGTTTTTTTTTTCGTGCTTGGGGATTGCAGTTTACATTAGAGGAAAAGTTGTAAAAACGGGCACAGGTGTAAGCATGGGCACCCCTCCCCAAGTGGATATAGGAGTTGCTGAAGACTGGCGACCAAAACTGTACATGGTGTCACTAATTGAAATATTATAGTACAGAGCAGTTGAAACCATTTTTTCAAGTAATGTGGATGCAGCGTCAGTTATTGTATTCACTAGTGTTTGTTCTGGACTTCAAACTTGAGACAGGCATTTGAAATCGCTTTCTTTTCATGCTCTTATGGTTAGTTTAAAATAATTTCACAGTGACAGAGGCGTAGCCAGAAATTTTTCATGGGGGGGGGTTACGACTATTACAACTCATATATATGTATGCGTGTGTGTGATAATGTAGTGAAGAATATACATTTTGTACGGCAAAAATTTCTCATGGGGGGTTATGACCCCCCTAATCCCCCCCCCCTTGGCTACGCCCCTGCACAGTGATATAAAAAAAGCGGAGATTTTGATCTAGTTTTAGAAGCACGCCTTTAGGTTACATGTGATAGTAGCTTTTTTTTTTGTGAGGCTGGTGCCATAGGTAAGGCTGGTGTAAAAATGGCCTTCTATTTAAAGTGGGAATATCATGATAAAATAAATAAAAACTTTGTGAAAAAATCACACATAAAAGGTTACACCTTTTATGTGTGTTTTTTTTCACAAAGTTTTTATTTATTTTATCTTTTAACACCAGTTTTTTGAGTGTTTAGTTTCATGGAATATCATGATTAAAAATTATTAGGATATACAAGTACATCAGGCTCTATGCGAATCGATGAGCCTGCTGAAACACCGCAATGCAAAGGCGCTGGCAGGATTTATTTCAGGGTGGTGCACCCAAGATATAGGGGAGAGTGGCCTAAAGCGGGAAGGTTAGCGCTAAATATCCAAAAATAGTTGTTTGGGGGCTTTTATCATCAACATGATTGATTTATTTCTTAGAAGGGATCTTAAACTTCAAAACAAAAAAGATTATTGCGTTATTTTACTTATAATAATTGTTTATTATCAAAAATTAAACATGCTTAAAAATACCCACTTTGCCTTACAAGGGGGCCTAAAGCGAGTAAGCCGTTCGGGCAAAGCGGGTAAGTGCAATATACTTTACAAATCTGAGCACATAATAATTTCCTTAAGGATTACTATTGAAAGTTTAGTTGAAATTATAATTATCATTAAAAATAACTTTCATAGAACAATTGTTGACTTATTTTATCAGCCTTATTAAAGGCCTCAATGATATAAATGATTATCACATTAACTTATTTTGATTCGGTGCATTTGTTAATTAAATATAAAGTAATAAATGATTAAATTATTAGATTGGTTAACTGTCAATATCAAAAAATAACCTTTCAAGTTATACTTATGTCATTAATATTCAAAATCTCATTTGGCATGTCGATTAATAAAATAAAAAAATAAAATAAAAAATGACTACATCGTCAGACTAGTTAACTGTCATTATAAAAAATAACTTTTTAAGTTATACTTAACTAATTTAAATTTTATACTTATTTTAAATCAGTCTCAACATATAATGACTTATTCTTGACATAAATCACAAGACTAAGATCCTCTTCCTGAGTAATTAGTACAAGTTTCAAGAGCCCACTCTTGACAGTCTCCACATTGGATCCAATCTACTTTAGGTGGGTCTTCATACAATCCACCACAAACAAGACAAAAATATGCTTTTTCATTTTTTTTCTTCGATACTCTTTGCTTTCTGGTGTAAGAGGGCATCTACCCGGCAGATACCCGCTTTGCCCGAAAGCACATTTTTACTTGAAGAATAATAACCTCAAATAAAAAAATAAAAAAAACCCAGAATCATCAGGGCATTTTATAGGTAGATAGCATCAAAATAATGTAGTAATATTGGCAATAAAAATAATAAGCTGGTTTTTTACTAGTCAAGAAATACATACCTTCAGTTTTTTTAACGAATTCCCCAATTATTTTATTTTGTGTCTTGTTACGGCCAAGGGCAGATTAAAGGGGGTGGGCGGAGAGGGCGAACGCCCCCCCCCGGAGAAGAAAGAAATTAATGTAAAAGATCCTATTTTACTTCCATAAAATGGGTGTATATGTCAAACTTCAAACTAACCCCCCTCTCCGACAAATTTGCAATAATCCGCCACTGGTTACGCCATGTTGCTACACCGGTGGACCGTTGGGATGAAACTCGGGAGGGTTCGGGTACTTACGGCACATGTCGATATTTGCGCATGCGCACTATGCGGCAGCACACGAAGGCCTACCCGCTTTGGGCGACCTACCCGCTTTAGGCCATTCTCCCCTACATATTTATAGACATGTATGTAAACATACACACTGACCCGGACTGGCTAGGTCGGCCTGTCGGCGATCACCGTGGGGCCCCGGAGAGGCCCCCAAAATGGATATTCTACTTTTGGATTATTTATTTCTCTGTAATCTCTCGTCTTTATGCAGTGGAGGACCCCAGGAACCCCGCTGCTCGAGGGGGGCCCCGAAGAGTCCGGATTCCCAAAAGCTCTAAAATAGTTAAATGTGGTTTTTAGGTACGTAAGACTAAATTCCAAATATTACATATCCTAATACTCTATTGCCTTTGGGGCACCTTTTCAATCTGTAGCCGAGGGCACCCCAAAGGATCTAGTCCAGGCCTGCATGCCCCCGCCCACATTCATTTATGGACCCTGGACTCAGGATCAGAGAAAAGTTCCACTCGTTTTTTTTTTTTTTTTTTTAAACATCCGTGTGCTGCATTAAAATTGCCCTGTTATTTCTTACCCATACTCTTTTTAGATTGTAATTTAACCTGAAAATACGGAGAATAAGTGCGGTAACTATTTTCTAAGCCCAAACTAAACTTTATAAATTTATGCTGTTTAAAAATGACAAGAGGTAAGTACCGTATGAATGTATTTAGTTTCATACTAAAAGAGCTAAAGTTTAGGATTACTAGTAATAGTTAATTTTGACTTATCTCATTTAAACAAAACACTTTCACATGAACAAAATCCTATGACAAGAAATTACTTTTATAAGCACTAACATATTGTCAAACTTTATCAAATAAATATTATCACTTCACTAGCAGGACACTGAAATGATAAACTGAACTCTCATCACCGAATTGACGGGTAGACTCAAGCCCTAATTATCGCACGGGTACTTGATTCTGTGAAATAAGCGCTACACTCTAAAAAAAATTCAATGGATTACTAAGAAATATCTTGGAAACAAAGATGCCATGACTCTTCTTAGTATTACTGTTAAAGAAAGCATACATTGACATACATGGCTTTATGTAGTAGTTATACTAAGAAAAGTTGTGGCATCATACTAAAAAAATGATGGAATCCTTGTTTCCTAGAGATTTCTTAGTAATCAACCGATTAAACAAATTTTTTTTTTTTGAGTTTACATTCAGATTTAGGCTCAAAAATTGACTTAGACAAAATACATCCGTATCAGAATGGTGATTCAGACGTAGCACAAAATTTGAAAGGTGCCTTGAGCCGTGACCTTCGCTACTAAGCCTGCTGGCTTAAGGAATACGTCATCCTAAGTAGGTCGATTTAGGTATAAAATGAAAATTTGTAAAATAAAATTAAAATTCTGGTTGCTCATCATCATTTTATCAAATTTATCAGTACTTAAAATCATATCTTCAGAGCAAAAGTTAAAATCAGATATATATAAGTATTAAACATTGGAACTGCAATCACAATTTCTAAATGCATTTTTAGCGTCATATTTAATCCGTAATCAATAATAAATCAAAATAAATGTAAGAAATAAGAAATTTTATAAACTGATGATAAGCAACAATCATAATATTGCTATACATGTTTTAACTTTACGTCTAAATTCGGCCTACATAGGATGACTCAATATTTGAGCCAGCAGGCCTTGTTTGCGAAGGTCACGCTTGAGCACGAAAACGTTCTAGTCAGACACTGGACACTGGATGGGCTGCAACAACAAAAAAAAAAGATAAAAGGTTTATCATAAATATGTTATTATAAATTTTAAGCTACATTTATCTGTAGAGTATCCTAAAATTTCATTGAATAAAAAATATATTCAAAATATTTCACGTATCTTCTGTCCCGAACATTAAGAGGACCACTAATCGTTGACGCAAAGCAGCAAGGTCCAGCCTCATCACTGGATCACCGTACAAGGATCAGTTAACCAAGTCACTTGACAAAAGTTCTCTCAAAAACTTGAGTTTTCCTGTTGTAAGAGGCCGTAATCAGACTCATCAGACTTCAGTGACCCTTCCATTGTGGACAGCGATGATGATATCAACCTAGATATCAACGATGGAGATAAACCACACACGAGCGATGCGACTAGCATATTTTGTAATGGAAGTTCTCTGAAGACACTGGCGGCGAAGTGTGGGTTAAATGTGTTATGTGCCAAACGTAGGGACACTTAAATTTTGCCGGGACTGAAAGATCCAGTTTGGTTTGCGATTTTTGTAAAGATATATCTTTTTTTCTGTAATAGATAAGTTTTATACCTTTTGTATGGTTTTATTCTATTTTAACATTTAAAACTATTTTTTGAGAGGGATACAAAATTTCATTTATTCATTATTCTTTAATATTGAGGAAAAATTTTAAACTTTAAGCTGGAACTACTAAAGCATTGAATGCATTTCATTATACTTTATTTATTTCAAAATATAATTTTTAACAGCTCACAGGCAACAATAACGACCCAATTCGGATTATAATTTTTTTTCATATAAATTATGATTAAATCATATTTCAAAAAATCATAGGAACATACACAAATTTTATTTGCATTTAAATTTGTATACTGCAAGCCCTTCGCAAATAAAATTTGGTCTTATTTGAACCCATAGTTTTGAAAACATTACTTATTATATTAAAAAAAAAGCGAACTTTTAGGTATGTATGCCAAGAGAGGGCAGCTCACGTCCTCAAATGTATCATTTAGAGCTATCTCAGAATTTTCTGCCATAATTTAGATTCACAACAGAAGGTTGGGGACTTCTGAATATTGGTGCTCGTCGGGAACTGTTAGTGACATCGAGAGGACTTTCGGAATCACGGATTTAACGCTATCAAGTATGTTCACGGTGTGGTCTTCAGTGGTAGCTCGGGAAATGAATCCGCCGCCCTTCAGTTACTAGTCTGATGCGTTTAACCAATTAGATTCTGCCAATCTGCGAATTGTCATATTCTTTTTTGTAGTAACGAAACTAAACATTGATGCAGTCCCTATTTAAAAACTCGCTCAATTTTCACCGTAGTGCAATGACATTTTATACCTTGGATCATTGAAGTTTAAGTAAAGGACTGAAACATTGAAGAATAATGTTTTCATTTTGGAAATTTCAGAGTTAAGTAAAAAATAAATACGTCGTCCCGCTCAAAAGTTAAAGACATGGCCCCAGGCTCATATGGATATGTATATGTACAATAAATTTAGAAAAAAATAGCCACCATACATGAGAAATTTTATTTATTTAAAATATTTTTTTTGAAATGATGTAAATAAAAATGTTTTTATATACTAAACCATGAAAAATCCATTATGATACTAAAATGTGTCTCGTGCTACTTATATTTGAGTAATTTGCATTTTCAAAGAGTTACCCGACTCTATCAACGGTTAAATCAAGCAATTTTCGGTTAAAATAGGTGAAATACGCAGCAGAATCACTTCCTGGATAGTAAACAAAAATTTATTTATCTACATAGTGGGAGAAAGGAAAGGAGAGACAGTCAATAACTCGCACTGCCAGAAATGCTCTCGTTCCATTTTTATTGTTAGTGCTGTCACGTAGACAGAACGGCGGAGATTGTTGTCCTGAAAGGCAGACATTAATTGTGCTGAAATTTGAACTTGAACCAACTTTACTATTGCAGCGTGACATAATTCGAGCAAAACATTTGACCGTGCGACCAAAGCATGGCAAAATTTTGGAGATTCTTGTCATGAGAAATGTTATGTCTGTAGGAATTCTATACCGTGTCAGTCAAAATAGCTAGCTGCTTGTTTTTGGAACGCGCGATGTAAGATAACTACAGTTTTGTTCATTGACTTTCTTTGTCACCGGCCTGTGTTTCTATTACACTGCACTTAGGTTTAGTAGTAGTTAGTAGTCTTTGTCAGTAGTTTTCTTTTCTCAGTTGCTGAATTAAGTGATTAATAAGTAAGACATTGTTTTTTAATCTTTGTTTTTAAGATAAAGAAGCGATATTTTACTCACAATAGCAACAATTTTATCTATTTTAAAATAGTATAACAATCAATTAAATATTAATTAGATTCAAGGATTGGAAGCACTGATATGACCAGGAAAGTAGTGAAAGCACAGTTTGTTGTCTTTGATTTCTCTCTCTAAAGGCAATAAATTATACTCTGTCGAAGCCAGTCTGCAGCGATACATTTATTCAGTAATTATAATGCTTGATATTTGGTATTGATATTGGCTTGATATTAGATGGCATCTAACTCATTAATACATAATCGTCTCTTTGTTTTCTGGATTTTAACATAGTAATTTTCACATTCTAATATATTGCTTTTTTATCTCTTAAGTGTATGAGTTAAACTCTGCTTTAATTGAATACATAGGAAAAATAATATACAATATGTTTAATATTGTACCCACAAGGGGATTTAGTTTTTCTTCAAGAGGACCGATTAAAAATCGGGGGAAAGCACTGGATTTTTCAGTTCCTCCACTACAACTTTTGCAGAAATTGCAAATAAAGTTACGTTTGTTCTCTGTTTTCATAATACCAGATTTTTAAATGGCCGTGTCTTTAACATTTAGCAATTACGGGTTACATCTTTCACAACTTTAGCAGCAAGTTTCATTACCTTTTATAAAATAACAGAAAAAAAAGAATTGTTGTACACTGACAGAAATTTAACTCAAACCGCCAGTTAATACCTCCGTAAAGGAAGTACTACAGGTGATAAACTATAGGTTGGCAATTTGAAATCTCAACTATTGACAGAAGATATAGTTGACCTTTTTCTTATAATTATTATCTTCGTATGATAAATATTTTATGATAACTGATAAGTATTTGAGTCTAGCAGGAAAAGAGCACCTTATGTATGCGACTTATTCCACCCAGTGGCGAAGCGAGCAGAACTGGTGCCTGGGGCACAATACAATTTTGGCGCCCTTTCCTCCTGTTGTTTGTCTTAGGGACGATTTTGCGCCCCTCTGCGAGTGGCACCTGGGCCTTGATACACCCCCTTGCAGCTCCCTCACTACACGCTTAAATCTATTGATTAAAACTAACACTTCTTTATTGATTAAATTTCTTATCGGCTGATTTAAATCCTTTTACGCTAAAAAATGCTCATTAAAGACAATAATTTGTTATCTCCTCAATTCCCCTCAATGCTCAGAATTCGCTAGATTCTATTATACTCCATTTTTCACTAAAATCTTGTCTATTTGAGAATTCTGTCTCTCCCCCAGGGAAAATGCGTAGTAAGATATCCTATTACTATCACGTGACCAACGCTGTTAACGGAAAACGGTACATAAACATAGTCACCACAGACAACACAACGCGGGAATCGTATGGCTTGCGGCGAGCATCGAAGAGCAAACATGTCGTTATCAAAATATGAATTAAAAGAGTTTCTAAAGAAGATACCCGATGATACTTTAGAATGGTGATAATTTTATTTTATATCCGAATATCAAATGCATCTTTTTCATATTCAGAGTTGTGAAATAAATTCAACCTAAATGTGGAGAGGATGCTTTCGGTAAAAATTTTGTTTTAATGGACATAGTTTCTTACGATTGGATTATAAAAATCTCGTCGCTCTTGTAAAACAAATGAAGTTATGATATCTTCAGTCAAGTGAGTAAGTAGTATTTAACCTTTTTCATGTAAATAAATTTGGTTGCTGCTTTCATTAAATCTCACAGCTGGTTGAACCATGATTGCATTTATGTATTCTACTGTATTGTGAATTCGTTTTATAACAAGAGACTATAGTGAAATTATATTCTATTTATTAAAAAAAATACTTTTTTATAGTGTATTAAGATATATGTAATGTATTTGCCATGATTTAAAACTTATTTTCTCGGGCTTATAATCATAGATTACAGCTCTGGTAATAAAAAATGAAGAAAACGAATAATTCAATATATAAATCAGAAACAGCAAATTTTCATAAGACACCCTTTTTCTAGCCAAAGGATTTCCAAAGGATATACTAATGACATCTTATACTATATGACAAGTTATAATTATTCTTCTTCTAGCATAAAAAATGACCAAGAAAATTACGTCGTTTTATAAACTGTTTTCAAATTTATGGAAATTCCTCAGAAAAGTGAACGTAATCAATAGAAATAGTTATCGCTGAACCGGAATCAGGAGAAACAATAACGGAAAAGTAAGCATTTTTTTTAATATCCAAAATGTATTTTTCTTTGATTTAGATTTCAATGTCGTTCTGGCAAAAAAATTCTATGTTTCTTCGTTTCATTCCGGTTCAGAGTTGTCACCTAGTTATCTCTTTTGGAGTTAAAACGACTAAATAAATCATAATTCTGTTTGCGTTCCTAAACAATACCATGAAAAATGAAATTTACTTGTTCCTCAAAGTTCTATTAAAGGTTTATTTTTTAAAAGAGAGCGTTGTCTTTTTTAACTGACCTGGGATGATGTCTTTTAACTGTGATAAAAACAAGACATAAAAGAGAGTTACTTACCCGGGAATAAAATTGGCAAAATATCGTATACCCTTTAGAGGGGTGTCAGAACGCCTCTTGTGCTCAGACATGACTATAAGAGCACAATCGGCGGAATAGTTGGGATTAAGAGGTGTTGGTCGACTATTTGGATAGGAAACTGGCTGACCCAAGGTCAGTAATGTTGCAGTAACTACCAGATACCTAAAAAAAAATACCAAAAGAATTATTTAACACATCTCTATTGTATGAAAATCTGCATCTCTTACATACACTCTGGAAGGATTTTTTTATACATAATGCTCAAAACGATGGTAACAAGCTTTAATTCTTTATCTAACAGATAAGTGGGCAAAGTAAATTGAAAAAAGTGTTCAAAACAGGGAAAGAAAAATACTGCATTAAGAAAAATATTTTTCTAGTTAATTTTCAAAAAGTGACACTTTTTAATTTGTATACGAGCCCGGTACAAAAAAATCCCAGTTAGTAAAATGTGCTTTATATGATAATGAGGGGATGTACAAAATTTATACTCTAAAAGGTGTCAGAGATAGGAAGATAAATATATGCTGATTTAAATTTTTTTTGAATGGCTCTTGAAGGGAGAAAAATCACATAAGATGATCGCGTTTCTGTTGTCGTTCAGAAATTACGAAGGAAGAAATTTTTTTTTTGCACTGTAGCACATTGAACGTTTACTTTCACATTGATGTATAGTCAATGACCATCTTCGTTTAAAGATATCTCAGAGACGTTCTATGGTTGAAGTCAAAAATTTTAGGTATCACCTCAGCAGTGTATTGGGCACATTTTACTAATTGGGAGATTTTTTTTTTTGCATGTGGATCGCATACAAATTAAAAAAAGTCAATTTTTAAAAATTAACGAGAGGAATTTTTTCTTAATGTAGTCTTTTTTCCGATCTTATCTTGAACATGTTATTAATTTACATTGCTCACTTATCTCTAATGGTAAAAAAATAAAGTGTGTTCCCATCTTTTGGGGACACCCTGTATAAAACAGCAAGATAGAGTCAAATCACAAGTATTCAATTAACCGAAGTTACTCGGGATGACTTTTTCTAATAATAAATATTTTTGCGAATTATTCCTATTTCAGTTTATGGTTGTTATTATCATTGCATATGAAATGTATACAGTGCAAAAAAAAAAGTTTGTTAAGCTGACTGAAAAAAACTCTGAGCCAGGGCGCCAGTTTATTTCCGTATATTTTACAGAAGTTTTCCGTATTTTTTTCGCATACGGAAGATTTCTGTAAAATAAACTGAGAATCTGTAAAATTTACGGAAGACTTCTGTAAAGAAAACGGAAATAAACTGGCGTCCTGGCTGACAGATTTTTTTTCTATAAATTTGACAGACTTTTTTTGCAGTGTAGTGACCCACTAGTTTTGATTGAGTCAAATAATGAAAGTCTTTAAATGCATCTTCAGCAACAACAAATAAAACAATAAATTTTCAGATTTTCAGATTTCATAAGATTTTCAGCTTAAAAAAACGCAGAACATTTTGTAGAACTCTGTAAAATAACTGTTTAGTGTGTGTCTATTATGCGTAAAGGTAACATGAAAGAGGGGCATCTGCCTAGAGTGTGTGCCTTTTAAAGGGATCTAACGCGTATTCACGTTACACCTGGAGAAAATCGCCTAAAACTCCAGACCGTTAGATCGATAGACGCGCAAGGCCAAACTTGCACCAGAACTATTTAGCAGGAGATAAATAAATATACAATGTAACACTTGATGAAGAATAAATTTAAATATACGACTACAACAAGAGAGGTTTATTTAGTAACGAAAACATAGAGAAAAAGTATTGCAAACCTGATTCTGCCAAAGCAAAGAAAGTTCATGATCTCCCTACAAAGGGAAATTAAAATTAAGAAGAATAAGGGAAAAATGTTAACATCGACTTAAATTTCTGTGAAGTCCATTTACAGTCTTAAGTCCATTTACAGAATAAATTCCATTTCTTTATCTCAATGTCTTTGAAAGGAGAGGCTTCATCAAGACAAAGCTGCAAGTTATACTTTGAAAAGTACCATCGCATTCTTTGAAAAACATCTAGGATTTTCACAGTTATAGTATAAATCTTTTACGGCATATTCTAGCAAATTCCCCCTACGTTTCACCTATGGACTATTCTCTTGAAAATATGTCTTTATAAGAAGAAACTTCCAACGACTGACGGAAGAAGAACGTAGAAGAATAACGAGAATTGGAAGAGTGTCGAAAATCAATATAACCTAGAAAATCTAAGAAAAACCTTATTATGATGGAAATTACACATCAGAATTATAATCCAGACAAAGGCTTCTCAGATCGAACATGAAAAAAATGATCTTTACATTTTAAACATTAATAAAACAGTACCTAAATCGCTATAAAAATGTGTCAACAACGTCTTTGCCGTTTTTCTCATTGAATGGGATTAGCTCCGTTAACTCAGACAGAAAATCCCATCACGTTTATTTTCTGTATTAGAAGCAGAATAAACACCATATCATTGATTTAAGACGTCTGTAATTCTGTCATTTAAGTATAATGCTAATCTCTTTGCATTTACTTTCAGTATTAGAAGCAAAATAAACCCATATATCATTGATTTAAGACGTCTGTAATTTTGTCGCCTTACTACTATATAGTTACGCTGATCCCTGTAACCATTCCGAGCAACCACTTCAATATAAATATTTTACCGCCATTACTCCAAGATTAAAGAGCTCAAAAAGATTAAAAAGCGTAATAACATCTACACCGTTTATACGATCCGCTTGAATTTTTCATAATTATGTATAAAAATATGAAAAACAATCTGTGCTACTTTAAAAATATGAAAATCCATCGGTTCCCCCATTTAAAAGAGATTTTTTGCTATTTTAAGCTACCTTTTATTTCCGAGAGTAAAATAAGTCAATCATTTGCCTGACAAAATGAGCCGTTGCAATCGATATGGCGTCCTATTCACCACGGTCATCAGATTTGGAAAGGAAAGCGTGATTCCAATTCCTTTAAAATAGTTTTACCAGATTTTTTTTTTCCCCCGCAAATAAATCATCTCCATGGATTAAAGAATGGCTGTGTACACAAACCGAAATCTTTCGAATGCCAAAAGTTTCCGCACGTTTCCAGGAGCGCATGAAATTCGATTTAGGTAAACATAAAATATGAACTTATTTATTTTAGGTGGGCGAAGATGAACTAGATTGAGTGTAGACATATTTTCATCAAATATTTTTTCTAGCGCCCGTTGTTAGTGCCTCCACAACGGGCTTTGACTTCTAGTTTAAGTATAAAGCTGATTGAGAGTTAGGATTTCTTCTTTGCTCAGAACTCTTTTGCCATTCTTACAAAATTCATGAATTGCAAAACACGCAAGCGATCAGAGAAATAACTGGCATTCCTTATGAAGTTTAAGTGAATTTGTTAAAGTAATTTTTCTTTTATTTTAAAAGAATTTTAATCTGCTGCATTATGTTTCAAGATTATGTTTCATACAGATTATAAGTTCTTCCTTATTTATAAAGCTGACACTCTCCAAAGAAGTGTGCTGAAGAGTGAAACTTCGGAAAGACAATATATTCAATTATTTAGATTTAGGCCATCCGCAGATCGTACCCGATCAGAGGCGTAGCCAAGGGGGGGTTAGGGGGGTCATAACCCCCCCATGGGGAATTTTTTGCCATACAAAATGTATATTCTTCACTACATTATCACACACACGTATACATATATATGAGTTGTAGTAGTCGTAACCCCCCTCATGAAAAATTTCTGGCTACGCCCCTGTACCCGATTGTGTTATTTTTGAAGAAAATCACGGCAAATGTAGCAGTTATGGAAAAAATGAAGCTTGTAATTATTAACGATGCCACAATTTTATTTCACAATTTTCAATCGTCCTATTTACAATAAAGAAGTCAGATTAATATGTTTCTTATATACATATATATGAAAAGGGTCCTTCTCTCTTTATCTCGCTCTCTCTCGTTATATATATATATATATATATATATATATATAATAAGCAAAACTCAAAGAACATTACTGCAAAAATGACATATATACAGGGTGATTCGCTACCAGACTGACAAACTTGCAGGGGGTGTACGGAGACGGTTCAGAATCACACTGCAATCCGGGATCGTTAACGTCGTCTTCATGCACCTGTTAATAATCACTTTAGAAGAAGTGTTCAAGTGATAGTAAACTTTCCAACCATGGTTTTTCAAAAACGAATCTCTCTTTCACCGATTGCACATGATAAAAATTGTTATTTCAGAATTGTTTCTTTCCTTATGAAATTATCCTAGGAAAGCCCATTGCTTATGAAACTTGGTTAAGAAATTAGACGCACACTTCAACACTTCAACTTGTGGGTTACGGCCAATTATCTACGTTAAGGATCCAGTCCGGGGGTGGGATTGTCCTCCATGAGGGGATTTCTAAGGGGTCCTAACTCGTATTTACGCAAAGTTTCGGAGACAAAGTTCGTGAGGGGATATACAATGCCAGTAATAGCAGAAGTACTATGTATTTATGCAATCATTGTTTTCTTTCGTAAATTGTGTACGACCCTTGAAATGCGATCATTTGACGTGATTTTTTTTGCTTCGAGACCCACTGAAATGTGGTTTAAGTCAGCATATATATATATATATATATATATATATATATATATATATATATATATATATATATTATATCTCCGACACTTTTTAAGATAAAATGCTCGAAGTTTTGTACATTACCTCATTAATGTATGGGTCACATTTTACCAACTGGGAGTATTTTCGTAAGGCGAAAATTTTTATGGAGTAACATCCGATTTTATTCGATGATCTAAAAAAGGGAAATTCATTAAAACTTCCTCTTTTTAAAATGGGTTTTAGGGGTAGCTGCAAGGTTTGAAACTATAAAAATTCATGTTCTTTTCTTGTAATTTTTTTTCCGAATGACGTTTTACGTTAAACGATAAAGTAATTATAATCATAAATATAATCTGCTGTTTCTAATTTTTTTCCGATTATTTGAAGGATAACCTATTAAAATCTAAAATATATGTAAAATGTTCTGTAGAACGATGCAAAAATTGTTGCAAAACGAGAAAGTATGAAAAAGAAATCTTTACATTCTCATTAAAACTAAGATTAAATTGTTTAGATATAAAGATTTTCTTTTCAGTTGATACAAATAAAGACTGCACCATACAAAAGTTTAAGTTGATTTATCAAGGAACATTCTAAAATGTCTATAAATGGCGGAGTACATACACTGTTTTTCTCAAATGTTTCTTGTGTGTAGTACTTACTTGCAGTTTTAGAGTTTATGGCTATCTATAAAGTACGTAAGTAAAATTATCTAAAAGAATCTGCTTTCCTTACACTAGTATCTAATTCTCTATCTGCATTTCGATGTTTAACAACGTACAACAAGTAAATTTGAGTTTTGTGATACGACTATCCTATACGAGGGGCATCTGCCTAGGGGGGGGGACGGCAAATAATAAACCCAAAGGTAAGCGTAGAATTTTTAATTTCAATGCATGTGCAAGACTATTTTTATTATTTTACATAAAAAATATGTACGGCTTTACTGTTAGAAAAAATACCTTTTGATAAAATATGAAAACAATTGTTATAACAGAAATTCATTAACACTTTTATGTGAATATTTTTTTTAATGCAACATTAATTCAAGTTCTTTTGATTGATGATTTTTTAGATATTTTAAATATTGTACTTTTCTTCATTCCGGTGAATGGGGCTCTATAGCCCAAAGTTCATAAAATGCATTTTAATTGTCAAATTCTAATAGAAGGCTGTTGAAATCATTTTGCTTAATTAAAAATGTGTTTTTAAAGAAAATGTTTTAGAGAAAGGAGGGGCTAGTAAGAACAATGTTATGAAAATTAAGTACAAATGAACTGGTGCATGAAGACAGCGTTTGCGACCTAACTTTCTTATGTGTTTCTGAGTCGTGTTAGTATACCTCTACCATTTCATAAATTTTGTATAGAACCTATTGAGACACCGTTGCATATATTTAAACACATATGAGGCATACACATAAATGAAACTTTAAACCTACATCTTTAACGTGCAAAACATATACATTTATAACGGTCGGTTTCAGCGGTCATGTACCAGACTAGCAAAAATATGTTATTAATAATCCTATATGAAACTAATAGACTTTACATGCAAATACATTTGCTCTGTACCCTCTAAAAATTTTTTTTCATTTAACGTTGAACCATTTGACAGCTATAAAAGCAAAGGCATCAAAAATTAGTTCATTTGATTTCCAAAACTATCGTAAGTGGGGAAATATCATTCATGGTTCAACTTTTCATTATACTACAGCAACATGTTACAGCTAATTAAAGCAAAGAGTAGGGCGATTGAATTTTTGGTGAAGCTGGCTTCTGGGAAAATTTCTGTTTTTAGAAGGTAACGTCCATAGGTACTGCCATTTTAAACATATTTTCCATTTAATGGCTTAACATGTTACCAATATGTTGTTGAATGTTTAGATTTCATGGTTCAATATATTTAAGTTTATGATTCAACTTGATCACCAAATGTTGGAGCAAACTTTCGTCATCTTACGGAATCAACTTTCACCAAATTTATGACAGTATAGATTTTTGAAAGAACGTAATAATTTGTCATATCGCCTGGTAGAATATTCTTGTTTTCATAATATGTTATAGAAGCGAAATGTGGCTAGGTAAGCGGGCCCAAATACCTAAAGAATGGACTTGCGAACAACAACAAGGTTTTAAGAAAATTTAATTATTTTTCTTTGAAAGACATATTATTTTTGTGATACGTCACAGAAAATATTCTGTTGATGATAAGTGATTGATTAAATTTTAACAAATTACGCTCACGGAAATTATTTTCAATAATTTCAATATAATTTGTTAAGCTTAAGGAATTTTTTTATGAAATCACCCGCCTTTCAGATTTTCCCATACATTTTTAACAAAATTTATTCTAAATCACTTCGTTTAGAAAAATAAGGGTATAAGTGACTTTCACCAACAATATCTCTTTTATATTTTTTTTGCACTTTAGATGGAAGTTAATGAATTAAAATTGCCAACTTAGATAACTGTATTATCTTTAACATTAATTTATCAGATTTATGAGTTTTCAATTACAAGAAAAAAAAATATGAACTAGAAGATTTTAATTGATGATAAATGATTTTTTTTTCTTTTTGCTGCTTGCTATTTCATCAACAAAAATACAAAATCATCAGATTTTTAATCCACGCCATGACATTAGTTGCAATGTTATATCCCCTTAAGGATAAATAAATAACTGTTCTTTCTAGGATAAATAAGTAACTGTTCTTTCTATTATCAAACGTTTCATTATACAACAAATGAAATCTGGACCTATGTATTTTTTAACTTTTACTTGGTCTTATTTTATTTATTTAAAAGAAAAAACCCTAGCCTGAATTACAAAATAAATTAACATACATTCAAGTTTTTAAGCTATTTAGAGTTGAGAAAAACTGTGTATGCCTTTGTGTGTTTAATTGTGCTTCAGATTAGAGGAAATTTCCACTCAAGATTTATTTATTAAAGACTTCGTTTCCAATTTGTCTAGAGGGAGTCACACTTTATTTTAACTCTTTAGAATTAACATGATTTAAACAAAACACACATAAACATTTTCAAACAAAATCGTGAAGAGTTCCGTATCAATCATTGGAAAGATAATATTCCAAACAAAATGAATTGTACGATAAAATTGGCCTCAAAATGGCTGAGTGGATAAGGCACTCAAAATGGTAGCCGACTGAAGTTCGAAGGTCCGGCGTTCTGGCCTGGCCTATCACGCGGCTCTCGATCTAACGGTCTGGAGTTTTGCCGGTTTTCTCCAGATGCAACGTGAATTCTTGTCTTTAGAAAGTCTTCCGACCAAGGCACCCTCTATCCTAGGCAGATAGCTCATGCGTAGCTTTGGCATAGTAACACAAATAAATAAAACAAATGAGGATGAAATTGAAAGTTTACGTACTTAGTTACAAAATTAATACGTTTCTACGGGTATCGATCGCCACCGATGGGCAACTTTCGTCTTCCACTTGCAAATTATTTGTTTAACGTTTTGTCTACTGGATTCGTTTGAGTGGGGCAAATGTCAAAGGATGCACAATAATACATAATAATAAAAACGCTATAATGCTTTTTTTTGACAAAGCAATAAAATCACTTAAATAAATATTTTCAAAGTAGTTATTACTTTCTGATGAATAAGAAAAATTGCAAGGATGTTTTAACAGCATGAAATGGATTGAAAGATATATTTTTAATGTCAATTCTAATAAAATAAAATAATTAGTATTTTGAAGCCTGATAACTACAGTAAATTCAAACAAGTCCTTCAAAATACAAGTATTTGTGTGCTATACAATTTTTATTGATTTATGAAAAGTTGTAACTTGAATGGTTTACATAGTGTGCGTTTCAATTACACTTCGGTCGATGTTTTAATTATTATTTTTATCGAAATAGTTTTAAAACTCGAAAGCTAGAATTAAAATAGATTCCATCCAGGATTACTTCATTAATGAAAAATTTGAATCCATAGTCGCGAAAACTGCAGATCTGATATGTGGCTACCAGCAGACACTGAGGGGAGGGGAGTAAGAGAGAGCGAGAAAGAGAAAAAGATAAAATAGATGGGTCCTCAACAGTGACAAATAGAATTTTTACATCTGAAGTCTAAAAGAAAGTGGACCAAGAAGAGAGTAAATTACGTATGCATGAGGCTGCAGTAGATACTAATGATACAGCTCGCATGGATACGGTTATAGAGAAAAAAAAAGTGAATCAAAACTTACTGTTTCCTCAATACAAAATTAAATTTAATCAGAATGACTACACTTTTTTTATGCGTTTTCTGTTAATATCTACTTTTTGATCTCGTAAATGCAGGCATTTAATTTGCAATAGTAATTAGCAAAGCTAAAAATGTCGAAAAAAGGGTGTATATCTTAATAATATAAGAGAGTAATAAGGAAATTCTTTTGAGATGATATCTAAAAGACTCAGTGTTTACTTTAGCTTAGGAACTTAAACAGAAACTGGAAAACTGGGAAAAATAATTCTCGTAGAGTTCATCCGTAAAAATTAGATTGGAATTTTTGTCATTGCTTTCATATTATTAATATCATTAATACCGATATTAATTTAGCTATCTGTTTGTGTGGGTTTAATCTAAAATAGAAATCAATTCTTTTGCTAAGGGTAACTTCCAATCATACGAAAAATTTTGATGCCAACTTATCATGAACTGATTGTGTGAACTGTGTTCAATGCAAAACAATATAGCAGAGGGCGCAGCTATGTCGAGAGGGGTTTTGCCACTAAACCACGCCTCTGACATATTTTGGAAATGTCGCTTGTGATGAAAGACGGATTCCTCCCTCTAATTGTCAAATTTGTTTCTTCAGAAGTATCTCGGAAGAGAAAAAAAGCGGGTCAAATATTTCAACAATTCTTTTGTCGGAACAATAGAAATCAAATGATACATTTCAGGTTCTGGGACGATGAATCTGCGGAAGTGACGATTAGATCTGTCCTACCAGTGACGGGTATGAACAAGACAGTTATATGCTTAGTCAAGAAAACAATGCATTTGTTCGCTTCAAAATACAGATTAGTAGAAACAAGCTTAAGATGACAGAACTTTATTTTCCTCTTTGTATCAAGAGTTTGTTTTACTTCTTTTCATAAACATTGAAGCATGGGTTTCATTCTTTGGAAATCCTAAAATACATTAAACCTTTTGCGGTCGTATAAAATTTAAGCCTAAGTATCATGCTGGTCGGAATTAATTTTCGTTGAACGTACAGCTGCGGAAAAAAAAAAGAAACCGCCCATTTATACTTTATTCGGCCGTCGTTCGTTGTACATTAAAGTTACATATATCAATCATTTACGATCGACTTACACTTTAATTTGATATACATAAAAATTGCATAAGGGGTCATCTCCATATTAAAATTCGCACCAACTTCCCCCCCCCCCCCCCGAATAGCAACCCCTAGATTTCACTCCATGTTTCAAAAGTTAAGCTCATTTTCACCCCGGATACCAATTTTCAATGCATTCGAACTATAAATGAGTGAGTTATGAACTTCCAAAATCCCCCTTCCCCTTCTGTTAAAATATTTTTTTCATATTTTAATATTTTAATTTATATCTGATATAACATTGATAATAAGAAGGTGATTTTTATTCGTACTATTAGAACTAAAAGACCCAAAAACAATTTACTATTATTATAATTTTAAATAAAATATTAATATGAATTATGGATTATTAAATTAATATTAAAAAAGTGTATGCATGTAATCTTAACGCGCGGTTGAAGTAAAACTTCTTTGACGTTTACGACACATATCACTGAAATGATTAAACTTAAAATAAATATCATATTATAATTTAATTATATTTATTAATGTACTTAACAAGATTATATAAATGTTATATTCATATTATTCATTGGAAATAGGTACTGGAATGTCATCATAATTTTTTATGTATGAAATTATAGGTTTGTGGTAACTATAATGTGAGACATAAATTTTACTCCCTAAATTTGCTAATTTCCATGAAAATACAGCGTCTATCGTTTGTACCGAAACGCTTTGCTGATTGAAAGCGAGAAGTATTCATAGTTAGATCAATTTTTCTTTAAAAAATCAACTAACGGCTGAGATTCTTGATAGCGAAATTAACATTAAAATCTCCAGTAAGAATCATCGGTAATTCATGATAATTACTTAGAATCCAGTAAGTGTCCATGTTGTAGTATTATTCTTTAACTGTTTTCTTATACCATTGTTCCGTCTGGAGGTTGGGTTTGAATGGGGGTCCATAGTCTAGTATTATACTTTAGTGTTCTTTAACTGATGTTTTCCTCTGTTGGGTTCGAATGCCGGTAGTGTAAATTTTTTTTGTGTGTTTTTCTATCACAGTGTTTTTAAGCGTTGATTTCGTCTGCTGGTAGGTTTCGAATTATTATTCTGTATCTGTGTTTTTAAACTGCAGGTTCTGTCTATTGTTTGGGATTGATTGCAGCCAGGGTCCGTTTCTTTGTGATGTTCCATCCCCGTGTTAGAGCGTTGCTCCGTCTTGAGGTTAGAATCCACATAGTATAGGGTTAGTATAGGGTTAGAATCCACGGGGTGTCCATTTGTTATTCTTTTATTTTGTTCTTAAACCCTTTGCAGCCAGTGTTTATTTCTATGTGGTGTTGCATCCCGTGTTCTTAAACCGTTGTTCTGTCTGGATATCGGGTTAGCATCCAGGAAGTGTCCGTGTTGAACTATTATTCTTTCACTGTTTTTTTAAAACGTTTTCCCGTAGGGCTTGAATCGAGAGAATGCCTATGTTGTGGTATTTTTCTTTAACTGTGTTCCTAAACTGGTGTTTTCTTCTGTTGGTTGGTATCGAATGCACGTAGGGTGTATTATTGCGTTTTTCTATGGCAGTGTTCTTAAACCTTTGTTTTCCTCTGCTGGTTTTGCTCGAAGTATTATTCTGTTTAAAAATTTATATTTGGCTCATTATTATAAATAACTCAAAAACACATGAGCAATATTAAAAGATTACATACTATTTAAGTACAGACAAACAATATTTATGTATCATGACAACCAATCATGTCAAGTTTTAACGCATAATTCCATTAACCCTCTCGTCACCGAATTATGAAAAATCAGGGGGAAAAAAAATCTGTGTAGCATTTAATGCATCGGAAATACTATTATAAATCATGCAAAAATATTATTTTCTAATTTCGATTAATATTAGATTTTTATAATATTAATTTCTGCATTTTCGAAGCATTTTGTTATGCTAAAATTAATTTAAAAGGATGCACATATTAGGTAAAGGTTGAGGAATAAGAAAAAACTATACTTACCTATAAAAAAAAAACGGTAAAAATGCAGCGTAAATATTTTCTTAATTTTTCTCCTGAAAATGAAGCGAAAACTGTAAAAATGATCTAAATTGACTATTACTGCAATCTAGGTACGATTTATGCATCTAGTTAAGAGCCTCATATACTTTCTACATGAATTAATGATATTGATATCACTGAAAGAAAAAAATACTAAATTTAATTGTTTTCTCTCTAAATATTGCTATATTAAGTAGGAGCCTCATATGAGGTTGAGGGTGACGAGAGGGTTAAATATTGTAATAATGCCATTGAAAACATGTGAGTAAAGCAACGGAGCTTGGACCACGGAATGCACCACTGTGCCACTTTCTGTGTTCGATGCGTAGGCCTTGTTTATCAGAGGTGACGGGTTTGGTCGCCGCCTGTAACAACAGTGAGAAACAGTCAGCAGGATTGCCGCCTGTTCAGCGAAAGGCTTCCCACAGCGGCTCTGACAAGAGCCTGTCCACTTATCCACTGAACAGAGTCATCAGACAAGATCTTGCTTCAAAACAGGTAGGGAGTGAGTAATGTCGACGCGCAGGGAGCACAGTCGACGTTCGCAGGAACGAAAGCCCGAGAGCTGTTCCGCAAATGAAGGTAGCAAGGGGGAAAAGATACGTCACTTCCTTTACTGAGCGTTACTTCCGTCAGAAAAATAATCTGAGTTACTCCCTAGTTTCGCCTTAAGAAGTTTTACTTAAAAAAAATAGTTCTTAGTGACTGCCCAGAGAAACGTAGAGATATTGTGTTCTAGAGATGCTCTTTGGCTTTAAAGACTAATAATCCGAGCCGGAGAAATCTTATCTAAGAGAATTCAAGGCGGAAATTTAAACTAATTTAAAAATAAAAGGCTTCCGTAAATGCAATGTCGGAGGGTCACGACCCCCTCCAAAGCTTTGTTACAAAATACTTTTTTGATTTAAAACATTCATTCAGGAATTTAAAGGAAACTTCCTTTTTCTAATATTGAATTAATATGTGCCCTCCCTCCCCCCCCCCCCCAATAAAAAATCGATCACATTACGTTTATAGAGCTTTTTTATTGTTTTGGTATCATTGTCGTTGCAGAAATATATAATGAACATTTCAGTAAACTTTCATTTATGTTTATACTTAACAAAGCATAACAAAAATAAAAAGGCACTGTCAGTTTATTTCACATTTCTTTTAGATATCGGATAGGTACCTTGAGCAAGCGGTTGAGGCACAGACAGAACATATTTCGCTACAATATTTTCCCTGAGAAGAAAATGATACACATTCATCTGATAAAATATGGCTTAATTCGTATATAAGTTAAACAATATTAAGTACTATAATGAACATTAGAACATTTATCTGAAATAGCTGAACAATTGCCACATGCTTGTTACATATTTTAATCCCTAATAACAACATTTGTTTCGATGAAACTTTTTAAAAAATAAATTCGCCTTAACCATCAAAAATGAAAATAACTCCATGCATTGTAGTGCTTTAGGTTAATTTTTCTGTCCGAGATGCCCAATGTTTGGGAACACTTATGCTGCTGCTTTAAAAAATTTGACTTATAAAATATACTAAAAATATATTAAGCATCAGAGCTCAAAGATATTTTGCAAAACGTTACAAAAAGTGACGCTGTGAGGAAAAAGTGTTTGCTATTTGTAAATGCTAATATTGGTCATTAGAACTATACAAATCGTTATTACGACAGAAAAAAAAAGAAAGAATGAGAATTTGAGAATATGCCTTCCAGGAGTATTTCGAGTTTAAAATATGCATTAGTAACATGTAGAAAGCTGGTTTTCGACGTATAAACATGTTTTGTTGACAGTCAGTAAAAATATTATTTCAGAAACTTAATTAATTACCGCTTGTAACAGATAAATACCACAGGATTGATTTATGTTTGCATCAGCGTCAAGCAGAATTTAAATTTCTGCAATAAATCTCCATGTATTTATGAATGCGTATTTTTTATTTAATACAGAGAGAGAGCATAACTCCTTGGGAGTTCAACCATTTGAGGTCGTATGTCTACTCTCAGTCACAACAGCAAAGAACCATACTGATCTTTCTTATATTAATTTTATCCCATTCTTAATTTTAAAATGCATCAGTTTACACTTAATATGAAAGACCATAAACTGTTAAGGAACCTATTCGCAAACTAATACTGTTGTTTTATCTCTCTCTCTCTCTCTCTCTCTCTCTCTTTTAATGGCGGGCACTTCAGTCTATGGCCATGCGCAATTACAAAGGCCGAAAATATTCGCTAGCTTATTACGGGGGTATTGGTGGGCCACCGTTGCCCTCTATGAAGTAAAGGACAATTTAACAACCAAGTCTAAGTCA
Organism: Cheiracanthium punctorium; assembly: GCA_038373885.1. Lineage (NCBI taxonomy): Eukaryota > Metazoa > Arthropoda > Arachnida > Araneae > Cheiracanthiidae > Cheiracanthium > Cheiracanthium punctorium. The sequence continues at coordinate 345,069 of JAWZYV010012441.1, forward strand.
GGCGTCGAACACTGGTCTATGATCGTAGGGAGTGGTTATAACAACAATACAATCCGATGCAGCGCTTCTGTCAATTTGAGCTAATGAATTAATGTTCAGCTGCGGAAAAAAAACGCCCACTTGCTCTTTATTGGGCCGTCGTTTGTCGTACAGCAAAGTTATATATACCATTCGTTTGCGAATAACGTATACTTTAATTTACTATTAATTTAATTTGCATAAGGGGCCGCCTTCATATATAATTCTGCATCAGCATCGTTTTTCTCAATGGCAACACTCTATATTGACTTTATTTAACGAAAGAAAACCTTCAAATTACCCTAAATATAAAATTTCACCAATTTTCTGCGATAATTTCCGGAGATACTGCGAATTCTTCTTTATGCGATTTTAAGGGACTTTCTGCAAATTGAAACACGCTATTTGTAGGTCTTTGAGTGATTCCGCTCGCGATTATTAAAGGAAATGAATATTATTTACAGGGAAAATACTTTTTGTAGTAGGTTTTTGTACTGAGATTATCAGGGGTAGAAATTAGAATATTTAATCAGTGGTCCCAATGAACCGTGATTCCAAAATTTCCTTGGTCCGTATACATTATTTAAAGAAAAATGCAAAACGACTGCTTACGAATTTGAAAAGCTTTCTAAATTTGAAATTGTTATTGAGTATTTGAAAGTTTTCTTAGACGGTGAAATGTTGCCAGGAATGAGAATCTGTTCTCTGCTCGCCTGACTACAAACATGAAAGTTACTCAACTACGGTCGAACACGAACATGAAGAATCGTTTCATACTTTTTAGCCGGCCCAATATTATCACTGTGTTTGTTATTTCACTTTCTTCATTTAATATTATCGTCTGCAGTGTTCAATATTTTTATAAGAATTTTGACGGTATTTTAATTTTATTGTAATTTATTATAATAATTAATGAAAATTTAAACAGAAAAATGTGATTTTGAATGCTTGATAAAGTATGGGGAAGTCCAAAGACCTGGTGCTTCAGTTATTGAAAAAATTTCAAATAGACGCTCTATAGAATCATCATCAAACTATACAAACCTCCAATTTATTTGCTTCAAAATTTTCTTCTTAATAGCTAACTTTTACTATTTTTGTGCTAAAGAAATCTAGTTTACATTTATTTTACGCAATTTTCAAAATGAATTGTCACTTAATAAATTTATATATGGTCCCTTAACTCATGAAAATAATACATTTTATTTAATATAAATTAAACTACTGAACGTAAAAATTTGAAATTTTGCACAGCCATGTAATATTACTTTCTGTATCTATTTCCATCGAAAGTTGGCTAGGTCGCTATTCACAACATTTTTGAAGTAAAACTTCTTTAGTGGCGACTAGGGAGTAACTCAGATTTTTTTTCTGACGGAAGTAACGCTCAGTAAAGGAAGTGACGTGAGCGCTCCGAAAAAGAAGAACCACTGAAAATCCACCTTTTCGACCTGCTTTCGCCGTTCCCCGAATTCATCGTGTAAAAATACTCGGAACTTAGAGAAAAACAGTCAAGAGCCGTATCTTAGAGACATCAATCTTAATTTATATATCAATAAGCGTTTTGAAGGTACATCCAACATAATATTTTACATGTAATCCCAACCTCACAGGGGGTTCTCGATAATCCTTATTTTTAGATGAATAATATACAATACATGGTTTTGGAAAATCACAAAGAAATGGAACCTGCCTGCAATCGAATCTGAACAGTCAGGGACTGATTTACGGCGGGGCATTCGGGGCACGTGCCCTGGGACCCCGATTTTTAGGGGCCCCAAAACTTCCTTTTATGTAATGATAATAGCTACTAAAATTATATCTAAAGAGAAAAATTCGTGATTACTTCATTTCATCACAAATATTCAAAATTTTTAATTTAATGTAACTTGTAACGCTAAAAATTATGCATTCGATTCGACATTCGATAAATCCGATATTCGCAAATTCGTTCGGACACCTCAGCATGCTCCTCCTTTTATCTTTTCAAAGGTGTGTGACGGCTGTAAATACACATAAAAACATTTCAAAATCGTAAAATTCATGTAAGTGGTATCTGTCGTGACATTTTACTGATTTGTAAATGTTTACGTATGGTTAACTTAGGAATGATAATTGGTTTTAAGTATTATTCTGCGGGAAATTTTTGTGCAGGCGCCCCCAAAAGTATCTGTTCCCTGGGCTTCCAAGTGTGCCGATCGGTCCCCGGGAACAGTAGATGGAAACGTCAGTTTAAGCACACTTTTCCTGGATTCTAACCCAACTTCCAGACAAGTGGGGGTGGAACACCACAATTAAAGGGACAGTGGCTGTAAACGAACCTAAATAGCAGAGGGAAATTTTCGTTTAAGAACACTGTTAGAGGATCATACTTCGATCCCACGAAGGTAAATTTATAGGAGGGGACACTTCTCTTAGAAAGTTGGATAACGCCGTAGTTGCAAACAGATGGCGCTCCGCACACTCGGTAACTGCGCATCTTCTGCTTCTGCGCATGTCAGGTTGTTTATATTTCCATCGAGGCGAAGTAAATGGAGATCGTTGAATTAGCAGAACTTCAAAAAATTAAATACATAAACTTAAGAACGTGATATATAGTAATTACTCGCTTCAGATGTGTTTTAATTACATAATTGTCTTAGAATACTATTTCGTAATGATTATAGGCAATAGTTTCGAAGCGAAGTGATATTATTATTTATCAATTGCCAGTTACATTGGCCGTTAGGCCATTAAACTCCTAAATATTATGTATGTCATGTCTGCTATTATTTTGCCCAAAAGCTGTATTTTAAGAAATGTTAGTATATTTAGAAGTATGTAGTTTGTGTGAACGCAATATTTATAATGATATATATATTTATATATAGTAATGATATATATATTTATAATTATATATATACAACGATTTAAGAATACGGGTATGTAACACCACAAAGAAACAAACACTGGCTGCAAACGGTTTAGTAACAAAATAAAAGAATAACAAATAGACACTCCGTGGATTCTAACCCAACCTCAAGACGGAGCAAGCAACGGTTTAAAACAGGGATGGAACACCACAAAGAAACGGACCCTAGCTGCAATCAATCCCAAACAATAGACAGAACCTGCAGTTTAAAAACACGGATACAGAATAATAATTCGAAACCTACCAGCAGACGAAATCAACGCTTGAGAACACTGTGATAGAAAAACACAAAAAAAAATAAAAAATTTACACTACCTGTATTAGAAAACATCAGTTAACGAACGCAGTTAAAGTATAATACTATAGACATTCCCCCCATTCAAACCCCAGACAGAACAATGGTATAAGAAAACAGTTAAAGAATAATACTACAACATGGACACTTCCTGGATTCTAATGTTAATTTTCGGTATCAAGAATCTCAGCCGTCAGTTGATTTTTTAAAAGAAAAATTTGATCTAACTATGAATATTTCTCGACTTCAATCAGCAACGCGTTTCGGTACAACGATAGATGCTGTATTTTCAAGAAAATTAGCAAATTTAGAGAGTGAACTTTATGTTTCACATTATAGTTACCACAAACCTATAATTTCATACATAAAAAATTATGATGTCATTCAAGTACCTATTTCCAATGAATAATATGAATATAACATTTATATAATCTTTGTAAAGTACATGAATAATAAATATAATTAAATTATAATATGATATTTATTTTAAGTTAAAGTTTAATCATTTCAGTGATATGTGTCGTAAACGTCAAAGAAGTTTTACTTCAATCGCGCGTAAAGATTACACGCTCACCCTTTTTTTTTCCCAGCACCGCGTGTTCTATTGATGGATACGATTCGATTCTCGCCTCACCATGGCACAGTGGTTATATCACTGAAAATGGTAGACGGCCGAAGTGTGAAGCTCCCGGGTTCGGGTCCCATCGCGCTTTCGTCGATCTAACGATCTGGAGTTTTGGTAGGTTTTCTCCAGATGTAACGTGAATACGCGTTAGAACCTCTTAGAAAGTCCTTCTACCAAGGCATCCCTCATAATTGGCAGATACCCCTCGCGCAGGTTTGCCTTAATGACACACATTTCTTACAGCGATGTTTTCGATACAGCATTTGATTCATCCATTAAAGTTCAAAAAGTATTCGAATTCAAACAAATCGGAGTTTTTTTTACGTAAAAGAATTTGAATAATAATAATAATAATAATGCTGAGATACAAACAAGCGGTAGGTCGGATATCCGTGTCCATATCTATTTAAACGAATAAAATGATATGTATCCGTTTCTTTTCAGCGGATTGTAGACATATATTTAATTACTACTATAAAATTAAAATTGCATAGTTTAAAATTTTGAATTTTTTCTTTTGTTCGGGACTGATCGTGCATTAATCTCAGAATGCTATTACTAAGAAAACAATTAAGTTACATTTATCTACAGCTACTAAAAATTTAGTCTTTACTCACTGTTGCTATTCATAAGAAACGTTTGCCTTGCGGTCGAAAATATGAGCACCTCTCTGTTATTTTTCAGTGCATTTCCCCCCTCGATACTCTTGGGATAGCATATGGCTAGGATATGGGCAACATTCATGGAAGATAACTTAAGATTGCCAGTTCTATTGCACGAATCCATCACACCTCCTTATGTGCAATGAAACTTGCTTTTGGAAACTCATCGTTTTTTTGTTTTTTTTTAAGTAAATCCAAAATTATGTATGGTTGAAACATTATAGCCTGTCCGAGTGAAATACATTATGGACCTATCTCAAGGGATTGGGGAGTCATAAAATGTCCGTTAACGGTGAGTGTCTGATAAGGAGGAGTGTCCATTAAAGGAGGTTTCGATGTACTAGGAACTTTCACTATATTACAGTTCATTATATTAACACGTAAAGATAGAAGAAATCGACAAGGATAATATTATTTAAAATATAGAGTTTATATGTAATTATATATACATATAGTATATTGCCTAGTGACAAAACAGGATCACTTCTCTCTCTTAGATTCAAAATACACTCACAGAGTAGGTGTTAAAGTGAGTTGCGAAAAATAATTCTCAAGTCCACACTAAGAGTAAAATTATCCTTATGTGTTTCGTACAAAGTTAGTTATTTAAAAATACCTGAACTTTTCGAAGCCGATGTTTTAAAAAATTCGAATACAAAATTTACTCTACCGATTTCACACTATGGTTTCTAATAATTCTTTTTGAATATTTATGTTAGGACATTTCAACATGTGATAATATCTCTTTCAGCCAATATTTTAAATTAAATGAGCTTTTCATCAGTTTTGAAATATGATTACTAACAGAAAAGAAGAAATATTTTTTTTGTGTTAAAAGGCATTAAAAAGAAGTTCTTAGGCTAACCGAAAAAAATTACCCGCGAAATGATAAAACCCGAAAGTAGTGCTGTAGTTACAAGTAAATACACGCAGTTTTTTCGGTGCATGCAGATGTTTAAAATGAACATGCCTGTAACTTTTGAAAAAATACTCAAGTCAAAATCTGTGGAAGGTTGTGTTAGAGATCTACACGGGTTTTGTGGCTAGATGAATTTTAGTGAAGAGTCATGTTGGGACTTTTGACCCTCAAAAAAGGGAGACCGAAGCAGGTCTATATTTTGTTTATTAATTTTTAGGCATTAATAAATAACCGTTTTTTGTGATTAAAATAATAAAATAATAATATATTTAATTATGTTTACTTCCTCCGAAAATAGCCCGCAGAGGCCCAGTCAGTTGAAGATCGGTTCCCATCAGAAATCCGAAAGTCAAGCAGAGCCGACTAGTGGCCTGCGTGGAAAAGTGCTTGAAAAAAAGCACAATGAAAATGGGTGTATGTATACATCTATCTATCTATCTCTATATAAAAAATGAGATTTTTAAAGACTATAAAAACGTCTTGAGTATGAACATGCTGTTGTGGTACACCTTTAAAATATTTTTACTGCAAACCAAAAAGAATAAATTTTCTCAAAATCGATAGGTTCATGTAGTTTATATGGCACATTTACTATACATTTAGTTATGAGTACACTGCAAAAATATTTCCCTATAGATTACAACACCACGTGTGGATAAACGTAACGACAACACGTTGTGTTGTAGAGACTGTGACAATTTGTTGCACCAGGTTCTTCGTGATCGGCTTATCAACGTCATTACATCATTTCGTGAGTGGATTTACAACGCACAGTGCTGTATTCGAAAGCTGCAGCAATTGTGCTGTATTATTTGCAGCAATATGTGCAGTAAAACTACAGGCATTTCTTACAGTGCACGACTGATACATTATTTCTCTAGAAGCACACATTGCCACAATACAGTTGCAGTGACATCACAGAGAGTCATAGCTGTCACAGGACTATCACAAACTCTTCACATTGCGACTTGTGAGTGATGCGACTTCACTATGTGGTCACAGTGAAGTTTATTTGTGACCATTCACCAGGTGACGTCACTGAGCAGTCACCTTGTGACTAAGGCTACTCTACTTTGGTGTGTGATCGGTCGGTAAGTGACTCCACTGTGGCATCTCTGTGTAACTGCTTTGTGACTGCTGGTTGTTGAGGCTTCAGAATGGCATCAAATTGGCTGTTTGTTGCGATTTAGAAAACAAACGTCTTTTAGCTAATATTAAGTAATTTCTTTTGTTAAGCATTTACTGAGTAAATTCGCAAACGATGAGGAGTAACTGAGTAAAATCTCCTGCTTGTGAAGTGATGGAATTAAGTTGAATTTATTAATTGTAAAAATAAATTATTTCGTTTAAACAAAACAATAGTATTTATAAACAATTTATTATTCAGGAAAATATTACTGTTGATAGTATAACCACAAAGGAGAAAATTACATATTCCTGGATAAATTTGAATATTCCCCTTCATATCCCGATTTTATATTTGAAAGATCCCCTCAAAAAAATTTGAGGTTAAGAAACGGGTCCAAGCCAAACATATTTTATTTCATTTATCTAATAAATGTTTTTCCGATTGCAAAGACTTTAAAATCGATTAATAAACTTCTTTTTTATTTCTGTTTTTATTTTTATTTATTTATTCCTATTCTTTTATATGAGAACACTTTTAGGCAAAATATACCAGAAAAAAATATTTGCGCCCCCTTTATACCTTAAATTTCCCCTAATACCTTTAAATATATGCGTATGTATGCTTGTTATATTTATTTTTATGTAACATCGCAACTTCTCCGAAAAAAAAAAAAAATCTTGGTGACGCTACTGGTGTTAGCTAAGCTAAGACATAGACTGTCGGCATATGCATGAATGATTGTAATGTTTTGGAATCACAATATTAACAGCTTGAAAAAAAAAGTTTATGTTATTCACTTTTGTATTCTTTTAGGGTTTAAAATTAAGCAGTGTAGCTGAATTCAAAATTTGTAAGCCTTTCCATATTGTTACAAATTTTCGGGGCAATCCGCTGTTCTGGGGCTAAAAATAGTTTAAAATTCGTATTCTACGTTTCAAATAGTTAAATTTTGCTTTTTGTTGCATCAAAATCGGTCCACTAGAACCGGAGATACGGAGGTTTCGGTTTCCCATTCAAATACATGAGGTTTCTAGAAATTTCGAGAAATATTGGTCTTAGGGCCCGTTCGAGAATTCACCGGTCGGTTAAGCACCGGTGCTACCGGTTGCGGTCATTCTTTGGTTAAGTGACGTCACGGTTGTCAACCGGTTTCGGTCATCCTCACCACATCCAATTCCAAGCCAAGAAAACAGAGATAAACATTGGCAACACTACGCTAATAACCGGAATAGCCCACCTCGCTAGCAGGGTCATTCTGGTTGCGCTCTGGTCACGCTGAGCAGACAACCGCTACATGACCGAAACGTTTTCGAACGCGGTTAATTCCAGAGCTCCGCCCAACGCTCCGCCTTTTCGAACACTCTGGTCGTGCACCGGTGTTACCGGTGCACAACCGATGAATTCTCGAACGCGCCCTTAGCCCTTCGATAGCTTCACTTTTGGGGACTTATTTTTGGCGCCAAATTTGGCGATATTTCGCAAAAGTCGCCAAGCTTGGCGACATTTTGGTCATTTGGCACGATTTTCCCTATGGGACCTGTAGAGTTGCTTTTGCTGCATTAAAATCACATAAAAACCTAACATTTCTCTTCTATGACGTAATTAAAATTCCCGCTTTATGTAGAATCCTCGAGAAATAGACTTTTCGGGAAGTTTCTCGTAGCTTCTGCGTCGGGTATAAATATAAGCGTGTTTCTGAAGCCCCAGTTCAGTGTTGATCAAGCCTTGAGAGAGTGAGTACGATTGCCGCGTGGTCACTTGCTTACGGTGTTCCGCGTTGTTTATGAAGCTTTGAATTTAAGTGTTGTGTGTAAATTCTTGATTGCTGAATCTTGAGAGACTGTTAGTGTTATCTCTCGTATATTTTCACCGATTTTTTTCCCAGAGAACGTGTTTTATTTTGTGTGAGAAATACAGTCTTTGTGAGAGCTTCTGTTCTAAGCGGACTGTTAAAAGCACATTACTGTTTAATTGTGCTTGTGAATTTTGTACAGCTGATTGTTCTACGAAGTTCTAGAAGCAATAAAGTTGTGTTTCATCCTGACCAATGGACTTTTTACTAGAACTTTCTACACCAACTTGACTTTAGAACGACGAACCCCGGAAACAAGCAGAGTATTTCTGCAATAATATCAAACGAAATAATGGAATTCTAGGTTTTTAAAAGAGTTATCTGAAGTTTGGAGTTTTTTTTCATCACTGTGTGCGTGGTTGTCTAAGAATCCAATGTGTTAAATTTCATCTATATAAGTGACTCCCAAGATTAATTCTAAAATTCTACACATACAGAACAGTAATACAGGCTCGGGGGATTTATGGACTTTAAATAAGTAGTGAAGGGATCGTCTATAAGCCGCATACAAGTTCTTATCGCCACATATGTCTTAGAAACCAGGCAAACTCGCATGATAATTCCGTCAGTGAACCATCAAATAAACAATCGACTTAGACTTAAAATTTTAATCTGATGTATGGTAACGTTTTAAATGTATTATATGATTTTTTCGAAACTAATGATAGAGAACCTATTTTCCAGTGTCTCATTGACTATTTGTTGAAAATTTATGTAATTTTATACTTTGACCCCGTTACTACAAACGAGAAACATTTACGTATGGAAAACGTTTGCATATAATAATGAAACGCATAAAAGATGCATAAAATATTAACTAAAATCACAGAGTTTTTAATTTATTGTATAATTTCTTTAAAATGTTCTTTAACCCATTTGTGCCTGGATATTTTTGCGACTTTCTTCGATTTTTACTGATAACAGAAATAATAGATAAATTTCTGACGTCAACTTCTTGAACAAGGGATGATTTCTTTTAAAATCATTATGCATAAAATCGAAATATCAACATCCTACTTGGTCATGTTAAAATATTTTGTAGAGTTGAGGCTCGATGCTCATGAATAAAGGCTAGGAAAATAAATAACGTTTTCGACTAATAGCAAAAATGCCGTCCCAAAAAAGGGACGCTAGGCATAAACGGGTTAATCAGTAATAAGAGTAAAACATCTTTACAAATCTTTTAAAGCATACTTTTAAAGGGTGCATAAAACACAGTTTAAGATAACGACAAATGCAATATTTTAACTAAATTTCAGTCTCAGTTAGTGAGTAAGACTTATTATTATATCCTGAATCCTTTGCGATCACACAAGGAGGCTCGTGGAAGTGTTAAATGATAATTTAAAGTAATCTGAATTTCTTCTTTTTTTTAAATTAAAATTCACTTTAAAGATAAATGCGAAAGTATACTTCATGCACAAATTTTCCGGTAAGTGTGACAGTAAAAAGATATAAATTTAATACGGACTAAATTCTGTGAAATATGCACTTATCGTTAAAATATTATGTGTTTCACAAATGACTATTTTTTTCTGAGTGTTTTCAAAAAACTCATGGACGATGAAGAATTGATTTTATAGCTTTAAGTTTCTGCACCTTAAAAGTTTCTAAAATATTGTAATTAATAATTTCACAATAAACATTTATTGATGAACCCCACTCCCTCATTAAATAAAAAATAAATTATTTAGAAACTGTTTGCTTGCACAAACATTTCTGTAAAATAAAACCATTTTATGTTCCAAGTTAAGCTATATCGCTAATAGCATGAAATATATATATAAACAACAGACTTACAAGGTATGTTTCAGGGGAAAAAGTAAAGTAAGGGATAAACTAAAGATTTTTTTAAATTGAAAATTTGATTAGGTAGATAAACTTGCATATATATTATTAAGAAGTGAGAAACCATACAACTTAGAACACTTATAATCATGAAAGCAATAAGTTACGAAAACACTATACAGATAGATTCGTAAGTTCTAGTAGAAAGGCCCTCTTTCAGTGGTGCCTTATTATTGACGTAGGTGCTTCTTACAGTGTCAGTCAATGCAAGCGACAAACCGAAAGTCAAGGAAAAGAAAACTCTTGACTTTTCTCGCACGCATCTAATGGAGAAAATCACAGATGAATATATAATTCTCGTGTTTAAGAAGAAAAAAAAAATCAATAGATCTTGTTCTGCACAAAATGTTGTCTTCAGGGTAGCACGGTAAACTTAATAATAAGTACTAAATGCATGTTATTCTGGTAAAAAATTCTGCAGTAATAAAAATGAATAAGAAAATCATGTGAAGAGTTACACAAATAATAAATGCTTAAGAGCAGACAGCTGTTTCGAATCTATCAAGGAGACTCTTTTGTCGACTCGAAATGCGTCTAAGCCGAAATGAGTGGCAGGAAGTGTCTCGTAAAAAATTCTTGATTATATTTAGTAAAATAAATGGTTCTTTTATTCTGAAAAGATTCTCAATAGCAAACATATTTTACCAAAGCCTTCAGAAACATTCTTGTTGCATCATAAGAAGTAAATTAAAAAAACAAAAAACAAAAGTAAGCTGCCTTTTAGTAGGGGCCCCTCTGAAGATGGGGGCCTTAGTGTATCGGCAGTAATCTTCATCCCACCCCCTCCCCGATCTTTCTTGCGTACACTTATCAAAATAAAACTATATGTTTCTTTTAATTGTACCTCAATTACAACTGAATATGCAGGTTGCGTTAAGATGTTTTTCCTTGCGGTAATAAGAGAGAGTACACGCTTTAAAAGGAAACTTCGTTTCCCTTTTTACTCGGAGTTGAATAACAAGAGAAAAATATCTGCATTTCTTCCAGCGGTATTGTTGTGCCGAGTCTACATCGTAGCCAGAGGCGTGAGATGAGGAAAGTCTTTCCGTATCAGGTTCGTTTTTCATACATTAAGAAAGAGAACTTTAGAAAGAGCTCATCTATATATTACCCCCAAAATTTCCCTATAAAATGAGGAAATTTTTATGATTGAAGGTTAGGTAATAATTGATTAACCTTTAATTTTGCTATCTTGAAGAGTTAAGTGATTTTCGGATAATCTTCCTGCGTTAAAAGCACAAAGATAATTCACATTCTGTTTTCCTTTTTAGTTTGTCTTTCTTTTTTAAGTTATGGACCTCTCTAGTCGTAGATAAAAAGGTAAATTAATAGATATTGCTAATTTTAAAGATATTACAATTAACTGATGAAATTTTAGCTCACCAATTAGTAGTTTTGCTCAAAAACTCGGCTTCGTTAATTCAATTAATAGGTGCTTTTCTTTCTTTCTTTCTTTTTTTTTGATAGACTAATCTAGTTCAAGAAAAAAAATCACCCCTAGAGCAATAAAGATAAAAATTAATCTGTGGTCAAGGTTAAAAGTTATATGTTTGTTTCCCAGTCGTTAAGTGGGTGTTTGTATCACTTACAGTTAACCCTTGATTTGAATGTACTAATTAAGATTGGCAGCTACTTCGAAGCAATTATTTCATAGATGATTACAGAATGATAAATCCAATGACATGTATAACTGGTTTAGAAGAAAAGTCAACTTTTTTTCAGAGAAACACGACATAATATACATTCATTCCGTAAGCGAATACTACAAAAGTCTGTGAGTCATAATGACCTTCTTGGCTAGTTGGGATAAGTATTCACCATAAAAAAAGGATTGAAATCTTTTTCAAAATTTGTTACCCTAGTCAACTATTGAAGCTGCAGCGATGAAACACTGCATTTAAATTGATTTTCATATCGTATTTCAACTGATTATAGATGGAACAATTTCCTTGAAAGCATTTGTATAGTAAAATAAACAAATAAATACTAATAGTATTAAAAGAAACAAACAGAACCCCCTATGCATGAGCTTGAGTTCTAATCGTCACACAAATAACTTAAAAAAAATCTATATGAAATCTTAACTATTATTTCTATAACAATATAAAAAAAGTATGCAGACATTTTAAACCACTTATTATTCTTTGTCTTTTTATGAATTCAATTTTTTACGTAAATGCATATTACTTTTAAAAATTCCTTATTAGCTAAAAATTTGGTAATTTATGTATTGACAAAATATCATAGATTTTAAATTTTATGGATAAATATTTATTTTTTAGGTAAATTTTATAAAACGCTAAAAATTTGCTATGTTATGTACTATCAAAAAAGAAAAAAAATCATTGATTTAAAATTTTACAGACATTTTACTGTTTTTATAAAATTATATGAAGACCAAATTCAAATGGAAGTGGCAGAATAGTTTATAAATGAAAACATGCAAAAGAACTAACTATATTGCAAAGCTGTGAGAAACTGCAACGGATGTATTGTGTGTCAGGGAATCGAAATAACTAAAGTTTATAGCAATCCATGAATCTTATATAATAGGTACCAGTATGATTCAGTGGCGGGTTAATGCAAGTTTCTCCGGGGGGGGGCGGTTCGTTTGTCGGTGGGGGCGGTTAGTTAGAAGAATTATTTGCCAGGAGAGGACAGCTCGCGTCACTGAATGTGTCGCTTAGAGCTACATATACGTCCTTCCCGGAATTTCCCGCCACAATTTGGAACCTCATCAGAAGGTGGGGGGACTTCTGAATATTGGCACCCCTCGGAAACTGCTAGCGACCGCCGAGAGGACTTTCGGAATCACGGATTTAACGTGCACGTACACCGCATGCACACGGTGGTCTTTAGTGGTAAGGCGGTATCGAACCCACAACCTTCCGGTTACGAGTGACATATGAGTCCATTTTACGAAAGTAAAATAGGATCTTTAAATTAATTTCTTTTGTCTCGGGGGGGGGGGTCGCCTCCCTCCGCCCCGCCCCTTTAATCTGCCCTTGGTATGATTTGAAACAAAGATTCGAAAAATGTTCAGTATTCCAATATTGTGGCTTAGCAATAGAGCTGATTTTTCCGGTGTCTTTTAACTGCCTAGAAAAATATGCTTAACTTACACAAGATGTAGGAAAAAAAGTGCTTAGCCAGGAGTTGTCGAAAACGAAGTAGGCATTTAAAAGAATACAGCTATTATAAGTTATGAAAATTATTGAGTATTTTGCAATGGTCGAGATGAGAAGATTTAACACTGCATATACCTGGGGTTTGGTCAGAGAGGAATTTCTCAAACTATTGAAATTAGCATTATACTTCGAGTTACAGAAAGTTTTCTAATGGCAAGCAGTTCTTTTTTATGCAGTGCATTTTACAAGGTACATACATAAAAAAAATATAAGAAATACTTTTCAGGATGCCCCTGCAAACAAAAAATTCAAATTAGTAAAATGAAGTCCCATCTTTGGACAGTCGTTTACAAAAAAATTCTTTTGTTATTTTTTTAAACCGAATATTTAATGAGACATCAAATGAACTCTTTTGACGTGTAAGAATTTGATTAAAATTCTCTAATTGGGAGCTTATACGTGTACATTAAATTAAGTATTACTTTCATCGACTCGGATTCAAATATCGAAAGCACAGTGAAAAGAAAAATGACGTCACAGTTGAACGCTCACACACTAATAGAACAGGACAAATGAGAGTGGAAATACACTGGAAGCATTTTTTTCTTTTGTAAGTAATGTACATTTTCGTAATTTAAGAGATGCCCTCTAAACATCGGCAATAAATGCTCAAAAACGTAAAAATAGAATAATTCAGTGAGTATTATATTGCCAGATGCGCAGATTTTGTAAATTACTTTTTCAAAATGGGATTTATCTCTCTCTCTCTCTTTTTTAATACAGGATACCGCAAAAAGTCATTTTTTTCTTCCTTGCTTTTAAAATGTTCGACCCATTAAAAATGCATGGCCATAAAAAGTAAGAGCATGTTATTAGAAAGACTTTTGTAACTGGAAATCAATGCAAATGTCAGTTAGATGCTCCTCTTATCAAACAACTTGAGGCACAAAGTATAATGTACAGCAGACAACTACGATAATATTATAGTTGTATAAAGATGACAGTAATTTGGCCTCAATTAACAAGAAATAAAGAATAATTGATTACTGGGACATCGACTCAGAAAAGGGATTCTGAGCCTCAGAAATGGAATTTCGTTTTCAAAGTTATAAACAATCAATTTTATACGTGAGAAATTCAGCTTTTCGGCTATACAGGGTGTCCCAAAAAGGTGGTAACGGGCTTTAATTCTTTATTTATTAGAGATAAGTGGGTAGTGTAAATTGAAAAAATGTTCAAAAGAAGGTCGAAAATAAGACTTCGTTAAGAAAAAATTTCCCTCGTTCATTTACAAAAAGTTGTATTTTTAAGATTTGTATACGACCCCGTGCAAAAAATTCCCAATTAGCAAAATGTGCCCAATGAGGTGGTGTACCCAATTTCAGCCTTTTACCATACAACGTCTCAGAAATATCTTTAAAGAAAGATGATCGGGGGCTTTACACGATTTTGTATGTAAGCGTTTACTGCTGGAGTGGAAAAAAAAAGATTTTCTTTCGAAATTTCTATACGACCCCTGAAATGCGATCATTCAACGTGATTTTTTCCTCTTCGAGAACCATTGAAAAGTGGTTTAAGTCAGTATTATATTTATCTTCTTATCCTGACACTTTTAAGGATATAATTCTAAAATTTTGTAAGACAACTCATTAGCGTATGGGGCACATTTTACTAAATGATAATTTTATGTACGGGGGTCATATGCAAATTTAAAAGTGTAACTTTCTGAAAATTAACAGGAGATTTTTCTTAGCGTGATCTTTTTTTCCGACCTTATTTTGAACATTTTTTTCAATTTACAATGCCCACTTATTTCTAATAGATAAAGAATGAAAGTCCGTTACCACCTTTTTGGGACACCCTGTACATATATATATATTTATATATACATGCTGATTCTTAATTCATCATCAATATTTAGTAGGGAGGTAGGGAATAGGAAAAGAAGACAATTTCACATAGGAAAGCATGGGCGCAAACGAACGCATCATGATGTAAGGGGCATTTTATGTCAACAACTCCCATTCACGCGCTGTACGATAGCTCTGTTAAAATAAACTTCACTAGTAACAGGGGTTCTGTACGTCATGTTTTTCATCGACCCCATACAAAGAAGTCGATTGGAATAAATCCCGTGACTGTGGTGACCAATAAATCGGTCCACTGCGACCAAACCATTGTGCTCCAAATTTTCTTGCCATATACCCACTGGCATCATTTTCCCGAAATGTTGAAGAAGTCGATTAGACTTCTTTGTATGGGGTTGATGAAAAACATGACGTACGGAACCCCTGTTGCTAGTGAAGTTTATTTTAACAGAGCTATCGTACAACGCATGAATGGGAGTTTGTGACATAAAGCACCCCCTACGTTTATGCACATGCTTTCCTATGTGAAATCGTCTTCTTTTCCTATTCCCTACCTCTCTACTACACTCATGTCCATAAATTAAGGATAATTCAGAATCACACAGAAATTGATCTCTAAAATAAAAATTTCACCTGTGGAATGATCACACACATCTTGAAGAAGAATATGCAAATTACAGGAAACCACCAGATGGCGTGGATGGTACGTCACAATGACGAGAGTGTAAGAGAGGGGTATATAAGGAATGGTGGCAAAGAAGTAAAATTGTTCACAAGCGCTGTGAAAGCCTTTCAGTGCAAAAACCGCATAGTTGTGGCACAAAGGAGGCATTTGGATGATGTTTTACGTGGCAGAATTATCGGACGACTGGAATGTGGACGTACCCAGCTGGAAGTATCCGAGGAACTTGGAATCGCCCAGAGTGTCATCTCCAGGCTTTGGCAACGATTCCAAGATGATGGTAATGTGAGTAGACGTTACAGCACAGGTCGACCCCGAGTTACAACGCCGAATGAGGACCGCTATTTGGCAGTTACTGCCAAAAGAAACAGACGGAGTACAGCATCAGACCTGTCTCGTCAGCTCTCTTCAGCTACCGGTACGACAGTTTCAAGGCAGACCGTGTACAGACGCTTAGGGCACATTGGTCTATATGCTCGTAGGCCTGTCAGATGTGTTCCACCTACCGCAACTCACTGTCGCCTGCGATTAACCTGGAGTAGAGAGCATGCATTGTGGACACCGCAACAGTGGTCTTGTGTGATGTTTTCCGACGAGTCCAGGTTTAGTTTGGAGTCTGATTCTCGCCGGACATTCATCTGGAGAGCGCCAGGTACCCGTTACCACCAAGAGAACACCATTGAAAGACACCGTTACGGTGGTGCAGGATGGCTCGTTTGGGGAGGAATTATTCTTGGTTCCAGAACTGACCTGCATGTTCAGAGTGTAACGATGACAGGCCACATCTATCGGGATGTCATTCTGGAACAACATGTACGTTTGTTTCGGGGCGCCATGGGTGCTGAATTTGTGTTTATGGATGACAACGCCCGTCCTCACCGTGCAAACATTGTAGACGAATGCCTTCAATCGGAGGATATCACCCGTATGTATTGGCCAGCATACTCACCGGACTTGAATCCAATAGAGCATGTGTGGGATATGCTTGGCCGACGAATTGCAGCCCGTCAACCCCCTCCCACCTGTCTACCGGAAATTCGGAGTGCATTGCTTGATGAGTGGTGTAATATTCCCCAAGATCAGATTGATCATTTGATACTCAGCATGCCTAGGCGTTGTCAGACCTGTATTGCATCGTCCGGGAGACATACTCCGTATTAACCATCCTACTAACCATGTTATACTGTTTTTTGTAAATAGGTTCATTTTTGAAATTTGGTCAAGGGAGTAAATCTTGCAATTTTTATTAATTATGTCAAACATATAGCATCTTTTTTGCTCTTTACTTTTTGTTTAATAAATAGACTTTACAAATAAGTCAAATTTGTTTTGCTTCTTTCTCTTTCTTTGCCTGAACTTTATTATCCTTAATTTATGGACATGAGTGTAAATATTGATGATGGATTAAGAATCACCCTGTATATATGTATGTATATACAGTGAAATCCCTCTATAACGATATTTTGGGGGTCAAAATAATATATCGTTGTAAAGAGAATTATCGTTGAATCGATATTGGAACGAAAAGATTTTTGATTTTTGTTCTTCATATATCCCATACCCGCGGTGTCACCAGAAAGTGTTCTGTTTTCATTCAGCACACCCTCGCAAGTAATATATAATAAATTAAGGGAGAAAAACATGTTTATAGTTTTCAGTAATTTTCACAGCACACAAATTTTGGTTAAATACCCTTGCCGCCTCGCCAGTGATTCTAGCAGAGATATAGCTTACAGCATATTTGAATAACAAATATATTATATCTAAATAAATAATACCTGAATGCCGCAAAAGCGTTTTTTAAAATGTATTAGATATTAATTGAAAATACATACTCATTAATTTATCCTTATTTATTTTGCTTCATGCCTTTATCAAAATCTTTTATGATGTTGAATTTCACTTCGATAGATATTTGTTTTCTTTTAGCCATGTGCTTTCGATTTTCACTAAACAAACTTCAAAGTAAACAAAACTCATAAATAATTTAAAATATCCTCGTGTAATAATCGAAGGTTAAAATTCTTACTCAAGTTCAGACAAAAGAACGTATCGTTTTCTATATCAGTTCCAGTGAAAGGAATCCTTGACCATTTTTTAAAGAGGGGGATAGGAATCAAAGATGTTTCATCCAGGAAATGCCAACTGCCCTTCCACCTTACGAGAAATGCACTTTCTCATTCTCATTACCATAGTGTTACATCAGCAAAACGAAACTTAGAAGACGTTCTTTGGCAGAGGCGTGGTCCAACCCGTTCCAACCACGTTTTACCTCGACTTTCTTTGTGTAGTGTGTATGAGTTGGGCTTCTGATGCATCGTAGACTAGTTGGACCCAACTCATCTACGATGCTTCTGATGCATCGTAGATGAGTTGGGGTTCTGAGGCATCGTAGTATATATATATATATATATATATATATATATATATATATATATATAATGTATATATATATATATATATATATATATATATATATATATATATATATATATATATATATATATATATATATATATAATGTATATATATATATATATATGTATATATGTATATATATATATATGTATATATATATATATATAACAAAAACTGCTTTTTAATTAACTATTAAAGTTGTCACAAGGTTTTGGCGGAAGCTATATTTTTAAAACATGCATAATAAGTATACAAATAATTTATTTCTTTTGATAAAAATAATTTTAATGCCAGTTACAGGAAAGTTGGGTAAGATGACGAATTCGATGCTTCTCTGGCGCAATCATAGCTCGTCGTACCTCTCTAGGCAATTCTTAAGACTCTAACATTGGGTTATAAAGACCACTATTAATAAGTCTTATAAGTTGAGATGGTTTTTTGAATACTGAAAGTTCAAATGTACTTCTTTAATCTAAGCATGTAAATTTTGGAATTCACAGCGCCAAGAATTAGCCGACTACGGGAAGTTCCGTTAAATATTTTCAAAACACAACTCCGAACGTTAAAAATCATCTGTGTAATAGTTTATTTATGATAATCTTGGATACTTACTGGCAAACAAATTAAAAACATGCTGATGTATGGTGAGACGACGACGAGGAGTTCGTCGATGCCCAGCAAAAAAAAAAAAAAAAAAAAAAAAAAAAACGAAGAACGAATCAGATCCAAATCTTAGGCACATGATCAATGATCCGGCTAAGTCGAATAATGAAGCGAAATACAGACCTGGAAATGTAATTTTTGTTTATGATCTTCATTATCCGTGGTTTTTCTTAATTTTTGTATGTTATAATTTTTTTACTATGGGGATATGTCATATTTTTTTAGTGTTTTCTGTGTCATTTTCATTAAGTACGTGAGCTTGTTTCTCTGCATTTCTGAAAATAGATCTATACATTGGTATCTATTCGTTATTTTACCTCACCGATGTAACTCACGGATAAGATGACGGAACAATTATTTTTGTAATATTTTGCTATCTTCCAAGAGGAGATGAAATCATTTCCATTTTTTTTGTGAAACACAAAGTCTTTAAAAAAATCTTTCGGAAAATTACTTTCTGAATTTAGGAATAATATTTTGAATCTTACGTTCGTCATCTTACCCCACTCTTCCCTAATATCCGATTCAATTTTCGGAGCATGTAAGTGTTCATCTTACATCATCATTAGGAACCATACATCTGTTTTGTGGAAAAGTCATTAAAAAGGATGATATTTTCTTTTGTCAAGCTTTGATATGCACCAACAAAATCTCAGCAATTGTCTTTTTACTTTCCAGTTTGAGTTATAAGTCTATCAATGATATGAGATGTATCGGATACTTTTAATTATCTCACGAGTTCCTTGTGTATCAAAGCATACAAATAATAATAATGAGCGAAGTACCACAACTAACAATAATATTATGAATAACAAATTTTTAGGCTTTTTCAGACTAAATCTATTGTCTGCTTACTAATGTGTGAAATGATTTACGCTTATCGCAAATAAGTCGCCTAACAAAAAGCATCTACGAAAGTACATGGATGACAATATTTCAGTTATGTTATTTGCATTTCAGTTACTCAGTGCAATTTTCCAAATGTGGAATAACAAGTGCTTTCTGTAAGTTAGTTTTATAGATGTTCTTTTCAGAGCAAACCAGCGGCGTGTCATGGAGTCGGGAAAGCGTAAAAAGTGTGCCGTCACTGAGCTGCACAAATTTTGTTCCATATTTTTGGGACGAAAATACCGAAGTCACTCATCCTCATATAATATGCCACAGTTGTTGTTCCGCATACATTTTTATCGCTCTTATCATTTCGACTGGCGAACATTTCTTCTTTTTCATTTGCAACAACCATTCGACGATTTACAGGTGACATGGATTATTAAACGATGGGGGTTGATAGCCAAATAGAACCCGAACTCAGTTCGGGAAAACTAAAAATTGCATAATTTGTGAGTTTTAAAATTCTTAGAAGACAAATATAAATTAATGCTATTTTTTTGTAAAAAGGGAATTGCATTTATTTATGTCCCCAAAAAGTGAAAAAAAAAAAAAAGTCCACTTTTGGATGCATCTTTCGTACGAGTACGACACAACGACACAATTAAGGAGTTAAGGGCAGTGCTTTTTCCTTTTGTAACGGTATTTTTAAAATAAACTTTCTCCTGCTTAGACAACAGACTTAATCTAAGAGTAAAACAATAAACATAAACTAAGAGAAATGCTTCCATTAAAAACACTTTCTAATCCAAATAGCTTAATTGCACAGGTATTATCGCATAGCTAATAATTAAAGCCAATATAAGGAAACATAACTCAAGTATTTCATCCAATTGCCTTCTAAAGAACAATAATCTACGAATTCTTTTATAAGCAAAAGCAGAAAAATGTTATGTACACCAATCTCAATAAATAACGTTCTACAATAAATCTCCTTGATACATTTGAATTTCTTCACAATCCAAGTAAATATTCTGCAGTAAGAGAATGAAAAGAGATGTAGACAAATTAAAGTCGTAAACTTTTATACCCGCATTAGATACTTGTAGTAAAAAATACCTTTTTTTAAAATTTCAACTACGACATCAAAATATTTACCGTTCGGAGATCTGAATTTAGTTTGCTGACCCTGCAAAAAGAGTTACGCCTACCATTTTCAATGAAAAGCATGCTGTTCTATGTATCTTCACTCAAACGAACTTCTAACAATTACTGTATATGGACCACACTGATTTAAATCACTTTTGCATTCTCTGCTATAGAGCGATAAATGCTTCACACAATATTTTCCATAGTTATATGAAAAACAAGAAAGATATATCATTCCAAACGCATCGATTACAAAACACTTTCGAACACAGCAGTCTTTTTTGCACCAAATTTGCGATGCATTGTCAAACTTGGCTAGGTTATGGGGATAAAATCATAAAAGCTGCAAATCACTAATAACATAATTTTGCGAGACCCTGAAAAAGAACTTTAAACCTTATTTCTATCCTTTAAACAAAGAGTAAGATATTTATAAAACTGCTGCATAGTGATTGAAATGCCTCCAAACTGCCATAGACCGTAATGTATTTAAGTACACTATTTTCAGTGGACAGCGTTATTTTATAATCCTTAATAACATATATCAATTTTGTTTAGCTTGAAATAGACGAAGTCTCTAAAATACGCTTTATATAATGACTGCCCATTAGGTTGGGCCAACAATGTAAGAATGTGCAAAAGTTGTCCAATATTGTCCTAAGGAAGACTCCAAACTTTCAGTTAAATCAAAATAATGACTAAATTTTGCAATTTCGGTTACTTTTAAAAATTCATTACATAAAATGAATTCATGATAAAACTTTAAATTAAAAATTGTCACACTCATTATATTATTTATTTAGAAAAACAGTAACTAGCCTTAGAGCTGGGTTTGAGCGTGCTAACTCTGTATTGTGTGTTCGCTCTACTTTGTCCATTTCTGTTTCTCCAGCCACAGACAGAAAAAGCAGATTCTACGACAATTTTAACAATTCTTTATAAAATTTTGGTATGGCAAAGAAATTTTGGCATTTCGAATAGTACACTAGAGCATGTACCAGTGAGCAAAGATTGCAAGTTATGATCTAATAGATGAGACAAAATTAAAAGTTCGGTGACTAGGCATTTATAACAACCAATCAAATCGATGCTATCGGAAGCTGCAAAATTCAATAAAGGAATAACAAAGCGTCTAATTTGAGTTTCTTTTCTTCCTTTCATTACTTTTTCTAAATGTCTACTCTGATGTGAGAACAATCATCGCTTATCATACGTAATCGTAATTTCTCTTGATGCGCGAAGTAAGCTTAGCATTGAATAACTAGATCAAAGATTTTCTTTAAATCTTCATCTAGATATTTTGCAAACGGAATATTTTCCAAACATGCTCATTATCTTTACAAAAGAGCTTCTATTTGAGTAAAAAAAAGAAAAAGTTTGGCGTGCACACTTTTAATATAACTGCAACCAAAGCCTTCAGTTCCGTTAACGGTTTTTTCGAACTAACATACAGACGGAGAACGCGCTTTGTCGTCGTGTTCCATTAGAGTGTGATATTTTTCTTGGATTTCCTTTCAAAAAAATGTCTGAGCACATTTTAATAGTGCAGTAGATTACAATCAAATATTTTTTATCGGTGCTTAGATCACTGATATAAGCTTCACGAAACTCGATTTCGATTTTGTTGAATCCAAAGACAGGAAGTTCATTGGAATTTTTTCAGTTGTCATCTAACGGACTTTGAGGTGAGATGTCCGAGTTCCTGGAAGTCGGGTTTCTGATCTGAAGATTTTGATCGGGATTCTAATCTGTGAAAAGTCCTCCACCTAAGGCATCCCCATTCGGCACGCAGCCCTCGTGTACCTTTGCTTGAATCACAAAAAAACAAAGTTTTTCTCTAATAGATTTTCGATGATATTTGTTTCCTACCAATAGCTGAACCAGGTTTTTGTCTTTACGATCATGAAAATATAGTCCACACAATTGAGTGTCAAAATGCAAGTTATACGGTTCCTTAAACATCTATTCAAATAATTGTAAATGAAGCTTCCGGTTTCGTTTTGTGCGACACTTGAACATTTAAATTTTTGAACGATACTTTTATGTTTTAAAGAACTCTCTATTGCTTGTGAAATAACATTTATGCAATTTTCTATTAATATAAAAAAGAGAAACAGTATTTTTTAAGCCTGCGACTATATACTATCGTAAGAACCATCATTTAAGGAGAATTCATGTCTCCTTCTTCAGAGCCAGCATTTCTAGAATTTCTATAATCTTTTGAGTTGTTTTTCTTATTTAAAGTTCAAGGGACTCTAAATACCAACGAAAAGAACAATAATTATGTGCTGAAACAGTGAAAGATGATCTAAAAATCCTTCTTTGAACAATAAAGAGCAGTAAAACCAACAATTAAGCGGAAACGTGACAAGAAAACTAACTCATTTCAGACATCTCTAAGAAACAATGGTGTGATTTCCTAAGGGCCACGATCAAAGCTGTTTAAGTCACTGAGTAGTTAGCTTTTGTATCATTTTAACAACCTGTAAAAATAACTTAAAATAAGCATGACCAACTAAACGCAAATTTGAAGTTTCCTGTAATAGTAACAACAATAACAGCTACTAAACATTCAGCTATGGAAAAATATGGAATGAACAGTTCTTCATTGGCGAAACAACAAAAATGAAACAATGTTACAAACTATTGTAAACTATACATTTTTTCTCCTTATAATGAAAGAAAATTTGCAAATAAATCTGAATAAATAGGTACGAGTTTATTCTATAAAGCATAGTTCAAATCATCTTTTCATATAAGGTGTATTTAAACCGCCTGTGATAAAAAATGTATTTAATGAGAATTGGAGCTTAATTAAACCTTTGTTTTATATAAAAAAATCAGTAAGCAAGTCAACCATTAAAAATTTTCATTGCATGTATTGTTTCGTCTGTGCATTTAAAAAAAGAATCAGATTGAAGAAAAGTAAATAAGCTTCAAATCGATTTTTTTCCAAATTTGTTTGTTTGGTTTGTCTTTGGTTACAGCTAAGCTACAGGAGGGGTTTCTGCCTAAGAGGAGAGATACAGGGTGGAGAACTGAGTGAGTTATATAGTATGTATTCTATTTACATTTGGAGAAAATCGTCCAAAACTCCAGACCGTTAGATCGACAGCCGCGCGAGAAGCCAAATCCCAGGACCTGAACACTTCAGCGATCTCTCAATTTTGAGTTGCTTTGTCAAGGTAAAGCTATATGAGGGCTAAACGCCTAAGGGCTCCGCCCAATATGCTCCCTAAAAGGGAGCATATTGGGCAGAGTACTCTTAAGGGGTTCTAAGGCGTATTCTTGTTACAGCTGGAGAAAACCGCCCAAAACTTCAGACCGTTAGATCGATTGCCGCGCGGTATTCCACACGTGCTTCGAACTGAATCCGCTAGTCTTGTTGTATGAGGAATGCTCTTATTGTGTAGTAAAAAAGTCCAAATAACTATTACTGATTGATGCTGCCGTTAAAAATCAGTTGATAATAGAAAATTATTTGTCTAAAAAATGAAACTGCAAACCGAGTCAGATAAAGATGATAGCAAAACAAGCCAATCCTGCCCAGGAAGGTGTTTGGGCCTTCGTCTTCACATGTAAATATTAAACTATCAAATCCTAAAAAAGAAAAGTGGCATGGTATGTTGTCTAAGAGTAAAGAAAAGTTTTTGAGGAGCGCAAAATTAAAAAAAAATGGGCGCATAAAGACTGCATCAAAGAAGATGTTACATGTTTTGTTTGCGTTCACTGTTATTCAGACAAAGACGTCTTTTTTTGCCTTTTTTTATAATCTGTCATGGTAAAATTAAGTAACAGATTTTTTTTAATTATTAAGTAGCATATGTTTTCCATATCTAGTTACTTTCACCATTACTCTTATTTTCTTACCGGTTTTTATAATGCCTACTTAGTTTGCAATAAGAAATACATGAAGTAAAAGGTAAGGTTATTGCTTGTGTTTCACCATTTAAAGTAATTCACCATGTAAAGTAAAGTAAACATCCCCCTCCCCCCCGTACATTTTTCATAAAACTAAAAAACTTGCTAAAAAACTTGCCTCGCATACGAGGAACATTTTGCAGCTTAAGATGAACAGACTTAACCAGCTGCTGTCGAATAGTATATCTATTTTTTTTCGAAAAATAATTGTGCTAGTTTGTAGAAAAGAACATAGGAAGTACTATTAAATTCTGTTTACCTCAAAATAGACAAAAATAAGAAATACAAAAATTAAATTAAAAAATGCTGGAAAATGTGCCTCGGTCTCTCCTTATAGCAGAAAAGAAGTATTTCACCATGGATAGCAATAATGTATTTAAGGATAGATAGAGGTATAGTTACCTAGAAAAATACATCTAAGCAACGTCAGTAAACTTTCTTTAAAAGCAGAAATATTTTTACTTAAATCAACTCTAAATTAAAGTTTTATAACAAGAACTTGTTTTTTTTATCAAGCAGAAATAATTTTTTAACTCTCACTTACCTTTTTTATAAAAATACACTTATGAATTTGTTACAAAAAATATACTAACCATTGAAAACACTGAGGTTTTATATAGTTAAGAAAAAAAACCCCACAGAAAGTGTGTCACAATTTGACTCTTAAAGATTATAACAAATATTTGTGGGCGAAATGGAAAACGCACAAAACTTAGAAAACTACTTTATTAATACCTTTTAGTGCAGTTATTTGAATTTTAATAGACATTTTTACTGCGCTTAGCCTTGTAAGAGCGAAAAATTTATTCAGACTTCTTCCACTTTTTTTTTTATAAGTACAGTTATAAAGACATATGTTTACCTTCCGATGATAGCATATACAAACATATACATTAAATTATTTTTTCCAACTAAAAATGTAATATACATAAAATGAATCAGAAATTCGAGTTTCACTATACTGAAGAATTATTTATTTAGTTATTATCATACACAATTATTTTTCATGTAGAGTTTTGTAGAACCTTATGTAATTAGATCCTCTTTCACAAACACACACAAACGGGGAAAAAAATACGCAAGAAAAAGGGCCTTAATGTACGGACCGAAGTACCTAACATACGTACCGAAAGAAGGTATTGCTTTATTTCGATAAATGTTCTATATTATTGTAAAAATTTTTGTTTTAGGGGGTTGTCTACATAATAAAATGTACCCAGGTTATATAACAGCTCAATGGTAACCAAAACTCAATATTCGAATTCAGCATATCAAAAGAATTTAAAATACAAGTTTTCACTAATTTTCAAGGAATAAGGCAAAACACTAAAAATGGCTCTTCTAGCGTTAAATCTTAACTCCTAAAATATTTTATAACACATTTTTTTAGAAAAGTAACTTACGAAAGCTGAAAGAGAAACATAAAGTCTCTTTATGGATTATGATTTTTTAACTAATAATTATGAATTATTAAACCAAATATCGAAAACCCACACATACGAAAATTAATAGATTGCGTTTTCATAAGAATCAGCATTCGTGAAAACAACAGAAAATAAATTTTGGTGCTGTTTGGGCCTGTTGTTTAGAAATATCAACTTAGTTAAAATGGAATCTTAAGTGATTTAGATTTTTCCTAGCTCATTAGATGTTTTTCATTGAGTGTACGTTCAGGTTCTTAATACTGATACATTCCTCATCACTAATTCGCTCAATTTTTCATAGTACAGCAACAAAATTTGATATCTAGGGTAAATAAGGCCCAATAAGTTATGAATGACTGAATTAACAAAATAAGAATAATAGCTTATATTGAAAATTTTGAAGTGTAAAACGAATGCGTTGATATATCCCTTCCAGCCATGAAAATGTATTAGGCGTACCGGAAAAAAATGTCGTTGCTTTACATAATATTCAAACAAATAAATTTTCATCAATTATTGAATTAACAAACAAGCTGTGCCTAAGCACAGGACTCATAATTTCAAAGCGAGAATTCTATAGATAATTTTTTTTTACCTCTTACAGAAAAATGGCCACCCTCCCCCTTTTTTCACGTCTACCCTCCTTGGAGTATTCTATTCGAAATGTTCTGAAATCTATTTTTAGGTATTCGTGAGCATTGTATTTTAAGGCAAGAATTTTATGAATATCTCTTTTCTTCTTTGAGATCACACAGGATATCTGAAAAGAACGTTTTGGCTCCCTATCCCCCATGAGTTACAAATTTTGGAAAATGCTCTGTTTTCTAGCGCCTATGTTATAAAACTCACGTACCTGGCAAATTTCGTATTATAAGCTTCTGTAGTTTTGGCTAGGCAAAATATTGACTTACGAAAAAACGACAATACTTTCCGGTACACCTAATAGAAATCTAACAGAAAAATAGAAACCATTAATCCACAAACATGCCTTAATGTAATTAGCTTTCGTGACAATTACTGGTGGCGCTGGTATATCATACTGGTATCGCACATGTCGATTCGAAATTGGTTGCACAGATGCTTTGAAGACTTATCTTTTAGGTAAAAACTAATGCCATGTAACTATTTTATAAATATGTAACTACAATATACCTAAACGTAAAATTTTAATAAGGTATATAAAGGGTTAAAATTATTATTATGTTGTTGTTTTTGTAAAGGCAGAGCTACACGAGGGCTATTTGCCTAAGGAGGGGATGCTTTGGGTGGAGGACTTTTTACCGGTTTATAACGCGTATACACGCTACATCTGGAGAAAAACCATCCAAAATTCGCGACCGTTAGATTGACAGCAGTGCGGTAGGACAGAACCCTGGACCTTCATACACTGATCATCTACCCATGTTCAGTTTCTTATGCACTCGATCATTGGTAGGCGGCGTCTAAAGTACTGATTGGAAAAAAAAATTGTTTCACATTTTAGAATTTCGATTGACTAGTGTAGTGTTAATTTGTTGAAATCGCGTAAAGTAAAATATATTAGAAGTTTTGAAATATAAATTTTTAGAACCTTTCAGCATGTATACTCTCACATTTTTAAAGCATACCATTTTATTTCGTGCATTAAGATCTTTGTAAAGCAAATTCCAAGTAAAGTATGTCTAAATAATGATTTCCTCTTTTGTAGAACAAGTTACATAGGTTATTATAAATGAAATTGTTACAAAGAAAAAGTTAAATGCTGTTATACAGTACTAAACTTGTATCCTCTAGTCATCCATGGAAACAGATCTAACGTACGTTTTTAATTAAGTATATTTAAAATCAAAGTTATGATCAAATGATATTGTAAATAAGTAAAAACATGCAAGTAAAATCTGAAAGAATTCCGGATTTTAACTAGCACTAAAAAGCTATAGATATATATATATATATATATCTATGTATAATTAATAAGTAAAACACAAAGCATATTTTTAAAATCTCTCTCTCTCTCTCTTTATATATATATAACTAACAAGTAAAACACAAAACATACTACAAATAAGACATATCTCGCATAAAAATATAACAGCTATTAGCAAGAATTAGAAACCAGATTTTGAAGCCAAATAAAGTGCAAGAATTATTGTGATAATATAATGGAACGGAAATTATAACCACTGTCACCATCGTCAGGAGCCACAAACAGTGGATTATAATTTACAGCAAACCAAATAGTAGGGTTTCGGTTGTGTGGCATATCAGAAGAGATATTAACTCCACACATCTGGGCCCTACCCTACTATTTAAATGAAAGAAGAAATCAAAAAGATAACAAAAATTAGAAATAGGAATTATAATTTTACATACCAGACCTTGAGCACATGGAAATTTCATTTGAACAATTGATATGTGTTGCCAATGCTAAGAATTGTAAAAAGTGAAAAATTGGTGTTGCCACTAAATAAAAGTGTAAAAGTGGAAAGAAGAAAGTATAGGAGTTGCCAAATACTAAAAGGTAATATTATTAAATTTTAAGAATATCCAGGTATATTAATATAATAAATATATATTGAATAATAATAAATTAAAATGATTGAATAAAATAAATAGTATAGCAAAATTAAATATAACATATTGTTTAAAAAATATAATGATTATTATTATTGACAAAGTATGTATAATAAGTTATTGTATTACAGAAGATTAATCTAGTAAATAAGAAAAAAATAAAAAATAATGTTTAGGACAGAATAATCCCAATATAGGAACCCCGGTTTTTTTTTTTTTTTTTTTTAAATCCATCCAGATATTTATATGCATGCATATACACATCCAAATTGTTTTTAAACATATTACTTTTTTTTTTTTTAAATGAGAAAAACTTCCTCCGCCCGACCCAACCATCCAATTACAACCTTAAAACCAAAACCCCACCCAACCTTCAGTAAATTAACAAAGACATTAGACACATCATTATCAAGAATTGTATATAATAGATTTTAGGAACTTAGTGGGGTAGTTGTATTGTCTAGCTGACAGAAATAGAGATTTAAAATTGGAGACTTTAAAACCATCAGAACATAGAAACTTGATTCTACAGCAGCGATTATAGATGATATTGCGAAATACAGATTTATGTAAGCAGGAGGAAAAATGAGTAAAGCTATTTACTTTAAAGCTAAAATCTTTACGCTTATCATATATATTGAAACTAAGGCTATTTCTAGGAGTGATGGAGATACTTAGATCTAGAAAACTAACAGAATTGTTAAGCATATCATTTTTAATTAATTCCAGAGCAGATGGATATTTTATGGGGAAGATATTGTTATTATTATTAGTAGTGTTTACAAGTAAGATATCATCTATATATCGTTTAAGAATGATGTGTGTATCAGTATATTCTTTTTCATAGTAATATAAGTAAAGATCTGCAAGGTAACTAGATGCTGAACCACCTTGTGGTATACCATGATTTTGTAGATATATTTTATTGTTATGTAGAATAAATTATTATAGATAATAAATTTAGATAGACAACTGAAATAAGTTACATCAACATGGGAAGGGAGCTGAATATTGTTAACACAAGTTTCAAATAATTCATTAATTACATTGTAAAGGTCGTCAAGAGGAATATTGTTGAATAGATCTTTAAAATCATAGGTATATAAAGAAGTAATATTACTAATAGTACATATTGTATTGCGTAGATCATAACTATTTCCTATAGAGATAGAGTAATCATTACGATTTATATAATACTCATGCATAGCAGATAGTAATGTTAATGTCCAGAAATGTTAAGATTTGAAAAAATAGAAAATTACTTAACTAAAAGTTTCTTTTTAATGGAGTAAATGAAAGTACGTATATTAATCCAATTATAAGTACTGGCATAGTAATTATATAATTTTAAAATAGCAGATTTTATATAACTATCAGAATACTTAGGACTATTACTCTTTTTACGTTTACCTCTAGAAGTTCTAAATGTTTTATTATATATAGACAAGTTTAAAGTATTATAGATAGGAGAATATTTATTTATGTTAGTAGTGCTAGTATAATATATTAATTGTTTATTATGAACTAATTGGTTTAGACCATACGGATAACTAGTATTATGAAATTGGATGAAGTAGTTTTCTAAAAATAAACGTTCATTATGGTTCTTCTTTATAGATAGAATAGTGATATTAATATTATGGAACCCATGCATATGAAAATGTTCATACTCAAAGTT
Source organism: Cheiracanthium punctorium (assembly GCA_038373885.1). NCBI lineage: Eukaryota > Metazoa > Arthropoda > Arachnida > Araneae > Cheiracanthiidae > Cheiracanthium > Cheiracanthium punctorium. The sequence continues at coordinate 375,640 of JAWZYV010012441.1, forward strand.
ATTACCAGAAAGATTACTAGGATAGTTCTTAACATGATTTCGATGTAGATTAATACGAAGGTGTAAAGGATTACTAGTTTGGCCAATATAAGCTATTTTACATTGATTACAGGTTAACATATAGATACAGTTGTATACTTTGCAAAACGTGCTTAAATTAGACCCACTATTACAAATATTTGTAGTATCAGCAAAAGGAATATATATATATATATATATATATATATATATATATATATATATATTATATATATATTATATATATATTATATATATATATATTTATATATATTATATATATATATATATATATTTATATATATATATATAAATTATATATATTATATATATATATATATATATATTTATATATATATATATATATTTATATAAATTATATATATATATATATATATATATATATATATATATATATATATATATATATATAGATATAGATATATATATATATATAGATATATAAATATAACTTGAAACTTTAAGTTTTTAAAATGTTTCATACATTCAGCATCTTTAGTTTTTTAGTTTGATAAGTATGATCGTCAAGATGCTGTTTTGTATGTTCATTTTGCATGAAATTTTTTTCCTGAGATATTCATTTCTCATCTTCAATTAGTTTCCTTCTCGGGCATGATGTACCCCTTTATTTCGAAAAGTGAAAAAAATTGACACTGCCGACACATTTTTTTTCTGGTTTAAAATGAAGAGAAAATATCAAGCTTGAAAAAAGAAATAAAGATTAAGAATATATTCAGAATATTTCAAAAAATAAAATATTTTCTAAAATATTTTGAAATTAAACTCAAAAAAGTCACACATTTTCGAGGTTTAAAATTAATAGCACTCTAGTACCAAAAAGCGAAAGTAGATTTTTTTTAAGGCTTCAAAAAGCACGTGACTCTTTAATCTGATTTATCACTGATTGTTTCAGTCATTTTGAAGCGTACCATTGAACAAACAGTTACTTTTACTTTCTTAGGTGATCGTTCATTCGAAATTAACGAACCGTGAAGCGATTTTGCCCCGTGTTTACTTTCCTTATAGACCGGGATGTCGGTTTCACGCTTATACACTGTTATTTTCATTACCAGGAAGTACATGTTTTTCTTTCAGATAGTAATACTTTAATTATATGGAAGTAGTCAAAAAATTCTAGTTTTTTTGCGGAAGAATTTATAAGAATAAATAAAACAATGTGTTGCTATTCTTAAAGGAGCGAAAGAATACAATTTTTTTTTTATTCTAGTTTAAATTGTGTTGTGATTTAATATTTAACTAAAAAATAATTTTGGGATAATGTAACTGAAAATTAAACTATCAAAAGGTAGAAGATTTGAGTTTTATATTCCCTACTTATGATTATTATTAATATTAAAACATTTACTCGATTAATAATTTGCATTGATCATGCTATACTACCCAAGACTAAGAATTCATTTTTAGAAACTCATTTAGATAAAACATTTTTAAACTGTCTTATATTTAGTATAAAATGAAAAAAACCTCTCCTTTTCATGGTAATTTAATTTATTACAGTACTAAAAGGTTTTATTCTCCACTTAGCGATTGACGCTCATGTTTATCATTGAAATGTGATCTTTGATTCAGATATTGGACAGCAAACATATTTCAGCAAAGTATCCCCCGTAAATGATCTAGTTTTTCGTGAAATACTGACTGGTACGGGTTTTTAATGGAACGCCTTATCAGGAGCCTAATTTCCAGCTGGTAGTTGACAACACGTGTTAAAATTTCGTGATTGAAGGATTACCAGAACTTGGCAGGAAAGTTTTATCAGTTAAGACAGCTAGTCTATGGTACCGAGTTTGGCCAGGTACGTGTGACGTCGCCTCTGACAGATGAACATTATCTCGTTATCTCAATATCCTTGAAGACCATCCGCTTCCGTATGTATTAAAATGTAACGTGTCATCACTCTGGAAATCTATTGGAATGGTTGGATAAAATTCCACAGACCTGCACATGTTTTCCTAGACATCAAGGTCACCTCACCTCGAGCTCATCGAGCATATTTGGGATGCAACTGAGAGAGGTGTTAGAGGCTCCAACCACCTTCGATGCAATCTTCGTGGATTGTGGGAGGTTGCTGAGGATTTGGGGATACGTATGGCTTCCCATCAATTCCAGTGTCTCGCAGTGTCCATGCAAAAGAGAAATCACAGCCGTCATCAAAGCAAAAGCTGATGCAGTGTGCTACTAGAGAGGTATCCCTAATTCAATTGCTGTTTAGTGTATTTATGAAGACACGAATTAAAAAGAAGTAAAACTATTTACGTCAGAATCCTTTCTTTTGTCATAATTATTCAATAATAGTTTATTGTAAATTAAGTTAATTACTAGATCAAGAAAAGTAATTGAAGTATGTAAACTAGGATATTTCAATAGTTCCAATTCTTCTTAGGCTATAATAGAGGAAAGGCACTTGTAGGCTGAGGTACGCTGCCTGCTAATTCCTTTCCTATAACATCATCCAGGTATACTGATGATATCATAGAAGTCATATTTCTAGATCACCAACATGCTTGGAGTAGAGCACATTTGGATCAGGAATGTTACATTCATAAAAATGTAGATATAAATCTGCAAGATAATTGCAGGAGCTTCCTTTACCATTTTATCATGTAGGGAAGAGGGAGACACAGTGAGACGATTTTAACTTGTTTTAAAATGATTTCCCCCTTTTAATCAAAACTAAAAATTGATTACAGAGCCATATTTTGACGACTTTTAGTTTTTCTTCTAATTTTTTTTCTTCAGAATTTATCCTATTTTATTCTTTGAAAGAAAGTTAATTTTCAAAAGATACTCAAATTGTCCCACTGTGACCTGTGTAATACATAGATCTTTACAATTATAAATGATAAAATAAATGCGCAGAGGAAATGCAATTAACTAATTTTTTTCTGAATCATTAAAAATTTTTTGGTACTAAAATTGGAAACATTAAAAGTGAAAGCAACTGTGTTAATTTAATTCCTCAAAAATTAAACGTATAAAATTTATAATTCACAAAAACCAAAATACATTATATATATATATATATATATATACATATTAATTCGGTTAATGGCAAAAGAGACAGTACGACTAAAAAAAAAAAAAAAAAATACGAACTAGTATCGGATTCTACTGATAAATTGCAGTGACCTGAAAACTGAAAATGAGTCAGCGCACGCCTATACTAAAAATCTCAATTTACTTGAGTGGGAATAGACAAATTACATAAACGAATCCTAAATAGACCGAGCAAGTCAAAATAGAAACAAAAATAAAAAGTTTCAGGAGTATGTAAACAAGATGGGCCGAAATCTAACCTTTCACTTCTATGATTTCTACTAGCGAGTGAAATGCCTTTGTTTTCCTCAAATACGAGAAGTCCTACTTTTCCAGGTGAGAAAGTTTAATTACCTTCAATCTAGATTGCTTACCCCTTTTTCCCCTCCCCCCGCGGCTTCTACCATGCGGTTGTTTAGTATCGTCTGACATCCCATGGGCTCGGATTCCATTTAGACCATTTTTAACAACTCGTTTTCAGAGAACGAGGAAACATTGAAAACGTCGAACTCGGTTATTAGGATTGGATTGAATTTCGGAAAAGATGATTCGGTTAGCGTTATTTATAGGTAAACTTGTTCGCTCTACGCGAATGGTCCCTATTTAAATGTTTTTAAATATGTTTTTAATACAACTTCCATTCAAGAAATTCGGTGAGGCGTAACTTTTTCGGAAGGTATTGACATTAATCGGATTATCATTCTTGTATGTAATTAGCATTCAATGTTATGCTTGTCTAACAACGTGTGTACAAGGAAATGAATTTACGAGAGAAAGCGTCTTTTGGCGATCTTCAATTAGGCGGTCATGATTTATTGAATCTTCCCAATCGACGAAATCTTTGGATTTTGAAGGCTTTTTCCAGTCAGGCCACGGCCTAGGGCCCCCAAGTTTTAGGGGGCCCGAAATTTATTAAAATAGCTTACATTCTATTCCTAAAAGAAATGAGTTATGTTAAATTTTTAACAGCAATATAAATATATAAAGAGATGCACTTTAACAATACATGCCGCTGAGAAAAAGAGTTTGTTTTATCCCTGAATATAATTCAGGGATAAAACAAACGTCATGTAAAGATCCCAAGAATTCCACCATGGAGTATTCATTGACGTGACGTCGTTCTGAAGCACTTCTTTATTAAAAGGTAAAAATTTGTGAGCTTAGAGTTAAAACTTTTTGTACTGGAGAGAGTTTGAAGCTAAAGCACCTCCCCCCCTTATACATGAAAATTGCGAAGAAACATTTTTATAAGTGGTATGACCAACAAGAAATGACCGCACAGAGGCCTTGAAAAGTGCTAGGCCAAGGGCCTCTGAGTGTCACAGTCGGGCTCTGTTTCCAGTAACTGAAAACAAAAATAATTTGCGGGCGCCAAATCAGGAGAGTAGGGAGAGTGGGCGAGTGACACAATGTCCTTTTTTGAAACGACAAAGATTTTCGACGGAGATAACAAAACATGACGGCCAAGCTGAAGTGCATTCCAAAAGACGCATTCTAGCGTAGTGTCAGGCCTCGTACACTTGTTGTCAAATGTGGATAATACCAGATGCTAATTACTTTGATAGTCAGGGAATTTTGTTTGCAATACGGGAGAAAAACCTTTTCAAAATATATTTTTACTGAATTTTTTGAGCAGAGGTTGTATATAATAATTTTTAAATGTTGTGTCATTTTTAAATGTAATGTTTTAAATGTAATCATTTTTAACTGTAATTATGAAAAAAGAAGAGAGGAGCTAAAATAAATTATTCTTAGAAAACATAAGAAGATTACATGCAGTACTCATTAAAATATAATTAAACATTCATATTTCATCATTACATAGAGTAACGAGAAGAGAGAGAGAGCAGAGCCCTACGTACCATTCAGTATCAAGGCCGCATCTATTATCGGGCAGCCCCGAGCTTGGAGGAGAAAACAATTACTAGAAGTTTTTGCAATTCAAATGTAAAAGCAAAGCAGACTGAATGATTTGTTAGTGAACATTTCACCTCAATAATATTGCACGTGTTTCATATGAAGCTTTCTATAGTGGCAAATCCTTTGAATATCATACTCTTTCGACTTAACGCATAGTATGTAACCATACATTAATGAGGTATTTATCGAAAAAGTTTTAGTTGATTCAACGTGTATAAAGCGTCTTTAATTATGATTAGAAAACAAAATTGCTTAATATAAAGAAGCAGCAGAGAGGATCCTGTTATCCCATATGTCTGAAGTTACGGCTTTTGTCCGGTATGTCTTCCTTTAATGCAACTCATTTTTGCACTGTAAATACTTTGAAAGCCTTGTAAAAATTTTTAAACTTCTATCAGTTGAAATTTAAACAAAATCTTACTTTTTGGACCCTTCATCCCTTCATTGCTTCACTGTCTAAGTTATAATCAAATGATTTATGCGAAATAATAATATTTTTATATCCATGTAAAGGAGCTAAAAAAGAAGTAATCTTTCAAAAGTTATATTATACGCAAGAGTATGAATACCATTGAGAATTTCATTTCATTTTAAGATCCAAATGAAGATAAACCGGTGTTATTGATTCAAAGTCGTCCAGAGTTGCTGCGATGGGACATGATCACCAAACGGTTTAGTCACGGACGATTACGTAAATAGTGATTTGCATTCATCGGACGTCTGTATTTCGTTTCAAGATCATCATATCCAATGTGCCCCAAAATATGCATGTGTTTGGATTTTTCAGTTTCTTTCGCAGGAAATACTTTTTAATGCTGGAAAACAACACCAGTCTGTACTATGAGGTTTTCTGAAAGTTGGGAGCGAGAAGACTGAACTTTGGTTCAATGTGGTAGCTTAAACTAAAGAACAGTCTTCCACCAGTAAATTTTGGTTTTACTTAGAATATCAGTTTGGAAAATATCAGATATTATGCTGAAAAAAATACTGATTAGTACTGAAAATTAATTCCAAAATAAATATTTAAATGGATTTTCAAAGAAGTCAAATTAAATTAAGTCAAAAATAAATATGTAAACGGCTTTTCAAGCACTTAAATTTGTATCGAAAGATATAAACATTGAATGGTAAAAATAGCTTTAAATACTTTATTTTCATGACAATTAGAACTTAAGACATCGATCAGGTCTGATTTGTTTTCAAGTTCATTTTTCAATTTTAGTTTTCCATATGAACACATGGTTGAAAAGTGCACTGCAAATGTGTCATGCCTCTAAAACATTGCTTTCGACTTCAAAAATAGAATATCATAAAAAGGAAAACCCGTGAAATGTAACTTTAAGCTACACGTTTAATGAGAAATATTTTAATTTTCAAATAATACTCTTTGGTCTCTGTTACCATTAAATATTGAATATCATACAGGAAGTAGAGAGTTATTACAGCACTTTGAAAGTTTACTCACTTTTTAACATTTCAATAGCCCACATCATACTTTATTACTAAAAAGCCAAACTCCCTGTAAACTTAAATTGTTTGTAAAAATAATCTCTCTGAATGAAAAACCCTTACAATAATTTATGCAGAGTCTCAAGTGCATGATGCAAATTCAAGCACAAGATTTTATGTTATACAAAACATGTAATAACTTATATAAACCGTGTAACTCAAAGTGGACAAAACTTGAAACCTGACTACGTTTTTTTAACAGTGTTCAAGCATAAAAACATCGAGCTAAATTAGCTCCGACGGATTTAAATACTACTTCTTTTTTGAGCCAATCATCACAGAATTTAAGGAAATTTATGTTGAGGAAAAGCTTAATTAGGGCTATCTGTCTAAAGGGGGTGGATGCCTTGGGGGTGGAAGTCTTTTTAAGGGGTTCTAACGTGCATACGCGTTACATCTGGAGAAAACAGCCCCAAATGCCAGCCCGTTAGATTGACACCCTCGAGGTAGGCTAGAACCCTGGACCTTCACACTTCAGCCATCTACCAATGTTCGGTGTCTTATCAAACTGGCCTTTGTCCGGCCACAAAATTTAAATGCGTTTGAGCTAATTTAGATGGATATTTTTAATCGTGTTCTAATCCACTTAAAATTTGATGATTTAGAACAGGATCGTTAGAATTACTTCAAATTTTATAAGAGCGTTTACATTATTACAAAGTACAAATGCTTTTTTTTTGACATATCATCATAAACTATAAGAAATAAAATATTTCCGGACACGGAATTATTTCAAATATCTTCAATTCGTTTCAAACCAATAAGTAGGCGCAGCGATGCAATGCGCCAAATTTGGAGCATGCGCTACGTTTAGGCCAGCAATTGGTTTAGATAATTAATCTAATCAAGAAACTCACAAAAATTTAAATACATCCATTATTAAATTTCATACGACTTTTGAAGGCGCAGACCAATTTAACGTTTGCTCTCACCATTGAATGCGGTGAACCAGCGTTGGTTCACCGCATTAATCTTTAAATCCTTAGCCGTTACCCAGCATTGCATTAAGTCGGTAAATGTTTAGTAGAATGATAATAATAATGACTTTCAATGGTCAAATCTACTCAGAGTACTGTTAAACGGGAATCTCTGCCGTTGTGTCTTATCAATTATGCAAGTCATTAGACTACACAAGGATAAATTAATAAAATTATACATAAAGAAAAAATAAAATAAAATTATTTAAAATTACTTCTGCTAAAATCTCCTGTTAAAGCCAGAATTATTGAATATTTGAAGTAACAATAGTTTTTATTTGAGATGGAAAAAGTAAAAGATTTTGTGAATGGACCAAACTAAATAAAAAACAAAGATAAAAATAAACACACGCACACGCACACAAAACTGTAAAAATTTAGAATTAAACGTTCCTTAAAACTTTTAAACTTTTATAAATAAAATATTTCATTAAAAGCAAATTTAAGAATTTTATTTAATATTACATTAAACGTTTATTCCTTTACATACATGAAACTAGAAACAAATTATTTAAATGCATTATTATTTAGTTATAAACAAATTTACACAGCTCCTTAATATTTGTAAAAAAATACTCAGTCTGATTGATTAAAGAAAGTTTCTTCCTTAAATATTGCAGAAATGAGCAAAGAAATTATTTTACATATTTCTTGTAATATATATACAGGGTGAATCTAATCTCTTAGACAAAACTTTAAGAGGTGATAGGGCACATAATAAGGAATCAGAATCACATAGCAAAGTGAGGTCGGCAACATTGTCTTCATGTAGCTGTTAATAACATAGCTGCCAACTCTTCCGGTTTTTCCGGAAGATTTTTCACCACTATCTTCAAACAGTTTTATTTTACAATAAAATTTTGGACTTATTTTAAGCTTAAATTCGTAAGTAAAAAATAGTGGTGAAAAATCTTCCGGAAAAACCGGAAGAGTTGACAGCTATCTAATAATCATTTTGGAAAAAGTGCTGAAACAACTGTACACTTTCTGACCATTGTTCGTCAGAAACTAATGTATTTTTCTCTGAAGACAGAAGATTAAAATTCATAGTTTAACAATTCTATTTTATTTCACGGATGAAATTTTTGGAGACGAGCCTATTGTATATGAAACTTGGTTAAGAAATTAGACGAACACTTCAATACTTTTCACAAAGTGATTATTACCAGGTAAGTGAAAATTGCGTTTTTGACCCCACATTGCTATGTGATTCTGATTCCTTATTATGTGCCCTATCACCCCTTAAAGTTTGCCCAAGAGTTTAGATACACCCTGTATATATATACTATGCACAGATACCTATAATTACAATAAGGAAGTGCCAATAAATTGTAAAATAATTAAAAAACTTCCAAATTTATCAGATACTCAAAAAAGCATTTGAAATCAACCCTTCTCTTCTGCTCCAAGAATAATTAATTTCTTGAAATACTAATTAATACAGTTTTAAAGGCCATATTTATATTGAATGCATTATATTTTCTAGCATGATACTTTATTTTATCATTTTAATCTGGTCCTGAGTAAGGTTATCGGGGGCTCTAGGGCCATTACTCTTGGGGGGGGGGCCTTATACAGTCGGAATTTAAGCGATCATACATGTAGAACAAATGTTTCTTTGAGATAATAGTAGTTCATTTTTGTAATACCTTATTTTTGTAAGATAATGATTTCATCAAAAATAGTGTATAGACTTGCTCTCATACAAGCTTCAAAGACAGTGGTTAAAAAAATACGTAAATGGTTTAGTTTTCTTTATATTCCATCGTTTCAAATACGCTGCAGTAGCATCTTCGCAGCAGTGGGAGTAAACAAAGGTGAATTATTCATTAGGTTGTAGTATGTGTGCAAACTGACTGCCTTAGAAAGTATTTTTATAACTGATCTGTTTCATATTTATTTTTCTGTTTTCTCCTTGCTATATACTTTTAAGCTTTTTTACTAGCCAATATTAACTAAAATAATTCTGGTGGTAAGTTCTTGAATTATATTTCGTAATATGAATATATATTTAGTAAGATTATATTTTAAATTATATTCGATCATTTGCTGCCCCCCCCCCTGTAAAAATATGGAGCCCTATGCTACTGCCTAGTTGGTTTGTGGTAAAAGGTAATGAGGCTCTGGTTATATTTTAGCATTGTTTTAGAAAGGTACACATAGAAATAACACGCAATTTTTTTTTGTAGAAACAAATTTAGTTTTATATATTTTTAATTTCAGAAATCGCATTTTAATCATTAAAATCAAATTGTAAATTATTGAAATCAAATCAGAAAATTTAGAATACCTTTTGTAATATAAGAGTAGATCATTTTTGCTCCGTTTATTTTTGCTCTCCAAATTATTTCAATATATTATTAAATAATATTAAATTTAATAAAATCATTATAAAATTATTTTAAAATATAATATCAATATTATCATCATCAAGATACATAAAAATAATTTTTGTTTTTCAGGAAATTTCGCGTAACTATTTAAAATTTTGACGAGCATATTTTATTTTTAACACTATTTCTATCATAACAGTATATTATTTGAAACCAAAATTCGAAAACTTAGAGTATTTTTTGTGTATGGGGGGGGGGGGTGAAAATAACAACAAGTTGTTCTTGTAAAATATTTAAAAAATGATTTAGTTCTAGATATCGAAAATTTATGAGGCTATATTTTATTTTTAACAATATATTTCTGCTACATACATAATAATCAATTAATTGAAAAAAATAAGAAAAGCAATTGAGACTGCCTTTTTAGTGGAAATACGCACACGCACACACTCACACACACAAATTGGTTCATTTATATTTTGTAGACACCAATTTCATTTTAATATCATTAGTTTACATATTCATTTCAAATATTCGACATTTCTCATTGCGTAAAGAAATGGAAAGTACTTACGACATTTTTCTTTAAAGTCTCCAAAGCGTGAGCATGATTCTACTCCCTAGACGTGCTACAATAAATCCTTAGTGTAAGAGGCACACACACACTTTCAGCGATCCGCTGCTTACTAGCATCATAAGTCTATGACCGAGGATTTTAAACTTGGGGAAGAAAGCTGGAAATAGGTCATTAGTCGCACTCTACAGCTCATACGGTTCGAATCGAAAGAATCACTTTTCTTACCAAAGGGACAGAGAGCTGGTTGCTTTCGGATTCTCTTACCAATGAGACAGTATTGAAAATTTATACGCGAGGAATCCACCTTTTGTCCTGCAGCAGGGTGGGATAACTTACTACATTTCAAAGGTCAAATTTTAATTCGTATGTCATCCCATAAAGAGCCAGATTTCTTTTTTTGTTATTCTTTGATTGGTAGATATATCAAGATTGCGTGCTTAGTCCACAGTACCTGCTTATAAGACTTTTTCAAGATCCCCCCAAAATTTTTATCTTTATAAAAAAATATTGAAAATGAACTTCTTATTTTACATGCTTGCTAAATGAACTTCTCTGAACTCACACCCCAAGGTAAAAAGAATTGCTTTGCAATCACCAAAAAGACTTTCGACTCCATACATTTAACGAGCATCTGCAATGAGTGTATGTTGTAGTGTCTGACCACTCAGGAATAGAACTAGGATTTTCCGTTTCAAAGTACTAGATGATTCTCTGATGAAATGGCCCCTGATTATACTTTACCCTGATGAGTGATTAAAAGCTATTCATTTGCTTAGTGGCACACACAGTCCATGCGTTTAAACTTATATATGTATATATATATATATATATATATATATATATATATATATATATATATATATATAAGTTTCACATGAAATTATTCTAATTGAAACCCGTGTAATTGTTGGTTAAATAAACCATCTTTCATTACACTTAGCTACGGTTCAAATTCCGCTTCAGTATGTGTATCTGAATTTGTCTTAGCCGTTCCAATCCAACGCAGAACTATCTAATTAGATTTTGGGGCATACAATAACTGTATACTGATCAATCAAACCAGATTTTATTATATTATTACCCGTGGTTGTTGTGCTTTAGGTCATAATTTACCAGAGCTTTCTTTGTATTGGAAGCAATTTATATATTGCAATTCAGCAAATCTTGAAAATAAGAAGGCCGACTAAAAATAATTACAAGCCATTCATTTAAATAAACAAACAACCCCCAAAACTGTCTTTGTGAAGTCTTAAAAAAATCACAAGCCAGATCCAACCAGATAGATAATTATTTATCTTTCTCTATGTATGGTAGTATAACAAGTGCAGAACCATAAAGAATATTTACTTGATCCTCTAAAACATGAAGACAAATTAAAAATGAACCATACTTACCGTTTTCTAAGTAATTTCGTCTTACAAAAATAAATGAAAAATATGCTGAGCATTATTAAAGTAAGTGAAGTATAAAGTATACCGTACATAAGTACAACGCCCAGAGATCATAGGACATTTATTCTTTCAGTAGTTTCAAAGAAACAAAGCCATAATTTGGAATTTAAGATTTACTGTGTGTAAAACCTTGCATAATTGACTTGTGAAATAGAATTCTTTCGATAGTGGCTATTTTATCGCGAAAGCAAATCCTTCTATTGTGACAAATTGGACATAAAAACCAGAATAGCTAACTATAACTTTATAACTATAAAATCGAAACACTTCAACTAGTCTTGTATATCCAATAGTTGAAAAACAATTTTGCTGACATAAATGTGACTCAAAATTTTCTAAATTTAATGGTTTAAATAATGTGGTACGTAATAATTGTACAGTGAGTTGATTTACCGAGAGAAATGTGACAGTGCGCAGAAGGCTTGGAAGATGATCCCAGTGCACTTAGTTTGGATATTTTTCGACTTAACAAATTATCTTCTGTATCCTACAATCTTCAGTATCCTACATGTTCTACTGACATAATATTGACATTCGGAATTGATAATTGGTTAATTTTATGACAAAACGCCGTGCGTTAAGTGTATGTAAGTATACACGGCACTAATACACTGGCAATTAAAAAAATATAATTATACACTAAAAACTAGATCAGATAAATTCAACGAAGTAATTTTGCAATAAACATGCCTAAGACTAAAATAAATTAATAGCATGCATTAGACAAAGATAAATATTTAAGGACGTAAAAGTTAGGAGCAATGAAAGTTTTCTCTTCTTCAGGAAAAAAGGAATCCCGATATTACACTGGCGCAGTTCGAGTGAGTGCCAAAGAAAATATTTTTCTACTTAAGACTAAGTGGAACCTGGAGAAGGGAGAGCGTTCTTAAATCCGAAAAGAAGTTTTATTTTACTTTTACGAAGGTTGATTATACGTTGCCTAATTTAATTATTGAAATGGATAGAATTGAAATAGCTTGAAAATGTTTCGAATGCAGCTGAAACATAATCTCATTACATCAAGGTAGAACTGAGTAGTATGTAGCATCAGGAATGGACTGGAAATATTTAAAATGAGAAAGAAATATAGATGTAATATTGGAAAAAAACTTCTGCGGAAATATTTATCCAATACTGGCTGGCCTCAGATTAGAAATGTTTCCGATATAGTCTTTTTATTTGGTAAATACATATAAAAATGTCAACAACAATCTGCCGATAAATTAACTTACACGGGTGAAATACTATGAGACAATATTATTGTTCTTTAGAACAGTGGTTCCCAACCGGTGGGGCGCGTTCCCCTTCGGGGGTCGCAGAACGTTTGCAGAGGAGGGGGGTCGAGAAAAACAGGCAAAGAGCAAAGTGATAATGCATGTTTTAAAAAATCTTCTTATTTATTTTCATTTTGACCCCAGAATACATCTATATTAGCTTAAAATGTTTACCGATAAGATTATTTTGTAGAAAAGGCGACTCAGTGCTTATTTTGAAGAATAAAATCTGTATGTATGCTGAGGAATTTGAGGGGGAGGAGGATCGTAAGTTATCCTTGGTTGGGAGGACATAATGTTACAGGTTGGGAGCCGCCGCTCTAGAGTACAGAAACCATCCATAGTTACAGTATCTATAAACGCACAGATGTCTTCACTATCCAGATAGGCACCTGTGACCCTATTTTTTCTTCTCATGAAAGTTATTAACGGAGTATATTAAATTATAGTGAAGCTGTCGCATTTTAAAAACGATGCTTTTGGACCCTAAAACGACATCAATTGAAATTTGTTATAACAGTATAAATCTCATAAATAAGAAGCTTGAGCATTAATTTTCTTTTGTTCCAATTTTATGGAGCTCAATTAGTCTATTCTCTAAAGAATAGAGATATGGGGGTGAGATACCTATGTGGAAGTTTTGAAAGGGGCCTTCAAGCTGTCCGAGAGAAAGTAAGATACACAGAATAATTTTTACCAGCCTGCTTTTACTACACTGATAAAAGAAGTTCTACCTTGATGTAATGAGATTAAGTTTGTGCAGAAAAGTTAACAGTCTGATAGAAAATTGAATACGCGCATACACACGAACGCACGCAGACACTTAACTTGTCAAAAGTAAGCTTATAATAAACTTAAGAAATTAATTAGACTTTTTGACGTTCGTTTTATGAGGAACTATTCTTCCTTTCATTTTTCACTTCCGCTTTCTTAGATATTTCCCCAATTTAAACATTCCGTTTCATTCTTCTGCCGTTTCCTTTTAAAACAGTCTTCAAAATTATAGTAATTATTGGCATGTGAATGGTGGCAATTTATGATGTTATGTAACGTGAACGAACATTATTCACTGTCTAGATTAAAACTAGGGATTGTTTGTTCCAACAATTTGGCTTATTATTCAACTGCCCTTTATTTAAATAGGTTTAAATATTTGCTTTACAATTTGTGTTAGAAAATAAAGCCTGCGAGTGCAAAACACTTATTGACACTCTGCGCGCGTAATTATCTCAGAAACTATAAAATAAATAAGTAAAAATATTTCATTTTAAACTAAAGCTATTTACAAAGTTACGAAAATATTACAAAGATGAAAATAAAATATATATATATGAATATGTTTTTATTATTAGAGGAAATTTCCACTAAAAAGGCTCTTAAATACTTGAACATTGAGCGGATGCGTTGGTCGTGAAACTGTGTTTGACCTGATATTTAATGCGAGCAAGAATAGTCATTTCTATTTAAGAGGTTAAAAAAATCCGTAAATTATATGTATTTCTGGGCCAGACTTGAATTTCTCATTGCGTGAAAGGAAGTTACCACTGGCAAACTCTCTTAACAATGTCTACCCCCCCCCCTCTCGCAATATAACGTTTAAAACAAATATAGCAACAAAAATCAACAAAACAAGTTTTAAATGTTCCAAAGCGTGTGAAAACTTTTATAATGAACTACCCAATTTTATGGGAAATTTCATCGGAAATTCTCTCCTGGTCCAATTTGTCAGACAAATGCCCTTTTAGGCAGTAGTTATGGTGAAAGGTTGAAATAAGGTTAATCTAAAATGCGTTTTCTTAAAAGTTAGACTAACCTCTTTCCAAAATAGATTACAGTAGTACCCCGAACTTACGAGGTCGATGGGACCGTGCGATCAGCGCGTAAATCGAATTCACATAAGTCGGGGTGTAAATTCTTTGTAAAAATGTACACACTAAATATTTTTAACTAGGACGGAGACTAAAGAAAACAGTAATTTCGGAAAAAAAATGCTTATGAAAATCTCAGATGATAAAAATCGTAAACTTAAGCTATTTTGGAAGTAAACAAAAGACGAATCGACGAGATTTGAAAATCGCGTAACTCTGGGTTCGCATAAGTAGGGGTAGAGTAAGTCGAAGTATTACTGCATTGAATATCGATGATAAAGAAAAAGGAAATACATTTGATTTTATTGGTCACAGTTTTATTTATTGATTTTGTGTGTGAGAACATACATTTGCATGTGAGAGGACTGACAGCAAAAAATAAAATTATAATCAGCGTTTCAGAGGAGCCCACTAAAAAATTTTAAAATTCAACATTTTAGCATTTTGATTTAACAATAGCATTGAACATTCAAATAAGAGGAGCCTATACCACACACATGTTTCTTGTTCACATAAAGCCTTTTTAATTTTTTTTACATGACAATTCTGACAAAATCCACTATCTGGAAGCATATATTGAGAGAGATTTGAAAGCGCTTTGCAATAGAATGAACACTCTTCAGGGTCAAAATAATGATAATGTAACGGTTTTTATATTGGTGTGTTATATTAGGACTGTACGTCACAAGTAATCCTAGATTCTGATTCTAGTCATTGGGGGAATTCTTAGAAAATCTACTCATGTACTAAAATATCTTAAAATCTTTTTCTCCTGAAAATACACCACCAAGCTAACTGCTTTCGTCTATCACTTAAACTTTTATTTAACTTTAAAATTTAAATAAATAAAAAAAGATAATCTGGGAACTTTTCATCTGAAAAGGCTTCAATACCATTCCATAATCAGTTTGAAACTATTTAATAATAAAAATATTCGGTATTTGTTAATTCTTGTCTTCCACAGAAACACTAATTTATAAATATCTCGATTCACGGAAAACAAGTCTCGTTGAATTCAACAAAATTTGGTTGGCACTATTTCAACCGCATAATTTTGTTGGTTTTCAACAAAAATTTTGTTAAATTAACAAAATATTTTGTTGAATTAACAAACATGTTTTTGATTCAACAAAAAACTTTCTTTGAAAGAAAGCCAACCAAAATTTTTGTTGAATCAACAAAACATTTTTTTTCAGTATTCCCATGCATGGCCTCTAAAATGTTATTAAAAATTGGAATCAGAACCTCGAAATTTTAGTCTTAGATTCTATTATACATAGGCTGAATACAAGCTCAGGACATTTCTTTGTAAATAAATAATAAGTAAGGTATGCTCTGATAATTTAGTTTAATTGAAACCATACTTTTAATTAATATTTTTTATTCGTAATGTAATTAACAACTAACGAAATTTATCAAAAGTGTTGTTTTAAATATTAAATTTCTCAAAAAGTAAGAATTGTTCTAAAATTTATCCGTAAAAATTTGTTTATTACATATTAATCTATACTGCATAGCCTTAATCGTTTTGAATATTCAAATATTAAATTGTCTATTTGAAATTAGACGAAATGATATTATTTTTGATATTCTCACTACAAAACATTTTAAGACTATAAAAATTATTTTCTTTTTAAATAATATTTCTTTTAAATGATAAAAGGCGAAAAATTTGGAACCTTCATCTACCGAAAAAGATATTTTCCTTAATTTGAAGATAACATCTTAAAATCGCTAGAAAAAGAATTTGCCATTTCTCCAGAAATCATTGTAGAAAATTGGTGAGAATTTATATTTAGGATAAATTGAAGGTTTTCTTACATTTAATAAAGTCAAAGTAGTGCGTTGAAATAATATCTAATGTACATAAGTATTGTAAAAAGTAAAAAAAAAAAAACGAAGTTGAAGCAGAATTAAAAATGTAGATGTCCCCCTATGTATATATTGTATGAATAGGAATTATACGTTACTTGTAAACAAATGCTATGTATAACTTGGCTGTACGACGAACAAGGGTCGAATATAAAGCAATTGTGTCTTTTTTCCTGAGTTACCAGAATACGTTAAACTCAACTATTTTTTCTATTGTTTGTCAGCTCTTTCATATCATACTTTTGTTTTATTGCTCAAAACATCATATTTTAAGAGTAAACAGAATGCATTTTTGAAGTACACTCAGAATTTATTGAGATCAAACAACAGAGAGTTGATTAATATCGGAGAAGAAATTTGATTTCAAATCATGTAGTACATCACAAATAGAATTGCAAAAGTATTTCCAATGATAATTTGGATATTTAGTAACTAAGAAATTATATGTTTAATTTACTTTTTTTATCTGACAGATGATAGTTTTACCAGAATACATATTTGTAACTTATTTCACATATTCGTTTTTTCACTTTTTTATTGTAAATTTGTGTTCATCATTACTTTCTAACTGTTTTAAGCCGGCATTTAATACTAACTTCTTTAAAAAATTATTTACATCTTTTTCTTGAAAGATTATTAAAAATGTTTTACTTTAAATCTATTAGTACTGTGTATTTAATGAATTACTCGTGCATTATCATGACAAAATGTCAAATGCTTTATCGAATTTAGTTTTATCGCTGCAATTTAGTTATTATACATTGCCGTAGAAGAAAAATATCTTCTTGTAAATGGCCAATAAAACATAGTCTTGGTTCCGTTTTAGATAATTATGTTTATCATACTTCATTTTTTTAAATATTTGTGCAGATATTCTTATCACGTAAAATATAACGACAATTTTTTTTCCAATTATGCATCTAGTTTGAAAAAAAATTAAGTTACAATAATGGAGTAGCATGGTTGTAAATCGGGTAAATCGGTTTCTTTCATACTTTTAGCTTTCTTAATCGTTTTTCTTTTTGCTTTATAACTAGTTTCCTAAAAGATTCATCGAAGTCAATCGTACCTTTCCGTGAACAGCATTAATCCCATTTGTTTCACTCTAAATACAGAGGAGTTTCCTTTAAGTTCGAAAGAATCAAAGCATATAGGTAGAATTTCTTTAAAGTGCATTTCAGAGATTTATATAGCATAATGTCGATTATGGGATTATGATACTGAATGGTTGACAGTCGTGTAACAAATTTAATCAGCCACAGGTCTGTTACGATTGCATTTAATTCCAACAACTTGAGTAATTATCATGTAAAATGTTATTTAATTATAACTATGCGATTGATTTTTGTTGCTATATTTAAAGGAAAAACAATTAACTTATTAGTCGCAAGCTTCAATTTTGATTATAAATCTTTATTAAATATTATCCTAATTCAATTTTCTAGAAAATGAATTTGGTTGAAACCTAATTACAATTTTAAGTATCAACTAACAACACTTAAGCGTTAAGTTACTCGTTTAAATTAGATTTCATAACGTATTAGAGGAATGGCGATTAAGTTAATAAATTATAATTAGATGATGTTTCCTTATACGTATTTTACCAGAATTTAATGCATCGTTTCGCGTTTGTGAACAGCTCTTTAGCAGCATTCTTAAGAATTTACTTAGGTAATAACACCTTTTTCTAAGTTGGATCGTACTAATGCCTGGATCCTATGATGGTTGTCCTACTTGAACAATCGGCACTCTCTGTTAAACTCTGATCCAATTTTTTCATATATTTATCCATTCCTCTAATGCTAAACAATGGCTTCCCTGAAAGGCCTTCCAAAGAAAATAAAAAGCACTTTTCTATTTATAATTTACCATACGGTGTTTTAATCAACTGACCTTTACGCTTTCTGTATTATAATATTAGTATTAAAATAGTTAGCATAGCAGAACGCAACATTGTTGTTACACTGTTCTAGTAAACCATTGACTATTTTAGAGTTTTATTAATATATTGAGGTTTTTCATCCTAATATAGCTTACTTTAGTTATGCCATTATTGATCTTTAAGTAATAAGATAGTGGTATTTCTCTAAATTGCGCGAATGTTTCTTTTAAAACATTCGCGCATACATATGAACACTTTCTAATTTATTTTGGAATTGTTATTGAGCATTTTGAAGAAAAAACGAAATGTTGCCAGAAACATTGCTGAAAGTGAGAGATTTGTCCTCCGCTCACTTGACCAATACGAACACGAAAGTTACTTAGCAACAGCCAAAGTTAAAGAATGAATTCATGTAAAATAGGCAAATAGTAATTATAGATACCCAGTCAGCACAGCAAACTTGCAGCAAGCTTGATTTATCAAGTCAATAAACTTGAATTAAGCTTGAAAATTTCAAGCGTGTAAGCTTAATGCAAGCGTTCTAGTTTACACTTGCCCAGCTTGCATTAAGCTTGACATAGTAAGCTTACAAAATTTTCTAA